>CM074183.1:16467416-17020037 GCA_037179385.1 Holothuria scabra | reverse complement strand
GGGGCCCAAAAAGTTAGGGGAAGACAGGACTTACATTATTCTTCTCATAATGAGAATAAAAGTTTAACTTAGATTAAAAAGTGATAAATGATGGGGGCTGGTTAAATTTAAGCTTGTATTGTACACTGTAGGTTCTGATTGACAACAGTGTTCCATACAGTTGACTACAGTACTTGTTAGCAGGACTGTAACCGAGTCCACCTAATCCGAGTCCGAGCCAATTCCTATTCCAGTGACCCACATTCTGGGCCAATTCTGAGTCCAGTACCCCCCCCCCCCCCCTAAGTTCAAGCTGAGTCTGACTCCAAAGGATCCTAGTCCGATTTCAGCTCATTGGTGAATGTGCTGTTCACTGTACAGTGGCAGCACAACATGGGGCATGGGACATTTCCTCCAGATTAAGCCCTTACCACCTCACTGCCTTAATTCTACCAGTTACTTACTAAAACCTCAAAGCTTCTGAGGGCTTCGCCTGCAGCCTTGACCCCACCCACTGGAGCACACATTTCACTTCTAGTTCACTCTGCGTGAAAAAATTTTGCCCATAGTCTGCCCCCCCACTAAGTTTGACATTCTTGTATGTAGCCACTGAAAGTGTGGCACATGATCATGTGTATGATGGGCACAGGTACCAGCTCATGAGTAAAGATATGGAGACCAGGTCAGGAGTAAAGGTATTAAGAGTCTGAATTAATATTTCTCATGAGTTCAGGTATAGTTGGGTATACTCACCGGGTACTTTTCTCAGAGGGGCTTCAAATGTTCCCTCCACTCAGAAATTACAATTACTTGATCATAAAGGCTAGTGGAGCAATCTATTATAGATTCCCCCTTACAGTTAAAAATATGTTCCAGATTTCCCCTCACCCTTTCTCTCAACCCCCCCCCCCCACACACACACCTTAAAAGATAAGCCCCAAGATATTCCTACGATTGCCAATTGCTTTTAAAGTGCATTGAAACGGCACGTACAAAACAAAAACTCAAACCGGATCGGGCAAAAACATAAACGCAAACTATTTACAGACTGCTAGATCAAACAGAAAATTATGTTCATTGCAGTAATAAAGCTATATATACAGATATTTACAAAACTATGTACAGAAAACTACGTTCATTACAGTAACAAAGCTATATATACAGATATTTACAAACTATTTACAACAACATAAGCACCTTACAGCGAGATGTAAAGTTTACCCTCTTTTTGTTTAACTTCACTAATTAGACTACCCGCAACGTCAATCCAATAATTAACGAAACCCCCTGCTCATCCATTTATTCTTTCTTCTTCCTTGGACTTGACCAAGATAAAACAACATGTCAGGACTTGAATTTGAACCATTCATTGAATATTCATAAGCTCATTAATATTCATAAGAGGATTAGATGTAAAGTGTAGTATAAGGCTATATACTCTACTCACCCAGCTTAATAAAGAGGCATCTCTTTCAATAACCATATGCGGTTCTGATTCTACATAAGATATGATTGCATGCAAACGAGAGGTTGTATTTCCTCCTGTGCCTCAGTTGACAAAGTGACACTTTTTTCATAGTCTCCTTGATTTTCTTTAAGATATTTAATCTTGATTAGTTCCATTTGTCTGTAGTTAACAAAGGTCTATACCTTATGCCTGGAAAAAGTGAAACCAATAGTCCTATGACTTGAGCAAGTTCTCTCACAGTATTTTGGGGTTTCACCTTGAGAATTTGAATATGCTTCATGACATTTTCCATCCTTTCTTTTTTCGGGCCCAAAGTCATTTTTGGGGGAATCTAAAACGAAGCCCAGAAAGTTTAATGTATGGCTTGGTTCAAGGAGAGACTTTTCAGGGTGGACCTTGAAACCTAAATTTTGAAATGAGCGCATTGTCTGAATTACTGCTTGAGAGCACTCTTCCTTTGATGTGTCTTGAATGTAAATATGATCGATTTAACTCAAGCAAGAATATCCCTGTTTATGTAATTCAGATAATATTGGTTTCAACAACTTCGTGAATATACAAGGTGCTGACGCTACACTCTAAAAAATATGTGGTGAAAATTTCCTGGTTAACTATTTTTCACCATTTCCTGGTTATTTGCACCAGTTAAAGTGGTGAAGAACACAGCCAAATCCGTTTACGAACACACTTCACCAGCATAGCTGTGGAAATTGGCCGGATTTCGCGGTATTATGTGTATTCATAAATCTCTGTCCAATCCGATCATCTGCTGCATGCTCTACCCGCCCGTACCCGTACGTACTGTGGCGCGTATCAGATATACCTGCATAAGCCTGCTATACCTGCTATAGCATGTGATGTACGTACGTAAGTGAGGAAATAACATGCAAGCATAGCGCGAGCGCGAGCATGCACAACAACACCGCGGCAGATATGAGTTAGCACTGAAATTTGAAGTATTGTGAGTTGCAACACATCACCGAGATGGACATCTTTGTGTCAGAAAAGCTGAATGAATGGAACCTCTCTTCGTTGGCAGAATTTTTTGAAGGTAAATGTTTGAAATTCGTACAAGTTGTCAGTTACTTAATGCTAACGTTAGTGGTAGGCTAGGTACTATAAGTTATAACTTTGTAACGTTTGGCCAATGTTGCATTATAATGCCGTACTCTAGCCTGCAGTCAAAGCCTCGTTAGGCTACACTATAATAAGGGACTGGAATTCGACAGTGGACTAAGTTAGGCGTAACGTTACAGCGGGATTCGTTCACTTGAAAGTTTTGTTTAGAACCACGTATTCGAATCACGAAATACTGGTACTAACTAAGACAAGCTAAAACGTTTGAAAATTCGCCTGATTAAATCCTTAATGGATTCAAACGAGCCTGTGTTGTTTTTCCACAAAAAACTCATACCGAAAAAAAAGTTTCAAATCTCCCGCTCTTCAAGACATGAGTATCGCCATACTCGAAGAAACACGACCATGGATCAGCTGATTGATGACGTAAAACCTGCACCTGATCAGATTTCACAAAAGAGGTTACCAACTTACGTACACTTACAGCTGAATTTATAATTACCCTTTACGAAGCTTAAAAAACTTCATAGTTGCTTTTGCTTTACTGATAAAAATTTTTGATAACCCAATAATTTTTTGTTCTTCTTTTTGTTTCATCCCTCAAATAAAAAAATACTCGTTATTTATGACTGCTTTTGTACAAACCAAGATAAGTTACTTTCGGTAGACCCTGAAACTACAAGCGGTAACAACAACAAGCTGGGACTAGCGAGAGCGTATTTTAGCAAGCTTTTCGGTGCAACAGTTAGGTTCGTTTTCACTCATTTTCGCAAAGATTCGATTTAGTCGAACCTTTTGTAATTCTCGTAAGTAATGTAGGATATTTGTGGACGCTCAAATGTTAAAAGAAGGCAATTGCGAAGAGAAATCGGCTAAGACACCATACACATCGATCGGTGTACGGCATAGGCTACGTATTGCTATACCAGTATAAGCCTATACGTAACGTACTGACCCTTGGTCTAACGTTAGCTTGTACAGACTGTACGGCTGGTTCGCTGCGGGTGCTGGTCACATCGCTCGCAGGTGCTCGAGTTTTCCTTGGTCTGGCTAAAATCATATGCACTTGGCCCGGAAGAGGCAACTATATGCTTTTAAGGAGTTAATCTTTTGATTTCTGAACCTTTATCTCAAACTCAACCGTTGAAACATTTGTAAAATGAATGAAACGATGGGCAGTTGTGCTAGTCTTCAGTAGTGTTACGAACGTTTGTGCAGTATAGTATATCACGGCTTTTACAGTGCAATAGACACAACAGACAGCAAATAGCCCGCCATCTATTTTGAGTTCTCTTCTCTGATTGGCTGCTGAAAACGGTTAGTGACGTCACTCATTGAAAAAAAACCGTCTATCAACACCGTCTGTTGCGTATGCATAACCATATGCACGGTACAGTTTGCCATTGGTTGCGGATGAACGT
This sequence comes from Holothuria scabra, assembly GCA_037179385.1. Lineage (NCBI taxonomy): Eukaryota > Metazoa > Echinodermata > Holothuroidea > Aspidochirotida > Holothuriidae > Holothuria > Holothuria scabra. The sequence continues at coordinate 17,016,092 of CM074183.1, read as the reverse complement.
ATTTTAGAAAACTAACAAATCACAGAGAGTTGAAATTTTACGAAGACCTTTAGAAATGAATATTCATCTGCGCTGGATAAAAAAAATCACCACAGCGATGACGTTTACTCTGGTTAATGCTGTGTAAGTTTTAAGGTAAGAAAACAAAGCTGGATATGTCCAAAATTCTCTATGTAACAGATATATAATAGTTAATTAGCGCAGAAGAGAATTTTCTCTTCTTTCGTTTGGTATGAAGCTCTTTTAGTGTTCTGATGTAGTTTTTCTGATATTGTTTCATCCTTTTAGACTACTATTTTTGTTATCCCGAGTGTTTACCTGGGTCAGCATATGCTGTTATACGGTCCCGTTGGGCGAATTTTTTCGTTAACCATATGTTCTGCGTAGCCTACACGGTACATCATACATGTATATGTTCCGTTTACTATTACGAACAGAGTTAACGTTAGTACTTTGTATTACGTGAGGAAAATGACAGAACTAACGTTAGTATTCTAAGAATTGGCCGTACAACTGTAGCATACCCCGTCAATAATAAACCTCACCTCGCCTCCGGAGGTGCAGTCACAGTGAACCACAAGTGACAAAATACTAGGCTTAAGTTAGGGCCTAGCCTAATTATGTTAGCCTAACTTGGGCTATGCCTTGGCCTAATTTGCATTATTTTAAAGAATGGCCAGTGCATGGGACTGCGTTTGCCCCTCCACTGAAAACTAGCTGGAGGCTCAGTGGACTTACGCCTAGGCTAGGCCTAGGTCTAGATCTTTTTTCTAAAATACTTGTATAAATTAAACATAGCCTGCTAGTTACTGTGTTGCAAAATAACACCAACTCATCAAACGCTGATGTGACTGTGCCTCCACATGGCAGTTCATAATGAAGTTTTTACATGCATTCAAGTTTTTCTCAGGAATGGGGCCAAACTTGTATTCCATGTGAGGCCCACACCGAATTTACGCAAAGAAAAACAAAAGAAAACATAGTGGTACAGTAAGGGAAATGCCAACTCCACACTAAAGATCTTTGGTTGTGAATGCACAGAATTCAGACTGGAAAGGGGTAGGGGTATCTTGAGGTAGACAGTACTGGGAAAGGGAGATTTTAAGGCAGTTTCCAACAGATCTGTGCTTGCAACCGTGCACAATATTTGGTGATCGTCAAATTTGATAAATTTGTTGTTCAGGTATGGCACACATACTGTGTGACAATGTCATTTATTATTGTTGCATAACCCTGACAATAATTTAATATTAGCCTACACTCTGTACGCACTAACTCCCCTAGGCCTAAGCCAAATACACAGTACTCCCATAGAACAAACAGTTGTGAACCCTAAGACTTCTTCTTTCTGAGACTGGGGTGTACTGTAAATTGAATAAATTGGTGGGGCATCTCCCCTCCTTGCACAACATAATTTGGCATTTAATTCTGTGGTGCAGGGTGTGAGGCATACAAAGTATACATTATGAGCCTAGGCTAGGTAGCATTAGTGTAGAGCTTGGCCCATCTATAATGCACTAAATGTTCACAGAAATTTTAAACTGTTTGCAAAATGTTGTTCTTTCACAGATGTTCATCTCATTTTGACTGCTGTCATCGAAATGTAGGTGAAGGATGATCTGAGATATTTAAAAGCACCACTCCAGCTTGCCTGGTAGTGGGTGTTGGGTTATGTACTGTATAATAATAACATTCATACAATTAAAGGTTGCAATTTAGATAAAATAAAATTGGGTTTCATTGGCAAATAACATGAAATGTACAGTAGAAACCAAAAATTTTATTTCATTAGCACAGAAGACCAACTGTTTTTTTGCCCGTGATAGCATAGAGGGTGCTTAATTGTAACATGGACTGCACAGTGCAGGTCCATGCTGAATAGTTTATAAAGATATAAAGTATGGTATGTAATGCTACTACCAATAGTGAGTTGGGTACTGTCTCCTGTATTTGCAAATAAAGCATTCCAAGTTCATTCAAGAAAATGTCTAGCTACAAGGGTAAGGGTTTCGAGGCCAAAGGAAAATCTGGCCAGCACAAACGATACTACAAGGGCAAATCATCTTCTTCAAAGAAGAGAAAAACTGCTCTAGAATTGTCAGTTGGAGAATATGTAGTTTTCCGTCAGGAATCCAAAATTCTGTTAGGGGTAGTATCTAGAAAAGTAAAGGATGGAGTGTATGAATTAGCATCTTGTCAAAATAATTCCTGCACAGAAAAGCATGTTGTAACTAAACACAATGCCCCAAAGCCTATAGAATCACTAAGCATACCAAAGGAAAGGTTACAGCCCAAGTTAGATGTACTTACCATTTGGGACTTCAGTGGAGAATTTTTGGCCTTAGCGCCAGGAAAAGTGGTTCAAGTAAAACAAAATAGCATATGGATGAAACCCTCCCAGGAATTTTGCAAACATGCTGTGCATGTTAACTTAAATGACTTATGTCTGAATCCATATCAAGAGTTAAAATTTACTCTAGAAAAATGGAATGATCAGGTTGACGTAGGAGATATGTGTTTTATTTCAAGTATTCTAACTATTACTCAAAAAGAAGTTGACAAACTAGAGAGATCATACAGAGAATCATTAATGGCGATACACAGTACTGAAAGAGAAAAGTCTGACTTGGATGAGAAGTTTCACAAACTACAGGCAACTTTTGAAAGGGCATCAGGCATTGTGTTGGAACTCAGAAATAAACTTCTGAGTGTTCAGACAGAGAATGCTAAGAGGGTCCAAACACTTGTTCAAATCATTTCAAAACAGAAAGAAACCCTTGATAGGTATGAAAAAGAACTCCTTGCCTTCAACAGTTACATGATCTCACTCCGAACTGCCTATCAAGAACAAGAAAATAAACTGAAAGAGATTACACAAAAATGGATGGCTGATCGAAGAAAGCTAAAAAAAGTAGAGTTAGAAAATGAAAGTTTAAAAGGTCAAGTTGCAACCTTATCTAAAACTGTCGAAATTGAAAAGCAGAAACAAAATGCAATGGCATCATCACTAATGGAAATACGGCCCACTCCCTCTACCAGTGCTTCTGGAATGCTTTTGATGTCGAAGAAAGCTGGAAGTAGCAAGCGGCCATCAGCATGTATTCCAGTGGTACGCCCAGATGTGTCTGCTTGCATAGCTAGCGCCAAGTCGCTAGAAAGAAGAGCCAAACAGATTGGACAGGTGAGTTTACCAGTAACCTGGGTCTGCAATAGCCAGTACTGCATCACAACTTGCGATGCAATTAACGCACAATAATGATTTGTGAAACAAATCTGCAAATCAATTGAAATAAATTCAAATCATTTGGAATTTGTGCAGGAATTCCAGATGGCTTCCTGACAAGAATAGGATTTAACTTCATTTCATACCTAATATTTATATGTCAATTCCAACCTAAATACTATCATGAAAATGAATAAATTTTCTCTACTGGATGTTTTGAATAATTCATTAATTACACATGCTTGCTTGGGCCCGTCTCGCCAGCCTGAAGTCTTCTGTGGATGTGTACAGGTATGTGTACTATGATCTATCCTGTATTGCACATGCTCTGAATTAGTATATTCCAGTATGAATTGAAGTAAGTGCATATACAGTATTAATGTATTTTCATGTAAGCTCGGTAAGTAAGATAGGCAGGAATTTAACACAGTTTGTTTTAGGAAGAATCATGTAGGTGTCTCTCAGCAGTGAATAGTAGCACAAGCATATTGTATTGAATGTTCACAAACTTCTGATCGTAATTTTTTTCTTTTCGTGTGTGTAAAGATCCTTGAAGTCATCGCTTGCCAGGACCAAAGTACATCAGATGAAGACATTGTTGCTGTGCTTGCTGAATACTTTAAGCGAAATCCCAAAATTCTGAGTCTTACAGCTGAAAGAACTAAGTCATTGCTGACAATGAAAGGTAAGATGACTTCTGATTCAGCAAAGTTTATTCACCGTAGCTCTTTTTTTATCTCTTACCATTCCTACTCATTTGCTTTTTGTACCCCTCCTGCTGGTAGTGTTTTGTAGCCCTGGGTGGTCATTTAAGGTACAAAAAGGATGTTGCAACACCCACCCAGAAGCAAGACAAGTGCAGAAATATCAATGTGGAAAAAACCACAAAACAAGCATACTGTAATAGCCTATGTTTGATATCATTCATGAGGTACTGTTGAAATTGTTCCATGAAGCTTGTTTTAGTAAGTAGTTTGCAGTAGGAAGTTTATTAATTTCTACCTTTAATTGAAAATGAGGATACCCAGCCTGAAAATCAATTTCACACTTTTATGTAGAGTATTGAAATGACTGGACTGATTTACAACTATTTAAATTTATAGTATTTATAAATTTTTTCCTTGCACAGAACTATCCCCAGCGAATGCTGCAGACCTCAAAATTCTATTGCGTTTGCCAATGCACAAGCTAAGAATGCTCAGGACACTATTGAAAAATGCAGGTGTCAACATCATTCCAAGTGAAAAGTCAATCTACCAAGAACTACTGGGTATGTATATACTTTTTTGTGCCTCTTTTCCCTTAATCTGCTGTTTACAGAAGTGCTGCAGTCCACTCCACTCTGTCCAAGTCCAAGGTATGGTCATACCCAATGCTTGAAAAACAGGGGCAGAGTGTAAATTCACCGCCGAAATGCTAAAATTGGCCCCAAAAATTGCTGCGCTGGAGCAGAAAAAAACAAAATTTCAGCAAAAACATCCTTGTACATTGCGCAAGAATTAGGAAGTCAAATTGTGCTTATGGCGACATATTCAGACTCCTTTGAGCATTTGATTGTCATGTTTTCATGGTTATTTTATGTTTTCAATTTTTTTGTGTATTGCATGGAATATGGTGAGTATTGTCACTCTGAAGCAAGTACTTTTCAAGTGAAGACTAGAGCATCGGACTTCCAAATAATATATACTCCCGACCTTTTTTTTTTATTTAGAAAGACGGAAAGCTTATGATGGAGGAAGTTTGGAGGTTGGTGCTGCATCTATGAAGCAAAGGGCTGGATCTGCAGATGAATCCGAAGTTGCTTTTGTTCGTGTCAAATCGCTAGTTGATCACTTGCATAGAACCATTCAACGCCATCATTCTACTCCCTCTTTCTCAACAAATGGCAGCTACAAAGGCAAGCTGTGGATTAAAATTGGCGTAAGTTTGTCTTAAAACAAGTTTTTTCAAGGACCCAATGACAAGAGATGCCGATGCAGGTCCTTTAGCACATGTTTCTTCCTTAAGTAAACCCATCCAATATGGCAAAATATTGGCCCAAATACCCAATTCAAGCATAGATATGGAAGACATAGTCATTGTTCACCTACTTTTGGTAGAATGCAGACTTTTGGTAGAATATATTGGCTTACAAAAGTTATATGGATGGTGTGGCCTAGCCAGACTTTCCAATGTAAGAGAAAGTTAAGGTATGTGAACCCTCTCCTGGGAGTGGGTGTCTAAGGGGATGGGTTGTCCCCTCCTTAATAAAGTTTTGAGATAGTAAATGCAGTAAAATGTTGAATGGTGCAATATTTGCAATCTTTGAATGTAAATTTGTTTCCACAGATTTTCATTTTTGTCTGTCAATTTTTATATTCGTGATGTTTTAATGTAATTGTGCATTTTTATGGCCGTATTCACCTTTATAGTACAGCGAATTTAATGGTAAAATTTCTTTGCTGTAATAGTCGTTGGCCTTTTTGAGCGAGCAGTTTCAATTGAGGCTGTTATGCATGTGATAAGTAATGAATACCCATATGCAAAACAGCGTAGAAAAAATTTGTGTTCTCAAGTCAGTATTTAGATGGCCTTGCAGTTTTTAATACACTTTTCAGTACACTTCAAAAAGCAAGTGGCCAGAGATGCTGAACATAGTATTTTTACATAGCTTGGTATCACTTTCCAAAGCTTAGAAAAGGTCATATGGTTTATTTGCCATTCCTGTTTTTATCCAGGGCGACAAAGGAGGTAACTCTACCAAACTGGGACTACAGGTTGTCAACTTGGAAAGCTGTAATTCACCGGACAAGAGTGACATTATTGCCTTGTACGAAGCCTATGACAGCATTGAAAACCTCAAAACTATCTTTGGTTCTTTCACAGAGGACTTCATCTCGCTTCAAAGGGAAGGTTTCACAATAACTGCTGGAGAGAGTAATTATCCTTTAAATGTTTTTTTATTCGGTGATTACGAATTTCTCTGTAAAGTAGTTGGCCATATGGGGGCTTCAGCAACCTATCCTTGTTTGTGGTGTTACACAAAATTATCTGACCTATGTAACAATAATGGGCCACATACTCCTATGCTTTGGAGTGAAGAGACACAAAATTTTCATAATAATCCTTCTTGGCCACCTAACCGAACTGTTACTGATATGCAACAGGATCTTGTTAGAAATAAAGAAGATCCGAGAAGAGGAGGGGACCCCAGGGCTAATGGGGCTAGTCATCATTCCATTGCTCACGATCCCATATTACCAATTTTAACTCATGTTGACCACATCATTCCTCCATCCCTCCATATTTTATTGGGACTTGTTGTGAGATACTACAAATATTTAGAGACTTACTGCCGCAGCGTTGACCATGGTTCTTTGGGAGAACGAAATGAAGAGTTGTTTAAGGAGTGGGAGGAAGCCTCTACTCTTACAAAAACTACTGAGATTGATTACCTCAGACTTAAAAGACTGTGTTAGAGAAGAAGAGGAAATGTTGAAAGCTTTCAAAAAAAGCAAACAGTTATGGAAGTGTGCCAGCTAGAAATGTAAGATGCAGTTTGCCTTTATGTGCAGTTTCAGCAAGTGATATAACAGGTAATGTTGATTGGATTCAGTGTGTGCAGTGTGGAGTAGATGGTGACAGTGGGTGGTATCACTTGAGTTGTCTAAGATTAACAGAACAGACAGCTGCTTCATTCTCCATTTGTCCTATGTGTAAAGGAGATGTGAATGATGAGGAGAGTGTGCTCACATGGCAAAAGGAGCACATTGCTGAAAGAAAACTTGAGATGAAACATTCCAAATTGTCATATGATAAGGCAAAATCAAGTCTTGATTCTATCTATGGGAAAGTTTTAGCAACCCGTGGCCCAGTAGAAATGCGTCTTAATGAAATCTTAGAGAAAGATGTTGGAGTAGTGAAACAGGCCTACCATTCCCAATGCTTTGTAGGAAACCATTGCAAAATTATTCTCAAAGAGATTGACAGATTATTGGTAGTTATTGAGGATGAAGGTATGAAACAAAAGTTGGGGAAGTTGTTCAAAAGTCTCAGGGAAATATTTTTGTTTTTTGAAGCACGGTTTCTCTCTGCAGATGAGGTAAAAGAACTTTGTTGTTTATGCTGGAACCTAGGACAGTGGTTTCCAGTTGAATTTCCAGAGGAGAGAATTCCTCCAAAGCTACATTTTTTAATTGCCCATATACCAGAATGTGCAATGGCATGGGGCACAATAGGATTGCTCGGAGAGCATGGACTGGAAAGTGTTCATGCAACCTTCAATGCAGAGGAAAGAGTTTATGCCTGCATTAGAGAAAAAAGAGAGAGGTTGCTTCACATTTACAACCAGCATGGCCAGAGATCAATGGTAGACAAAACTTTAATATCAGTTGTGAGACGAAAATGTGTTTCACCACATTGTGACGGAAGGTATAAGGTATTAGATGGCGTAAGGAAGTGCCAAAAATGTGGTCAGTCATGTGATTAAATGTTAAATTAATACTGTTCTTTCATTATTTTAGAATGTTTCATGTATTCAGGGCATGCTTATTGCAGCTTTTATTATTAGAAATTTTCATCTTTAATCAAATGTATGTCAGGATGCTAAATAACTTGTAATTGCCTCTTTCCGGTATTTTCAAAATTGCAGTTGTCCGGGGCTCATATGCAAAGTATATGTTTATTCTTATTCACAGTCAGCACTTTATAATAGGTTGCTTGCCAAAGATTGACCTGCCAAGTTCATCCTTTTTCTGAATAGGTAAATTTATTTAAAAGGTATTAAACAAAGGAAGCCACTAACATTAACTTACAGTATTTTCTTAGTTACTGTTGTAAGGGGTTCATATGAAAAGTATCTAAAAAGTATCTAAGTTTGTTTATATACACAGTCAGTACTTAAATAGGTTGCTTGCCAAAGATTAACCTGCCAAGTTCATCCTTTACTGAATTTATTATTTTATACTGTTTAGTAATTGACAGCCTTGAGATGTTAATGAGATGGTCATTCCCCAACCTTATTTTCAATAAAAATTTGGTTGAAACCAACTCCGTCCAGACTCAGAACTAACTTCAGCTATCTACATATAGGGGTTTTTTAGATTTCCAGTTGGGAGTTAACTGTTTAAAGTATAATGCGGTTTTTACAAACAGAGTCATTTCTTGTCAGACCTTTGACTCACAATCTTTAACCCTTTACCGTTGTTTGGGTCCTTTTGGACCCATACGGAGAGCTCGGCTGTAACCCATCTTTACTGTTTCACACGGAGCTCGAAACTGCGAGTAGCTACCCGAAAATTCGGCAACAACAACGAGAGAGACAATAGTTTAAGGTCACGGGGTCAATGGCCTACGGAAGCTGATGCGGGGCGTGCTACGTCCGCTTTTCCGCCCACTCCCGAGGCGCGCAAATATGCCCCGATCGGAGCACAACGGTAAAGGGTTAATGGGGTGACCATTGACTGCACATGCCTATCACATGCGATTGTAGCCTTATATTTTATACAATAAACCTGCAATTGTACGAGCTTTTGGTGCTTGTTCCATGTTCATCACACTATGCATTCCATTTTTTCAAGTCTTTCCACATTTTCACAAGAATTAGCCAAAGAAAACAGCCAAGTATTTTTTGATGTGTGCTTTTGCCTTTTCATGCCAGAGTTTGTTTGCTTTTAAAAGGGGCAATATTTTGTGACATCTGACAGTGGATTCTATCAAAGATTTTACTTTCAAATTTTTGGGGTATATTATATGTTTTATATTGGTAATAATCTTTGAGCCTGAAAAGTGTTTATTTTTTTGTATTTTCTTTTAAGCCACCTTACTTTCTACATTATATGGTATACTAGACAAATGCAATAGATGAATGTGCAAGGCAGATATTGGGCAACACCTTGTGTACCTTGTTCTTGTCACAACTGTTCAAAGGGATTGCCTTTTACAGCTGATTTTATCCACAGTTATTCTGCTTTTTTACATTGCTACCTCATTTCATACCTGTAAAATGTTTTGTTATTACTTTTTTCAAGTTTTTCAATGGCAAAATGTGTGTGAAGAATTGAAAAAGTTTTTAGTGGAATTTGTATTATTAAATATGTTGCAGTGTTGACTGCTGACACCATTATGAAATATTTATTTAGTGTACATTGTTGAATGTAAATTTCCATTTGATTTTTCTCACCAGAAAATATTTTAAGCAGTGTTTCAATAGAAAATTCGATATGCAGATTAATGCCTCCAAATGTTACTGAAAGTTGTGCAGCTGCCCTTTAAAAGCAGGTACGGTTTTAGTACAGGGATGACATATTCTTACTTTGGATTGGAGCTGCCTCTCCAATGATGTACACATATAATAACACACACATGGTCCTGTGCTGTGTAACTGTCTCTATACATGGAGTATGTTGAAATTTGAAAGTGCTCATATATGTAGACATCCAACCTTTTCACTCCATGTGGTAAAATTTTTGCTCGATTTTAAAAGTTAGTCATTTACATATAATTATACGTGTTAGCCGTCCTGAAAACAAGTTAGGCAATATGATGTCATTGCAAGGAAGGGTTGGGTAGATCCTCGCTTTGTAAGTAAAGTTTGTCACCCTTGTTTGTTTCAAATTATCCAACCTAAAATGTATTCAATTTCCCTGCTGTGCTTATTTTATACTACACACAGTATTTAATTTGCTAGATAGGTATTCAAAAACGCTATTGACCGTAGTCATGAGACTCTGAGATTTGGGCTGACAGTGATTGTGTCTCTCTAATCTCGTTTGCATTAGTGATTATTCAGACAATATTTTGCTACCAGCTTCACAAGTATGCAGTGGTCCTTGTTTAGGGATTACTGTTTTATGTCAGAGGAGATATGAAATCTGAGCAGTAAGTTTTATAGTTCTTGTACTTTAGACTTTCAAAATAACTGCATCCAGCAAGAATGAATTAATAGTTGGAGTCTAGTCTTGTTCACAGGAATTAAGCACTTGAATCTTGTGCACATTTAGTATAGTTCATGCTATAATGTTATGGTACTGTAAACAGTCTGAAGTATCATTTTTTTTTGTCAACCTTGAAGTTGAATCTGTTATGGAAATAAAAAGTACCGCACTGCATGTGAGTATTAATTGAATGGTTGCTTTTCTGGTACTCTTTTGTCTCATTTTGCAAATGCTAGCCTCTTTGTATGTGGTTTATTGATAGTTTGCAAGACCAAACGAATTATTTTCTCAGCTTCCAGAGTTATAACATGATCTGATAGATTAAAAACTGTCCCCACAGTTTTCTTACATGCTGCCTTAAAATAATTTGTTGAGCAAGCTGAAACATCTTAAACACCTTATATTTGTAGGAACTGGAAAAGGGTGTGTGTGTGTTGGGGGGGGGGGTGCTTTAGCCCCATCCAGGTGCGGTTTTAAAGACATAATTTTGGGTATTTTTTTTTGGGGGGGGGGGGGTTAAGTTGCCATTGACCCTGGGCATATCTTTGTCTTCACTACTACCAGCCTATAAAAACTGCACAATTTTGGGGGGCTACAGCTCCCCTAGCCTCAGGCTTTGAAAAAAATTTTTCTTCGTCCCTGTCTGACGGGCTAGCTGTTTTCTCAATCTACTTGCCCCCATATAAATATCTACTTGCCCAATTCAAATCTGTTAGGTACAAAAGAAATGCCATTTTGCGCAACTCAAAAATTTAAGGCTGGGGGTGCTTGCCTGGTGGGCTGCAACATTGAACACAGTAGTTGCCCGAGTGATTTTTTACTTGTCCCGGGCTGTCAGGCGGGGGATTTGTCGAAGCCTGCTAGCCCACCCGTAGAACTGCCCCTGGCCCCATCAGTCTAACATCGTGCAGCCAACTCATTAACCGCAGAGACGCGGGGGGGGGGGGGGGGGCTGTGGATTTAGCTCCACACCTGTGCCGAGGGCATTTTGGGCCACCTTAAACTGCATTTATTTCATTAAACATATTGGCAGCTTCAATGATTAGTTCCCACACTTAGGCAAATTTGGGTCTGCGGCCCCTTAAACTATGCCTCAACTAAGGATGTAAACCATTTATTTGTTTCCCCAGTAAGGAATGTAAAATCACGGTGAGGCAATTTACCTTAGCATTTGTCTAATGTTGCACCAAATTGCATATAATGACCCTCAAATATTCAAAAAAATTTCCTAAGATGAGGGGGGTGATGAGGATGGTTATCCCCTCCCCAGGCTTGAATACCTTCCTGGCTCAGACAGCTTCTATGTCCCTTAACAGATGGTCAGTTTACTCATAGCCCAAGATAAAGGATGGCAAACTAGACATATCCTGCTTATCATCCTCCCAGCAACTTGCCCCCTACAAATTTTGCCAAGTCTATTTCCGTGCAGCTACACTGCATGCGGAAGCTCATCCCCTAGATCTATGTTGAATTCACTATACGTGAAGCTGATGTAGAATTAACGCTGCACATATTTCGAACTTAACATAACTATAACAGGTATTATTTGTTTGCGAAAAAACGCTGAAAGGTTTAACCTATGTTTGATCAACCAGGCCGCAGTTTAGTTGTAAAAAGCAAACGCGATTGGCGACAAAGTCGTGGAACGAATGGGTTGTGCATGCTGAATACGTTACGCATCCCGTAACGAACTATACTGGAGTACCACTGAGCTGCATATTCGTATCATAGAATCCAATTTCGCGAAATACATTTTGATCCGGAATTAATTGCACAAGTCCTTTGAAAACTTACAAAACAGTCCAACACGACCTAGTATGACAGATATGAAGATTGTTTGTAGTGCTACTGTTGCAAATAACGCGGCGCAAACACTAGTAACTGTGTACGACGTAAGCTAATCTTGTATGAATTCAAGAAGCCATTTGTAGGGAAACGGTTTACACGGCGATATATCGCCTACAGTTACTATGGGCAGACGTCACAGGGAAATGAAAGTGAGGGCGGTGTATTTTCTTTCCGTTCTGTAAAAGCCGTGATATATGATATTCCGCAATAGCAAACAAAAGTATACATTAGGTGCAGGTTTTACGTCACTGTTCTGTTGCACTATGGGTAATTTCGGAGAAATATGGTGCTTTGCACTGCTTTGCCCAACTACCTTCCAGACTTGCCTCGGAAAAACTCATACTACGTTTGACTTGAGATAAAATTGGTCTTTAATGATGCCACATTGCTTGGAATAATTATATTGAATTTCTGTGCTGTCTAGAAGGCTGTACAATTGCTTCCCTTTAAAACCACAGTGAGTAGCCTATGCCTAACAGGCCTAACGTTAGGCCTAAAAACCTAGGGCCTACACTAGTTTATAATTTGCAGCCCTGTTGATCTCAAAGCAAAATCGTGACACTTTTTCTTGTTTGATATGAGAAGTTAAAAGCTTAGATGAAGTTTTAAAATCACTTTTGTGGTGTTTCTAACAGGCAATATTCTGTAGAGAACAACTCACAGTCACTAAAGTTACAGTAGGCCTATGTAGGCTAGGGTAGAGGAACCAGTATTCAACCCTTTAAGGAACTTCTTGAATTTTTTCCTCCCAGGTTAAGTGGAACCATATGGCTCAAAAATTTTTTGTTAGATGTTATGATGGCTAACATGTTACCATAAAAAAATGGATTTAGTCTTTTCTTTCACAAATAGCTCACCTTAATTAAGTTAAAAGTTTTGATTTCCCTACCCAATATTCAACCCCCTGATCACTAAACCCCCTAAAATTACTTAATAAAGGGAAATTTAGGTAAAATTTTAACAGGATGGAAATGTAAAGTACCTTCATTACTTTTGTTTAGTATTTGATTCTTGAACAACTTTTTCATGCGGTTTAGAGGGAAATTTCACCTGGCTGAACATTATGTCCATTTGCTTTTATTAGGTCAGTAGGGGCAAATAACACACATTTCAATGCAAAATTATTGGTTCCACAATATTTTCTATAAGACCCAGAATATTTTTACAGAACTATGCTAAATAACTAAACATTAGTGACTTCTTTGAGAAATGACCAGAAAATCCTAGGCCTACTGCCTTCATTCACAACACTTTGGTTCCAGAAATGTACCAGGGGGTTGAATACTGGGTAGCAGATTAAGATTGCAGCACCAGTATTCAACCTTCAATTTCCCTCCAAATTTGCCTTAATTTCACTATGGTTCTAAAATTTGTTCATAAATTGCTAGAATGATGAAATATTTGCCTTGACATTTCATTATTTCTTAAACCAGTCTCTTTTTAAATGGATGACAGAAAATAACATTCCATTGATTTTAACCATCTTGCCTTACATGACCTTTTAAGAATAGCTAATTTGAATTTGAATTCCCCAAATTCTTGCATACAGATATCTCCAAAAGGTATTTATCTGCAAATAAATTTCACAGAAGTGGATGGCAATTACGTTAAGCAGAGAAGTTGTTTTCACCTTTGGTATAATTTTATGTGGGATGGAGCCTTCTTAGTTCACTGAAAAATGTAGAATTATACCTTAGGGGGTTGAATACTAGAGGGAGGTTGAATACTGGTGCCTCTACCATATGCAACTTGTGTAAATGGCGACTGGAATTCGCTGAACCATTTCAATTTAGTTAAAGTATCCGTGCCATTCCTCCATCGGTTCTTTCCCCCATAGGAAATGTGCTCATTCCGTCATAGAAAAATTGCCATTTTGTCATGGCAGAAAGGCACCTTTTCTATGGCGGAATGAGCACATTATTCGTGGAAGGTAGGATATGTTGGAAGTTACCAGTCTGGAGGAAAATCGGTGAATGGAGTTTAGAAATTTGTTGGAAGCATTATTCAATGGTGCTTCATAGTTGAATGAAAGATGCAAAATCTTTTTACCCGATTACCCGGATTAAAATAGTGGTCAGTGTCAATGAACACTTACTTCCCTATTTAGTACAATGATAGCACAGTAATCCCCTATACATGTACTAAACACATGTGCATACGTGTGATTATTTAAGTTGATATTTTTGCTGTACAAGTCTAAAGACATTATTCAGCCACTGTTCATACATTTAAAATGATTAAAGTTTATTCCCTACAGCCTACAATCAAATCCATTAGTAATTACACGTTAATTCTATTCAAAGTTCTTACTGTCTTAAGCTTTCTTTACAAGTTACGTTCAATCTATTCAACGAACTGTTTTGGTAGTTTCAATGACAACAATTCCTCTTATTCATAGATTTTAAAAAGTGCCTTTCTGCCATAGGTTTTGCATCTTTCAGTCATGGCAGAAAGGTGCCAAACCTGTGGCAGAATGTTATGGCGGAATGACACCGTATTCCAATTTAACATTTCATAACAGGTTTTAGGGCAAAGGAGGGCCAAGGTCCCATAAGATGCCCTGAAGTCAAAACCCTAATCAAAAGTCAAACCACCAACCTAGACGATAGCCCAAACAATCAGATTCTACCACAATCATGGAAGAACTTGACAATGTTAACCTTAATTAATTTGACAACTTTTACTGTAAGATTGATGAGGCAAAGTTGTGTCCCTTTCAGGAGAAATGTACATAGATTATTCATACAGTCATAACAAAATTTGGGCAATTTTTTTCTGTGTTTGTAGGACTTCAAATATTGAGGTGAACGAAATTCTGGTCCCTCCATTTTATACTCTTTTACAAATACTTTAGACCAGGGGTTGCCAACTGGGTAACCGTTATTTTCCACCCCTCAAAATCTGTTTTCCGCCCCTTGCATTTTTAGGAGAAAGCATCTTATTTTTTTTTTGGGGGGGGGGGGGGGCAGAAAGTAATGGAATGGAATGTGATATCAGTGGTACTTTTGTCAAATGAAAATTCCATCAACTTTTCCTTAAAGTTTCAAACTTCATCAATGTCTTTTACTATTCAATGCTACACTCGTTACTGTGATGTTGACCTCTTTCCAAGTCACATTCTCACTGTAGACGTAAGTATACTAATACATACGTACTTATGTACTTGGATTTGAAATTTGAAGTTATCAGTTATTTCAAACACATGCAAGTTCAAACATTACTTTCCGCCCCAAGATTTTAAGGGGCGCAAAATAACGAAGCCCTGTCGACTGGTGGGCCATGGTCATTTGTGGGCCCTACCACAGATTTTGGTGGGCTTTCTGGTATGTATATGGTGAGCTTAATTGTTCTCTGTTGTTGTTTGTTGGGACAGTCAATGGAGGAAAACAATACTGCAGCAACATCCAACAAGGCTTTATAAATGATAAGGGAAAAGATCATGGAGCATTCAATGCCCTGCTTTTGTAATAGGTGAAGCTGATGTTATACATACAGTACTGTAAAGCATATTATACATCAAATTGGCAATCATGCATGTTTTGTATACTGTACTGTAATTTTCAGCTCCCTGCTACTAGAGCATACAGAGGTTTATTTGAGCTCTTCAGTGGTAAGCTCTTAAGGTTGTTTAAGTGATTTTTGGAGAGTGCAATTTGCAATTAATAATGATAATAATAATAAGTAGGCAAAACCATAATTGCTGAAATAGAACGAGGTGAACTGACCCGCAAAAATCGGTTGCATATGGTTCGCATAGTTGTGGCACATATTATTATTATTCAGCGCTATGGAGACAGGTAATTATGGCTTTTTTGGGGGGTGTTATTTGGAGGAACATACATGGTATATAACTATTCAGCATGAGGGTTTTGCAATTGGTGCCATTCACAATGGCCTTCATCACCTACTGAACTATCAGGGACAGTGCATTCCAGCATCATCAGTTCTCCTTTGCTTTTGGTTTCAAAAAATATTTTTAGGGCAGAAAAGTGGAGTGATATACTTCAAATGCATCCCAAATGATACTGACTTTACAGTGTACTTAAAAAAAAGCTGATGGTCCTTTGCTTTAGGTAAAATTTACCATCCTGAGGCATGAGGGCAATGCATAATCTTTACTCATCACAGGTTACATGTACAGTAATATAATCTCTGAGCCATGTACACTGAGTCAAGTGTGCTGCATGAAGTGATGGTTCCTGCTTTGACAAATTATAAAATCTTGCAATTCACTGTTTTTTTCTGACAAATTTTATATCTCACATAAGTGACAAAGGCAAAATTGATCTGACTAAAACATGCAAAAGACTCATAAAAAGCTGTGACAATTGAGACTTCCCTGTGACGTTTTGGAAATTGTGAGATCTGGCAAATTGTGACATGCCATTAAGCATTCTCTGGTATTGTATATAAGGTAGGGGACCAGTTTCTCTGGAGGTGGCATCATTTTTGCATGTTATGATGTATCTTTGTATACACCATAATCCCAAAATTAATCATTAATCTGTTTCGTTTCAACAGACCAAAATGCGAAGTAAAGACGAGAATGGCTAAGGCTGTCATTGAAGAGTTTCCCTCTCTGAAAGATGCAGGAAGTTATTCTGAAAGGGTGAGGGGTTCACATAGACCAGTGATTCCTGACCATTTTTGCCTGGAGTACCATTTCACAACCACTTTACCAAACAGAGTTATAATGAGATCTCTTTCATTTGGAGCTGGGTGGAGAACAATACAAGTGTTGAAGTGATGGGGTGAACAGTAATGACACTATCTAAGCTAGGGGTTCCCAATCTGTGGTACACATGCCACCAGTGATACATTTATTTTTGATCTCCCTCATTAATATGTCATTTATCATTGATGCAATTAATTTATCATTCCTCATGCATCTCTCAAGCTGCATTGTCAGCTTACCACAGCTTGAGGGATAACAAAACATGAAATATACTGTGTTCCTCGCAGTGTGCCCAAATGTAACATCTGTTGTATACCATGCATACCACAGGTTAAGTACATCAGACATAGACAACATTAACCAAAATCATGTACTTACAGGACTGTCTGCATTATGGGACTTGTCTTTTCTAAAAATTTTCAAGAACAGTACTTCCGGTGAAAGCTCAACTAGTCATCAGTTCCAATCTTAAATTCATTACTCTGTCTGCATTATGTAATCATTTTGTATCTATACATACAGGTGGAACTGGATTTTCGTGTCCTGTTTTCTGATGTAGCCGATAAGTTATACATGACGTGGACTCCTTCTTACGCAGAGGAAGTGTTGAAGTATGCAAGTCTTCAATCAAAATGGGAGCCATACTTGAATATTAATTCATCAACATTATGTAAGTGCTACCTGTAATGTGTTTGAAATAACCCTCTTAAGTCTGCAGATATTGTTACCAGGGTTCCCATGCAGTAAGGAAAGTGGGAAAAGTTTGAAAAAAGTCTGGAATTTTCCTATGGTCTTGAAAATCATTGAATTTTGGGTGGTAGGTCTGGAGAAATTGCCATATATGGTCTTGAATATGTGAATCACACGCCTTTATAGCATTACTATTGTATCTCATTTAGATGTTTTGTAATGTAAAATGTCATTTCATTTCTGAAAATTATTGTCTTCACAGCTTCAGATGACAAGAAAGTAAGTGCATCCCTGGCTGTACTTCCATGCGTTCCTCCAACGGGACGAAAGGGGAAGAAGAGGGCCAGTGTTGATGATTCTCTGAATTCCTTCACTGATGTTCAACCGGTATGGAAATTTTGAAATAATTGACAGTTTTGCAGGTTACATCCCAAATTTTACCACCTTATCCCTCCTAACTGAACTAAATTTAATGAAAGGCTTTCTCCTTTTCTGTCCATAATGATACAAAATTTTGGTGTCAGTGTAGCTCACGCTCCATGTTTTGTGCATATTTTCGCCATATCATTTGACAAAATTGTCAAACGGTACAGCGAAAGCAATACTTCAGAATCGGATCACCTGTATGAACTTTCAACATTAAAGTCATCTCAATGGTTGCTTATGACCGTTTATAACTTTTTTTTTCTCTTAGATTGGTACAAATATGCCCAAGTATCTGGAGGAGGTTGTGAATCAACAACCATACATCTTAATCCTTGGTACTCTACTGGAACAATCACAGTGTTTTGTCATTGCGGAAAGGAAAGCCCTGCAGCAAGAGTCTTTACTGAAAGCTGTGGATGTATGTTTTAAGCTATTCTATGTTTTGGATGTGAGTTATCCATGGCAGTGCTTCACTACATGGGAATATTTCCAAAAAGTAATATATGGCTTGGAAGGCTGTGATGGTCATAGCAAGACATCTGCTGCTGTAATATCTATGAGAACTGCCCTTAAGAAAAAGTAATTGTATTCAATTGAATCATTTCCCAAGTATTTTCACAATTCCTTAGTGCATTCATGGTTTCAGCCACCTGAAGCCACCTACAGTATTCATTTTCATGTGTTTATTACATTTATTTTGACAACTATTTGTTTACATAGTATGATTACAATTTTATTTTTTTGTTTCTAGGTTTTAAATCCATAGTTTAGTTTTTCTAGTCATGAAACAACCCATTCTCAATTTAAATCAAGCAATGGCTGTACCCCCAGAAAATTTTTCAAAACATTAGTTACAAACAAATCTTTTCTGATTACACTGCAAAACTTGGTCTACAGTGTTTAGCTGTCCTGGCGACTAATAACTATTCATTCCCCCCAAATTTTGGTCGTCAAAACCATTTTTTCTCATAGCCAGTTTTATAACAGTAGAGTAAGAATTATTGGGTAAATTTCACATGCTTAAATTTTCACCTTGAGTGAATCATGATCGTGTCGTCCTACTGCATGCAAGCAACTTGCAAAGCCCTACTACTCAAACCAAAGACAAGGCATAGTTTTACTGTTTATTTTACACATGCCTTGAAACTATTTTATGACGTAAGTGCAATCTTGATAATTTTGGATGACTAAGATTTTCATGGTTTGAGCTGGCTAGGGTTGAGGGTATACCAGTACTGACTTCAATACTGGTAGTAGAGGTACAGGTTATAATAGTACCGAAGATTTTTGGTGTGTTACTAATAGCGGTACTTGAGAAAAATACCGGTACTTGAAAAAAATTACCAGTACTCATTCCATTCGCTGACAAAAACAACTGTTAGGATGTGCGGATGATTAAAATATTTACACACACATCTAGTGCAGAGGTTCTTGCACGGTAATCTACCCAATCAAGCACCCAGATGCATTAATGTGCAGGATAACATGGGGGCCATGTGTGGCTAAGGTTCCTTCCCTACCTACCCGAGAGTTGATAACAGGGACTGGTACTGCCTCAATACTGATTCTGTGTGTCTTGCAATGCAGTTACCAACATTTTCAAGGTACCGCCCAACCCTAGAGCTGGCTACGCCTTGAAAGGAATACAGTAACTGTGTGTAATAGTGAGATACTCTGAGACCCGATCTTTAAGGGTTCTCATGCAGAAAAGTTAGTTGCCAATTTTCTCATTACATATAAAGGCTGGCAACTAAAACACTTCCTGAAGGTGTTTTGTAGTCTCCAAGTTTATTATTTTTTTAAGATGCAGTTGCAACCATGGCAACCAGAATTGCAAAGGGTTGGTTAGAAATATTGCATAATTTGAAAGTTCAGGGTAACAGTCTTTTGAGTTATAACCTTGAGGACATTCTTACCATACAGTATTACCAAACTTTTGAATTGTTCACAGTTGTGTAGTATAATTCATGGTTTTTAGAGTATTAACATTTGTCATATATACATAAAACATTCCTCCTCAAATGGTATTGAATTCAGTTTCAGAAATGGGATTTTCAGCAACCTAAAAAAACATTTGATGAGGGAAGAGGGAGGGGCAAATACATTTGCATTTTTATTAAAAAATTTTCGTCATTTCTGAACAGGGAAGTTTGTCTGGAAGAAAATTGCAATTTTCATTGCATATTTTTATTCTTTATTTTTCTGTTTCGTAATTTTAAATCCATGGTTTAGTTTTGCTAGTAATGAAACAACTCATTCTCAGTTTAAATCAAGCCGTGGCTGTCTCCTTGAAATGTTATGCATATTAAGTAGTTACAAACGTTGAGCTACATTTTGTGATGTAACTTTCTTATGTTCTTACCATGTTACCTAACATTTGAATTGCTGATAGTTGTGTAGTACAATTCATGGTTTTTAGAGTACCTGAATGAGAATGTATACTCAATATTCTTCAAGTGGGACTGAATCAAATTACAAAAATGGGATTGATGCATGATGATTTGAGAGTTTTAGTGACTTAAAAACCTTTGAACGGGGGGGGGGGGGGAGAGGGGGAGCTAAGGGGATCTAATCCATTTGCATTTTGATTAATCATTTTTTCATTGCTGAACAGGGAAGTAGTATGAAAAAGAACATATTACAAGTGCTCATGGGAAGGAAGCGAAAGGTGACCTCTTAACACTGTGCAGGCTCCACTCTCAGTTGTGTTATCACAAAGTTGGTGAAATGTTTTCAACTTGAAATGAAGGTTTGTCATTAAAGCTTGGGTCAAATTACAGCTGTTTCAGATAGGATTACGATTATTTTTAGTAAATATATTCTCCATTTTTGATCGCAAAGAACCAGAAACTTGCCAACTTGTGTTACATCACACTGACAGACAGTTTTCATTGAACATGTGTTGTCCAATAAAAACTGTTGAATGTCACAAAATAATTATCGTAAATTTTTGGTTCTTTCTGATCAGAGATGGAGAAGATATTTACTAAAAATTAAAAAAAAATCCGATTGTAATCCAATCTGAAATCTGTCGTGTTACCTGCACTTTGAGCTGCTCAATTGATTGATAATTTATTTTTCAACATGAAGAAAAATACTGTCAACTTGTATTTTAGCAATTATTATCCATGTTCATATTGTGTTTTAGTTTTTACTAAATGCAAGTGGTCTGGTCTTCAGTCATGAAGTTGATAGCGCTATCAACGCCAATAGTAGTAGAATTGAGTGCTGATAGTGCCATCTAACTGACATCCTTTGACATCCATAATATTTCAATATTTTGCCAAAGGGGGTTAACCTGTTACAGAGGATTTTGATGTCATTTTTTACTAGATGGTTTTTTTTTCTGATTTGGTGTTTTCAGACAAC
This sequence comes from Holothuria scabra, assembly GCA_037179385.1. NCBI lineage: Eukaryota > Metazoa > Echinodermata > Holothuroidea > Aspidochirotida > Holothuriidae > Holothuria > Holothuria scabra. Next base: position 16,994,947 of record CM074183.1, on the reverse strand, counting down.
TCAGGGATTTACTTGCCAAAAAAGAGTGGCTGTCTTAAGGATAACCATAAATTATTTTCAAATAAGTTTTACCTTGTTCTAGTTGCACTGTAGCATTTCTTTCCTCCTGTACATGTGGACATGTTTTAAAATGTTGAAAATACACTCACATATAACATTTAAAAACAATGTGTCATGTCATTTTTACTATTTTTGTTCAGAAGAATCATATAACAGAAAAGATTAAATGGTTTATGTTCCCACAATGCTGTGTAAAAGGTCAAATCTTCCAAATTAAGAAAGTAAACGTGCAGAACAAGAGACTCAGTTCCCATCATGGATGATAAAGAAGTACCTTGATGTTAACCAAGTCAACATGTTGAACTCACCAGGAAAAATGGTTAGTTTTACCGAACTTTGGTGAAAAAATACATACCAATGGCAATAGTTTCACCAGGAAAGTGGTAAAATTCAACACATTATCCTGGTGAAATTCACCAGGATTATGGTTAAAGGTAATTCACCAGGAAAGTCTGGTTAAATTACTTTTCACCAGTTCCTGGTAAAATTTCACCAGGTATTTTTTAGTGTGTAGCCCATTTGGGAGGCATGTATTTTGAAACACTATCTTTTTGCATAAACCTTAAGTACTTTCTACTAGAAATTTTTATTGGCACAGTGTAATAGGCATCTTGAAGATCTATAAAGCAGTTTTGTTCCATGAGCAGCAACGCCGACTTTAAGGTATTCATTATAAAATGATAATATTTTACGCTCCGGTTGAAATTTTTCAGCTTCAAAATCATACGGAAGGAGCCATTAGGCTTTGGGCGGAAGAATACTGGCGAAATAAACTCGCCTTGACTATGTGATACTTCTTCTAGCACTCCCTTTTGAAGGAGCTTTGCAATTTCTTGCTCTAAGAAATTCTTTTCTGCTGAGCTGAGCAGATGTGTATTTCCAGTGTTTGATAGACTGTAATCAATCGGGTTCTCGGGGTTTAACTCTATATCGTACCCGTTAACATAATTCAACACAACTTTATCTGATGTGATCTTTTCCCATTCAGGAAGGAAATACTTCAACCTTCCAGCAATAAATGTATCTATACTAAGTAGAGAAGGCACAGAACAACTTACCTCTGATGGGTTTAACTTATGCAGTGTTGTGCCTTTGCTCTGAATGGCCATCTGTTCTGACGCTGGCCTAAAAAGGCCTAAACTGTGTCTGGGTCTGGGTATAACCACGGCCCCTAGCTCGAGACCTTCCCCTGTAGCTACAGCCTCTCGCTCTTCCCGAGTAAGGGGTTAAGACAACGTCTGCTCATCTTATTGGCGTCCGAGATGTCACGGACCTGTTGCGATATGTCATCACCAAACAGTAATGTACTTACTGGTGTCGTTTTCGAGCAGAGGTTTTTGTATTCTTGTTTCATCTCGGGCTTTATCATTTCCCGACGGAAGTAATTCAGGTCTATGTTAGCTGTGCCTAGCATGGCTAAGGCATCAGTCAATCTAGTCATAATTGTCGCTTTTTCTAGGCCAGCTTTGGAGGACAAAATGTCATTCAATATGACTGTCAGAGCCTTCATGGCTTTAATATTTGACAACTGTATCTTCTGAGCCTTTAGGTCTCTAGTTCTAGTTTGAATATTCAAATGGTCCGAGACGAGTTTATTGACATGTGTTGGCTGTAGTAAATCCACGTTCTCTGGTCTCTCGTATCTCTCGCAACGTTCTTTATGTTTTGCTGCTGTGAGCTTGTTAGTGCAAGCGTTCGCAAAGAGAGTGGCTACCTTTTCTTGAACAGGTGGGCCTGTTTTATTGCCCTGGTTTAGCTCACAGACTAGTCCTTGGAAAGTAGAATCTCCTTTTGAAATGCCTTCTAAAAAGTTTTCAGTTGTAGCATTAGCATTATTTTCATCCTGGTTAGGTGCCTGATTGTCATCAGTGAGTTCTAACAGGCTTTCTAATTCTTCTTCCAAGATCAAAATCTTTCCTTGGGGTTTTTGAAGGATTTTCACAACTGTCCTCTTCCAACTTTCGTTTTGTTATTTCTTTCCCCTCTAAAGTATCTAAATGTGCTTTCTGACATATCTTTTGAATTTGCTATTGCATTAACGCCAGCGTTTGTTTTAAATCACTTTCAATGGTGATTTGAGTGCCAGAAGTTCCTTCTATTGATGGGGAAGGCAAAGACTGAGGAATACAAATTTCTTCCTCGTTATAATCTAGTTCCAAATCCATGCTTTTTCCGCTTGAAATCAGTGCGACACTAATATTGTTTACTCACCCTGCGACGGGATTTTATGAATTAGACCAATTGTTTGAATTTGCAGGGGTGTGACACAATGTAACGGGCCAAATGCCAACCCAGCTTCAATTTATTTCCAAGTAGACTAACCTACCATTGATACTTCCATTAAATGCAAAAGCAATATCTTTGCAATATCTCTCTGAATGACATGATACACTGGCGGTAATTATTGTCACCTGAACATGAACGTCATACGGCCAAATGCCAATCCAGTAACTCTTAATAAACCAGTAGTTATTCAGGCAACCCAAGGTGGACCAACTTGCTTTCCCGCGTCCTTCTTTACTTTGCTGGTGAAATATTTTCTCTTGACTGTAACATGTTAAGGAAGGTTCTTGCCTGCATTGAAACCAACATAAAGAGGTTCTCTGCTGATAGGCCAAATACTCAGTCAGCAGACATGTCCTATTTCAGATTTGTGTACGTTTAAAATACCCTAGTCAGTCAAATACTGCTACGCTTTGTTGATCTTTCTTGCTCTTAACGTTGTCTAGTGAACTAGGCTTTGCTAAATTTTACTTGCAACTTTGTCTAGTTACTCAAATATAACTAGACAGTTACTACTCACGCTATCGGGCTTGAGAGCTTGGCGGAGGCTTTCCTGGCAACAGGCTGAAGACAAATGCTTCATACAGCTGTACAGATCAGCAATTGACTGGCAAACACTTTTGAAATGTGCGCCGATTGAGAAAGCGGCCTATGATTCGCCGCACACAAGAGCAGGGGAGATAGAGCAATCGATAATTACTGAAGCATGGCAAGAAGAGAGACAGCGTCTATATGTCCTCTCTTCTTGCGATCAAGTTGTTTACTGAAGCTGATCAATTGTGCAATCTCATGTAATTCCGAAGTGTAGTGTGATGAGGTAGAATAGTAGGCTGATCCATCCACATCTATCCTATTGTGCTCTACTATGCGGTAGCGCGTATTGCTCCAGGATTTACCCCCTCTTAGTTCTTCAGAAGAAAGCTCTTCGTCTTATGGCTAATTATCATCCGTCTCAAACTTCGTGTGAATTGTTTACAAAATTCAACATCCTCCATGCATACGATATTCATCGCCATCAATTAGTATTTTTATGTACTCCTGGTGTAGCAATATTTTGCTAAATATCTTCAAATCCATGTTTCACTTTCGACATGAGACACACACACACTTTACACGTTCCATGAATTCTCTTTCTATTCCCTAATTAAGGCTAACATCTTCGCAGCAAACAATTCGTTTTACTGGACCCACTCTTTGGAACTCCCTCCCATTTAATATTTAACGGTGTCACTCTTTAAACCTATTTAAGAAATCCCTAAAAGTTTTTCTGATGAGTAAACGTAGCTGACTCTTCTTCCCAGTCTCCCTTCTTCCCTGTTCCTTCTCTCTGATTTTCCTGCTGTTGTTTATTTTTCTCTTTCCTTTTGTTAACTGTTTTTTTTATTTTTATTTTTTTTTTTTTTTTACGGAGGGCTCTTTTACAAGCTCTTTCCAGCTTTTTTGAGTTTCCTCCTAAGTTTCTCTTTAGTTTTGTTTCGTTGTTTTATTTTTTGAGTTGTGTTGTGAATCCAGAGAATGACTCAAATTAATGTTGTCCGAGCTACTTGCAGGAGAAGTGACACTTCAAAAATATTCTCAAAACAGCCACTAATGACCCCTAGATGACTTTTGACCTCAACTTTTTGAACACAACATGTAGCCCTATGTCCAGTGACCAATGTGTCCAAGTTTCGTTACAATTCGTCAAAAAATGTTCCCCTGAGAGCGTTAAGGCAATTGTGAACTAAAATGGTAGGTAAACGGATACACAGAGTGACGGTGGCAGATACTTATAAGATTAGTTTTCTTACCCTTCTTGATATATAGTTTACACGATGTTTTGACGTTTTAACCTCTGGTGACCCCAAATGACCTTTGACCTCCACCAAAAATCAGCACGGGCGGATGCAGCAATTGCTGAAAGGAGGGCGAACGAACTGCACAGAAGGTGCACCACGAGCACGGAGGGCCAGTTTATCCGCGTGGGGTCTAGGGGCCCGCGTCAGGGCCCCTGGTGGGATACAGGGCGGAGCCCCGTTGGGGGTCCTGTGGACGAAGCCCCCGGAAGCTCTCGAAGTACGAGACATTTTGAACATATGGAATTAGTTCAATATGCCCCAAGAGTTGAAAAGAATTGATCAGCGATCCCTTCAATTTTACCTTTTTATCATTTGGGCGGCTGTTTGTAAGGCTGCGAGGTATGCTTTCTAGTCAGTGGAGGAAGGTTTACGATTATTGACAACCCAACTGAAGTGTAGGCTGTAACTCAAAATTATTCAAAAGCTATTTGCAGAATGACAAGACAAATTGTTACAAACATGTGAAGCAAGTTAAGGGTAGAAGATCTACAAATTTGTTGGTAATTACAATTATGCCATTCAGTAACCCCCCGCTAAAGGTATCTTTATCAATACGTATTTCAAATCTTGTTCTGTTTTGTACAGTCTACTTACTACGCTTGCAGAGTCGGATACAAGCTATTTCAAATAAAATAGCAATTGTTTACTCTTTTCAAAAGCACCGATGAAAAACAATTCCAACAATTTTCTAACATATGTTACGGCATATTCGAGTCGATCGTGTTGGTCACACCTGTAGCCTTTAAGCTGATTCCATAGACCGACCATAAGTAAGGTGGGGCTATGCATGGAAGGACATTAGTATGCCTATGACTTAGGTCCTAAGTTCATTTATGGTCACTTATATCAATGAATCTTTGTCTTTAATAACTAAAAATTAGAACCTTAGTAGCGGCACTTTGACTTTGGCCATTCTGAGAGCCTAATTCATAATTTTTTCAAGACTTACTTGACGTTTTTCACAAATATTTACTCAATACCACCGACTTACCCCGAAAAGGGATTAAAAGTGAAGACTATCCGATCCCCACCTCACCCAAGAATGTCACCTACCCGTTCATATCATAGTGTTCACGCTCACTGGGGAGTGAACAAGGGGGAGTTGCAGTATAACAAGAAAAGTGGGAGGTTCGCCAGGATTATTCCGACCATTAAAGTTTGGCAAGAGAGAAGTCGACAAACCAGTGGCGTATAAGTATCGGCCTATAACAGCAGAAGCAAAAGAAATGCACGAGCTTTTTACGTGCATAGAAACGGGCACAGACAAACAAAACTAGAACGGAAACCGGACCTGACAAAAACATAACTGTGAACTATTTACAGACATATTTAAATAACTGTCAACTATTCACAGAATTATTGCACGCCTAGCAAACAAAATTTTGTGGCATCCCCTCCCAACCACCCTGAATACAAGCTAATTATACAAGACTTCACGGGTGATTCCATATTTACAAGTTAACTGTCACCTGGCCAGCCCGCACCGAAACCAGCGGATCCCACCTCCTGCCGAACGTTGACCTTGGCAAACGAACGAAGTCAGCCTCAACCCTCACCCTAACCTCCGCTTTAAGCGATGCCAGGACAACGTCCGCAGCCCTCCTTCTCCCCTAAAAACAAGATTACAACGGTCTCTCCATAAGGCCAGCTTTATGGAGGCCGAAACAAGTGTTTACGAGCAGTGGCGTAAGAAGGGGGGGGGGGGGCATTGGGCCATGGCCAGTGGCACCACATTGCACGTAAGGACACCCAATTTCTAAAAGATTCACAAAGCGGAAGGATTGTCTCTACAAGGCCCTCTCAGAATTGCCATTTTTTAATTCCTAGAAGAAGGCAAATTTTTAAAATGCCTAATTTTACTTGAAAAGGTAGACTCTCTAACTCCCTAGTGGCAACCACTGCCTCTAAGGACAGCTACCTTTATAGGAACTCTCAAAAGGGAGAGCCCATCCCGTAAACTCCTTCAGGCGGCATTTACATACGGTAAGTGACGGGCCATGGGTCACAGAAAATTTCATCAATTCAGCGGATCTTGAACTTTGCCAAGAGTCACAATAGAGAAGTATTAACATATTTTCAATTCCGTTGTATAATATTTCCCCGAAAAGAATCAAGAACATTTATATAACAGTGGTAGAACATTTAATTTGGTAATTATCTGATCACCTAGCATGTTTGCTGATTTGTTTTGTTATTGCCAGCATAAAGCTGAACATAAGATTGTGTAGATTTTCTAAGAATGAAAATGCAATTTTCGGTCTTCTGAGGGGTCGCAATTCTTCAAAATTTTCTCTACGCTTCGCGCCAACTAGCGGTGCACCATGGAGTTCCCCTTAAATAGTCTTTCGGGCAAAATTACCTTTTTCGTATCGAAGTATTTTTTAATGAGTCTGTGATACCTTTGCAGTTTGCGAATATATTTTGAAGAGAGCATTTGATTGCAAATGACAAACGAAGATAGCGCGACTACGTTGATTCTTCGTATAAGTCTGGAAAAAAGACTACCAGTGGTAGTGCTCCGCTTAGAGTCTTTCGGGCAAAAATATATCTTTCGGTGAAAGAATTTTTTAAGTATCTAATCACTTGCGAGCCCCCCCCCCCCCTTGTTATCCATCTTGAGATACGGTGATATCGGAACCGATATCTCAGAGTTAATATCAACACGATATAGACAAAAAAAAAGCAATCTTCCGTAAGCACAGCATGTGTTCGTTAGCATTGCAACATGATAATTTTAACACTACTGCAAACGAAAATTATTTTGGAGTAAGTCTGCATATTTCCGGAACTTTCAGACTTGAACAAGTTTTACTTGTTTCTAACAAAAAGTTTAAAGCAATCAATCCAGATGTATCTGATGTAATCCTGGCGCCAGTTATGAACAACCTTGCTTGCCATTAGTGTACCTCAAGTCAAACAATTCAAAAATATATGTTAAGGAGCATGCAAAACGAGTTCTAACAGTCCCAACTCCCATTTTTATGGGACATTCCTGAGGTGATATATAAAACGTCGAAGTCTATTCACTCAACTTGAAATGGTACATTGCGCAATAATTTGTGATGTCATTGTTGTACTAATCAAATTACAATCTTTGTAATTCTTTGTTTTTCTAAATTTAAAGTTACTGCACCTTATAACGAAGTGTGATAGCACTCTTACTCATATGGCGTGATGTAATTTGCAACCTGGCAGTTTCTTCCAACAAACTTTTGGTGCAAGGGCCTTCTCCTATTTTGCTCCCAATCTCTGGAACTCTCTGCCCAACTCCATCAGAAATGCACCTACTTTTACTACTTTCAAATCGCTTCTTAAGACTTACCTTTTTCGAAATATTTTTTACCTTGATGATCATTGTTTTTCAGTTGCTATGTTCTGCATTGTTTGAATTAATTTTGCTGTAATACTTTTGTATTCTGTTCTGTTTTATTTTATGTAAAGCGCTTTGAGGTCATCTGTTGATGTAAGGCGGTATATAAGAATAATTATTATGTAATTAATTACACTCTAAAATCAAAAGAGTGAACTTAGTCACTCTTTGATAGAGTGAAAAGTGTAAATTTACTCTATTAGAGTGATAACTCACTCCAAGAGGAGTGAAACTCACCCCAGAAAAGAGTGAAATTCACTAGAGGAAGAGGGAAAATTCACTCATCCACGAGTGCCTTTTTTTTTTTTTTTTTTGAGAGTGATCACTGTGGGCACGCCATCAAGAGTGAAATTTCGCTCGTTTTAAGGGAATTCCACTCTTCTCGGAGTGAATTTCAATCTTCTTGAGTTATTACTCTTTTGGAGTGAATCCACACTTTTCACTCTATCAATGAGTAACTTAGTTCACTCTTTTGATTATAGAGTGTAAGCCCTATCTGTGCCACATGCTTTGCAAGCAAAAAGGAAGTGTTCAAGGTCATGAAAACATATTTGATTTTAAAGGAAAACAAAGCAGGTAATTGTGAGTTGTACAACAACAAGGAAAGAAATTATTGCGCAATGGACCATTTTAGTTTTAAGGATAAAACTTCAACATTTTTTATCTCAGCTAGGGAATATCCTATGAAGATAGGAGTTTGACTGTTAGAATGCATTTAAAGTGTGCTTTAATAATACCATTTTGAATTTTTGGACTTGAGGTACACTTTAATGGCGAACCTTTCTTTTTTAACTTCGTAACCTTATTTGACCATAATGACCATAATGCCCAGTGATCCCTAAGGGCCTATGAATAAATAAGCATCAATAGCGGAGTATATAGGTCTCTGTACATCAATCATGGTACAATTTATTCCAAAATTAATATTCTCTAAATATAATTGTGATTTTTACTTACTGGAACAGTCACAGGACATTTAGCTTTGCTTCCTCTGTGCAGACGTACATTATTTGGTGGATGATAGTGTTGTAACTGCACATTTTGTTGAAGGCAACCTTGTGCAACAACTGGAAATCGTACTGTAATAAACCAAGTAAAAGCAAAAAAGATTCATTCACTGTTTGATATTGATCCCTTTTGTATTATTGAGAAATTGATCTACTACAGTGGCGAATCCAGAGGAGGTTGGGGGCGCCGACGTACGGACCCTCCCTCAAATTTCCCAATTTGCCCCCTTTTCCAATTGTTTTTTCTTACTAATTATTACACGCACCGATTGCATCCAACTACAACTGAACATGTTCAACCTGACCAACGGCTTTCGACACGACGGAACTCTAGTGGTGAAACCGGCCACACCGCCAGGACTACAGTTGTCGTGGAAATGTGTACCGGGCTTTACACACTATGCGACTCTCTGCGACGACAAGTCCTTGCGGCGAGTTTATTATATTCAGACACATCGCAAAGAGTGAAATGCTTAGCTTTAAAGCTCCCACTATTCATCCAACGAGAAACTGGCACTGTAACAACTTGCCCCTGTACCAACAAGCGACACTCTCCGTACTCCAAAAAGTGGGGCTCTCGAGAAGAACTCCGAAGTGGGTGCTGAATATACTCTTTATCGGTCCAGTGCACATTCAGCTCAGAAGATTCGAAAGTGCCGTTTCGGGCTATCTGGAGGGTTTGTTAAGCCAAAATGTTCCCGTACGCTCCGCGCCAACCAATGGTGGCGCTCTGCTCGGATAGTCCTGCTGACACTCAGCTCCCCCCTCTCCAAAATTTTTTTGTTCGAAATATTCAGAAAAGACAAACAAAAAATCCTACCAATGTAGTAAGTGTTAAAAGAATGTCCGGTGAAGCAATAGTAGGCAAGCTAGAAGAAATGTGAATCTGTTAAAAATGTCTTTGAACTAATTACCTTCTATAAGGGGATAACAGTGATATGGAAGATATCAGTGATGGAGAGTATCATCCAAATAAAAGACACCATAGAGGGAGCAAGGACAGTATTACGTTGAATCATGAAGACAGGATGATGCATCCGGATTGGATTGTATGTAACAAACCAGGCAAGTGACAGAATGGATAATGAAGGTACGTATTTTCATTCAAATACTCAGAGTAACTGTCAGTGGTAATTGAAGATATCAATACTAACATGATGCAATCCCCTTACTTACGTTCTTAAATTTTTGGTGTGGATGATTGCCAAATAAAACATTGACAGCACTGTAAAGTGTATTTCTGCTGTACAAGCCTGTAGATAATCTGATGGTTGGAAGTCTTTGGTAATAATTATCATTTGATGTGAATGTTTCCTTTGTACCACAATACTGAAGAATACTATCCTGTTTGTGACTTTGTTTCAAGTGCATTTTTTGTGAAAAATGATTTCCATATATTGCGTACATTTGTTCATGGTATACACCTGTGTGCATTATCTCTACTGTTTTGTATTTTCAGCAAAGTCGGTGTTTCAGTTTGTTCCAACAAAGCTACTAGAGTTTATGACAATGTTCATGCTTGTCTCTTCTGTGAAAAAATGATTTCTTGCACAATGAAAAGGCATATGATTTTGATGTACAATGAACAAAGAGAAGTCAAAGTTGCCAAGCAGCAATTGATAGGTTGCGACTGGGAGGCAACCACTTTTACAGTGTAAAAACTTTGCAGACAGGCCAAGGAAAATTACTTGTCATGAGGAGACCAATAGAAGGTTAGAGTTAGATGGGGCTGAACGACACACCAACACGAGTGTTAGAAGCATAAAACAGAACAGTACTTGCCTTGTCCAGATTGTTTGGGCTATGGGGCTATGTGTACAAAAAAGACTTATGGAAGCACTGCCAAGTCTGCATAGCCACCACTGAAGAAGAAGATGGTAGCCATGGGAAAAACATGTGGCAGAAAGCAGCCAAGTTCTATCTGCATCTTTAAACCCTTAAATAGCAAACACTCTCTTGCATAAGAAGTTTTTTCATTCCATAAAGCTAGTTGCAAAAAAATGATCCGTTGATCTGTGTCTTAGGAGACCGCATCTTGAGTAGATTTTGTTAGTTAGATGGGGCTTAACGACACACCAACACAAATGTGTTATATAGTGTCACCAAGTTAGGCTAAGTTACAACTGGGGTAAAAACACAGAAAAGAGAAAAGTGACGGTAAAAAAGGTAAAACATGGGGTTGAATTCGACTAAAATGGTTACAGAGTGGGACTCATGTCAGAAATTTCTGTAAAGTTTACTTTCCTTGAGGAAGCCAAGAACAAGGGAAGAATCCGTTTGTTCAAACAAGGTTTTCAGGTCGGGCACCGTGTAGTATTTCTGGCGAATATGGGAGTATTCAAAGCAGTCAACGAGAATGTGACTGATGGTGAGAGCACAGTCACAAGGTATACAGTATGGTCTTTCTTCTCCGTGAAGTAAATAGGCGTGGGTAAGGAAAGTGTGTCCGATTCGGGCCCTAGTCAGGACTAAATCGTCTCTCCGTTTACTGGGGACCCCATTTCCCCCAGTTCCTACCGTTGGCTTGATTCGATACAATTTGTTTTCGGGAAAGGAATCAAACAGTTCTTGCCATTTTGATATTACAAAGCCATTTATGTTAGAGCGGTAGTCAGTATGGGGCAAACAGATGTTGGTGACGTCCACCTGAAGGGCTTCTTTAGCAAGTGTATCGGCTCTTTCGTTCCCTGGTATACCAACGTGACTAGGGACCCACGCAAGCACGACCGATTTCCGCAGTTGAACCAGGTTGGAGTAAACTTCACGAAGCTGTATTACCAGAGGGTGTTTGAGCTCATTGCCCTGAAGTGCCAAAAGGCTTGAAAGTGAGTCTGTGAACACAATGAACCGGTCGCTATTCCGTTCCTCAATCAGATCGAATGCCATCTTCAGTGCCTGGAGTTCGGCAGTAAAAATTGAAGCATCATTAGGTATTCTGATTTTCGAGGATGTGTCACAACTTGATGCCGCAGCCGCAACCCTGTTTGTGGCTTTAGAGCCGTCAGTATAGATTGCATGATACTGATCATACTTTTGTCTCAGCTCATTGAAGCTAGCACGAAACACAAGTTCATTGGTTGAGTTCTTTGCATATTTTCTTAAACTAAGGTCAATACCTGGTTTATCTAACTTCCAAGGTGGCGTGGCGGGCAACGAAAACGGTGCCACAAGGTCAGGGCTGCCGCACACTTGTGACAAATCTTCCCCAACGCGAAGACCAAATGGAGGGATAGCTGATGGCTTCCTCACATATATGTCACTAAACTTATGGTTGAATGTTGCATCAAAGGTCGGGTTGTGGTTATCACTCCTCAGTTTGAGGGCAAACTGGAGTGACAACTTCTTCCATCTTAAATGGAGAGGTGGTTCATTCGCTTCGATGTAAAGACTCTGAATTGGGGAGGTTCGGAAAGCTCCCAGACAGATCCTTAGACCTTGGTTGTGTATGGGGAGGAGTTTCTTGAGGTATGACTCACGTGCAGAGCTGTAGATAATACAACCGTAATCAAGTTTGGACCTCACTAAGGATCTGTAGAGTCTAAGTAAAACGGGCCGGTCAGCGCCCCAGTCCATCTGCGGGATAACCTTCAACAGGTTGAGCGCTCCTTGACACTTCCGCCTGAGATGGTCGATGTGGGCTTTGAAGTTGAGCTTACTGTCCAGTACAAGGCCAAGGAATTTAGTCTGGGGAACAACTGGGATGTGAACACCGTTTAAGTCCAAGTCTGGGTCGCAATGAGCGCCTCTCTGGTTGCAAAAGTGCATGCAAACAGTCTTTGTTCGTGAAAAACGGAATCCATTTTTGTCAGCCCATTGCTGGATCTTATTGAGGCAGTTTTGCAGTTGTCTCTCTATGGACCCCATGTTCCTTGAGGAACAGGTAATAGAGAAGTCATCCACGAACAAAGACCTTTCAATCCCAGTGTTAATCACATTGGCAATGCTGTTGATTTTCATGATGAAAAGAGTAACTGACAATATGCTGCCTTGGGGAACACCCATTTCCTGATTATGGATCTTTGACAAAACGCTACTCACACGAACTCGAAACACACGATCTTTGAGGAAGTTTTGAATGAAAATCGGCATTCTGCCCCTCAGGCCCGCACTATGCAAATCCTTGAGGATGCCATGTTTCCAAGCCGTATCATAAGCCTTCTCCAGGTCGAAGAATATAGACACCACGTGGTGTCCGCGGACAAAACCATCACGAATTGTCGATTCTAGACGCACGAGCTGGTCAGTGGTGCTGCGGCCACGTCGAAACCCACTCTGGTAACTGGATATGAGATTGTTGCTCTCCAGGAACCAAACCAGACGGGCATTAACCATACGTTCAAACGTCTTGCACAAGCAGCTAGTAAGGGAAATGGGACGGTAGTTTGTGGCGTTTGTCGGGTCTTTACCCGGCTTAGCGATGGGAATGATGGTGGCCTCCCGCCAAGCAGCTGGAAAGGTGCCATCTTTCCAAATACCGTTGAAAATATCCAATAGCACCAGTAAAGAGTTATCTGGAAGGTGTTTGAGGAACTGATAGTGAACTTCATCTGGGCCAGTGGCAGTGTCTTTGGTTCTTTCGAGGGCAATACGAAGCTCCGTGATGTTGAAGAGGCTGTTGTAGTCCTCACAGTTGTCCGAGGTGAAGTTCACTTTCTGTTTTTCAACGGTATTTTGGAATGTTTGGAAAGCTTGAGAGTGATGATTGCTCGAAGAGTTTGACGCGATCTCGTCTGCAAGCAAATTGGCTACGTCTGCTGTGCATGAAAATTTGGTACCGTCTGGTTTGGTCAAATGTAAAACGGAGGAGTTGAGCTGCTTCCCACTAATTTTCCTAACCATGTCCCAAGCTTTTTTGACTGGAGTAGAGGATGTGAGTTTGGAAATGTACTGTTTCCATGACTCCCGCTTGTTAATTTTGATGATGCGCCGTGCCTTGGCGCGGGCACTTAGATAAATTCGAAGATTAACATTACTAGGGGATTTCTTAAAATTATTAAGGGCTTTTTTGCGATCTTTGATCGCTTCTGCACAATCCGTGTTAAACCACGGCTTGTGTTTACTACGGGGATTTGTAGAGGACTTGGGAATAGTTTTGGTAGCAATGTTTACTAATAATTCTGTGAAATGGGAGATTGGGTCTTCTACACTGGCAAACTCGTTCTTCACGATAGTGTTCCTGCAAAGATCTCTAAATTCAGACCAGTTAGCCTTTCGAAGTTGCCATCTGGGGACTCTCTCCTCGGGCATTGGGCAGACAGTATCAATTAAAATGGGGTAATGGTCGCTCCCACATTGGTCATCATAGACCCTCCAATGAAGATCCATCAGGATTGTCGGAGAGCATATTGAAAGATCTATTGCCGAACGAGATCCAGAGGCCGGGTGAATGTAGGTACATGACCCATCATTCAAAAGACATAGATCTGACGTAGCAACAACAGATTCAATTAATCCACCCAACTGGTTCGTATTCGCACAGCCCCACATTTCACTATGTGCATTAAAATCCCCAAGAAGTAGAAATGGGGTGGGCAGCTGGTTAAGCATCATGTCCAGGTCATCTCGTTTTAAATGATATCTTGGTGGGATGTACACAGAACACACGGTGATAGTGCGGTGTAGCGTAACTTGAACAGCGATGGCTTGCACATTAGTGTTGAGGTGTACAGTGGAGTGTGGCACTGTTTGCTTGACCATTATCGTTGATCCTCCAATAGCTCTATTGTCAATGGGGGACACAGAAGTTTTATTATACATGTCGTACCCTTTGAAGGTGAGTTTGTCAGTGTCTCGAAGGAAAGTCTCTTGCAGGCATATGACTAAAGGAGACCAGTCTGCTGTGAAGCATTTAATCTCCTCGTAATTTGGTCTAAGTCCTCTACAATTCCATTGTATTACAGCCGCAGTTCTCCCAGGGGTCATCCTTTGGGAATCTGCGGCTTGTTGGCTGAGCCGGTGGAGCTCCCTGGCTTAGCCCGAATGGTCTTACCACTGAGCTCCATTGGCTCCTCTCCATCTCCTCCTTCCTCTAATACTCCAAACTTGTTGTAAAGAGTAATAGGGTCGTCTGACCCCTTGCTCTTTTTAATTTGTATTTTCAACTTAGGTTTGTCTCTTGATTTCGTGGATTCTACGTTTTTCTGTTGTTTTGTAATTGCTGGCTTTGGTGGTACTTTGGGCTTCTGTTGTGGGGGACTCGATCTTGATGCTATGTTTGTTGGTGTTGTCATCGTCTGTATTGTCTTTGTGGGCCGATGCGTCTGTGACTTGTCCTCTACGGGTTTCGGGAAGGTGGTAATGGGTTTAGGGAAGCTGCTCTCCCTTGGCCAGGTGACATCTGTTTGGGTAGAAGTAGAGACCTTTACAGTTCTCACAGCTCCAGCATAGCTCTTGAGCTGTGATTCCTGTGATTTAAATGTCTCTCTAGCCTCCTTGTAACTGATGTTGCTTGAGGCTTTTATCTTTTGAATTTGTTTTTCTTCTACCCATTTAGGACAGTCTTTACTGTTGGCTGAATGACAACCCTGGCAATTAACACAATGAGGTGGCCCCTCACAGGTATCACCAGAATGTCCCTCATGTCCACATTTTTCGCAAGTTGCCGGCCTGTTGCAGTGCGTTTTAAAATGACCGTAACGTTGGCAATTGAAACACCGGACAGGGTTGGGGATGTACATCTCAACCCTGACCTGTAGGAAGGCAATTTTCAACGTTTTAGGGGGTGTCGGCGTGTTGAAGGTTATGATAAAGGTGCCAGTGGGTTTCCTGGAACCCTCCCTCATTACTGTAATGCGATGGAATTGGGTGACATTCTGTGATGCCAGGTTATCAAGAATCTCCTCATCGGAGCAGTTCTTAATATCCGGGCATCTAATAACTCCTTTGGAGCTATTCAATGACCTATGAGGGGTGACCTTCACCGGTACATCAACTAGTAGTTTTGTTTTCAGGAGATTGTTGGCCTGTCCTTTGCGACTGACTTCTACTAAAAGGTCTCCAGAGCGAAGCCTCTTTATTGACTCTGGTGTACCAACAATACCTTCAATTCCCTTATTCACGGCAAATGGTGACAATTTGGAAAGTTTCCTGTCGTCACCACTGCTGGACACGACAAGAAACCTAGGCCAGACGAGAGATTTCTGGGTCGGAGCCGGAACCAGAATCGCTCCTGAAACGTTTACCTGCTTGTTTAAAAGAGTTTGAGGAATCCATAGTGAAAAAAAAAAACCTTCATCACAGATGCTCCCCACCCACCATGGAGCCCAACAAGGGGACATCAAAGGTAAGTGGAACAATACTTCACAAACCGATGCCAGGGATACACTTGTGATATACTCAAGGCAATGTATGAAACAATAACCCCGATTGACCTGATTAAGCAGCCGCCTTCTGAGAAAAACACTTTCCTGGATCATATAAGTAAAGTTCACTTCGTGACGAATACACATGAGAAGTTAGTGCAGTATAAATGAGCAATAAGTTGCAGAGCAGTTAAGTGGAAATCTCAGGGCAAGACACCACCAGCCGATTGGTTGAGCCAGGCCTATTCAACCTCCCGACTAGGTGAAGTTGAGGCCAAAGTGGTGTGTTGCAAGTACCAAACCGCAGTTATGGCCTCCACTCAACCACCAGGACGCTCTCCTCCACCGACACGGGTCGCGACTCACGGCAAACAAGTCGTCCCTGTTAGTCGCCTCTTACGACATGCTGGGAAAGCAGCGGGCAAATTCTACAACCCCGTACCCGCACGGGGGCGCATCTTGAGTAGAGTTGGATGTACAAAGTCCACTTATGTGGGCTGTAAAATGAGCCTAGGGAGGTTTCAAGGTAACTGCTGTCGTTGAGTGGGGCAGATGCTGAAATAAATAATTTGCAACTGACCCAAGCAAGTTTGTTACAGTTATTGTGTCAAGGCAGTTGGTAAGTACTCTGTGACAGAGGAAAGTGCAAACAGAATGTTCTATGCTCCAATTTTGGCCTTAAAGTTAGGATAAAGCTCGAAATCCTGTGCTTCATACTTGAAAGCCAAAGCAGTTGCCAGCATGGACAATGTTACCAAAGATAAGGTTGACAAATATTTATTTTTGCACTAGTGCAAGCTACGGAAGGCTATTAGGGTAACCCTCGAAAAAGAATTTTTCATTTCTGCGATTTTTTTTCTCATTTCTGCCACTTGACTTTTTTTTTTTCAATTTTAAGATTTTTTTTTTTCGTTTCCGTGACTTTCTTTTGTCTATTGTTACGAGACGACATCAACCAGACTGAATCCACGGACGAGTAAGTGAAAAGTTCTAGAAAGTGCTAGCATCGGTGTTGTCTCTCGAGCATATTCAACGGGTAACCCCAGAGAACATTCGCACAGTTACGAGAATGCACGATCACCTACTGGAAACTACTGTATGATGTAATGGCCTAATAATAGCCAACTTGTGGTTATGGGTTACCGAGCCCAGAACGTTCGCTGTTCGTTTTGTACGAGATCAAACGAGACGTTTCCATAAGAGTAAGATCCAGACTTTTCTGGAAGAACTACCAGGCATATAAAAGGTCATGCAAGCAGTGTGACGAGGAGAGAAGAGAACAGAAGATACACAGATAATACAGAGACCAGACGCCTGCTTTGCCGCTTAACGTTGTAATTGTGTCGCCATTTACCGATCACTATAGTCTTCATCCTGCCTTCGCGGAACCGAGTCCTACGCTGTGCTGCTGTACAAGATTGTAAGTAGATTTAAGATTAATTGTTGTAAATTTAAGGAAGTAAGAGGTGAATAATAATTAAGTTGTTGATTTTAATCTCGCTCTTCTGTGATCTTTCGCTGTTATTGGTTTGAATTGCGACCAAGGCGTAACACTATGATTGCTTGTTGAAGTCTGCCCCGCATACAGAGTCCGGATATTTCACGAAATTCGGGACATTTTCACAGTTTTCGACAGTCTGTGAAAATGTTTCGGGATTTCGGGTAATGACAAGTAACAGTAGGTCTTAACATCTTTTGAGTCAGCCAATTTCGGGAATTGATCACTGGAATCCAGGCAATGTATCCACTAGATTCAGGAGATTTTTTCTCAAGTGTGGAAGCAGCTGTCTGTATAGTTATACGAGCGCGGTTAAAGGCATTATCTGGAGACAAAATTCTTTAACTTCAAGATAAGCAAAAAGATGTTCTCTTTCAGAAGGTGAAAATTGCATTTCAATAGCTTATAGCGTTCGGAAGAAACAAATTTTTAAAGTATTGCAAATTTTTCTTGGGATTTGATGCATCATGGGAAATCTGTGATGTCATCGTGGCATATTAATTTGACATTGCATTCAATTTATTTATTATTATGATGTCGCTGCAGGCAATATTTAGCATAAGTATGGTGAAGGGTAATGCTAAATCTACAGGGAAAGATATTCAAACATTCCAATAGTATTAAATTTCAAGGACAGACAGCATGTTCAATTATAAAGAAAAACAAAAGGAATTTGAACCAATGTGCCCACAAGTTACATAGCTTTCTGTGCCTTTGTTGAAAAGTAGAGGTATCTTTTAACAGAAATAATCAATCTTTCAAGTGATACATCTTGAGTGAGGAAAATGGCATTGTGGTAGGGTTTGAAGGACATGGTGCGGAACATTTTTGCTTTTCTGACAAGACAGAGGCGAAAAGCCACCAGAACATGCCTTTAAGTTTGTGGCCAGGTTTACCAGCTTTTAGCGCACGTTTTTTTCTAATTTGATGGAATCTACTGTTTTTTCTTTTTGCATGAAATTAGCATTATTTGCTGGTTTTCTTAGGTGTTCAGGGGCATGTTTTCACTTTGAAACCAACTCAAGTTCATTATTACAGTTCAATTTTTGATCCGTGGGCCTATAGTCTTTACAAATTACCTTAACGTACAGTGTTCATTTGTATGCACACTTGAGCCGTACCTTTCTGTGTGTGTGTGGTGCCTGTTTTGAATAGCTTAATGTTTAATAACGAAAACGTATAGCTGTTTGGCATGAGCCAAAGGTACACAGTTGGCAACTGCTGACTGCTTTGTTATTGCGAGACTGGACATTTGTATCACTTTGTCTTTCCGCGAATTTCATTGTATCGTATATTTCTTGATTTTTATAAACCATTGTAAATTGTTATTACAAATGATCACTAAACTGTAAGAGGGGGTTGCCAACTTCACATTGTTATAGTGAAAACTCGGATTTAGCGCTTTTTGACGTTTTATTGCGGTAAATCTACCGTTTTTTGGCCATTTGTCGCTGGTAACCCTGTTGGTCACACAACTGGGCAAGGCGTACATACTTTGATAGTTACAGAAGTTTGCTCCCGTGAGTTCCACCTTTAAATCCGTTATTATATATTTTTGACACGTTTCCAAAGAAGGATTCAGCGTTCCAGCTTATTTGTAACTTTTGTTCAGCTTACAATTACTGTGTAATTTGGCTAAGCCAGATCTTAAAGCTGGTGGTATACATCTGCCAGCATTGCTTACGTTAAGGCTAGGCTAGGTTAGATTCCAAGTAGCATAGTTAAATGTTTCGTGCACTTACAGCATTGAAAAGGCGTTACGGGGATGTGCGAAATAGAGGGTCATTGACTAGATTAGACTACAGACAACATGCCAAATGAAAGATGGTGCTTCAAAACTGCATCCTTGGAAGGCTATTCCTTGAGGAGGACCACACTGGTCAGTGGTCACCATAGACAAAGCCCAATGATCATAATGCTAAATTGGACGGAGCAAGACCTACCAACACGATATAATCCTTCGCAGAATGCAGAATTACAGATGAAAGACCATGGATAATTTTGA
This sequence comes from Holothuria scabra, assembly GCA_037179385.1. Taxonomy (NCBI): domain Eukaryota; kingdom Metazoa; phylum Echinodermata; class Holothuroidea; order Aspidochirotida; family Holothuriidae; genus Holothuria; species Holothuria scabra. The sequence goes on along the minus strand of CM074183.1, from coordinate 16,975,585 downwards.
TAATGAGGTATGTGATAAGTATTTTTTTGTTTCAAGTGTAATTGAATCACTTGCCATGGGTGGCGGAAGCGGGGGGCTGGGCCCCCAAAAATTTTTTTTATGAGATTCTGGGGACATGCCCCCCCCCAATAACTAATGTCGCAAAATAATTTTTTCAGAAGTAATTAAAGTTCGGCTATGCAAAAGTCGCAAAGCTTCCGGGGGCTTCTCCCCCTGGACCCCCACATTAACGATAACCTGTAGGAGAGTTTATTTTCGCCCTTCAAACAGTTGCAGGGTATTCTGCAATTGTGCATGCCTACTCTTAATTGACAAGCTTCATATCTTCGGAATCTCTTGACTTTTTACTCGTCGGGTTTCAGGATGTTTCAGGAAACAGATTTAGAGTGGTTAAAATTGGCTACCTTGGTGTGGATTAAAGTGTGCTCCTAGTAGCATCTGGCATGTTTCTACCTCATGTAGAGATTTTTCAATTCATGGAGATGCACAAAATCGTTCCAAAATCATATTTGGTGTTGTAGGTATAATATTTGGGTCTTTTAGCTCAAAAAGCTATGACCGTTATTTCACAGGTAATCACAACACAATGCCTGAAATTGTTGAATATCCAAATTCTTTCAAGCATTTTCCCGAAAATGGAAAAGTATCACAGTAAGGGTAACATAGTCGGAAAGGTTAAGAGATAAGAAAAAATCGCGACTTAATTTGGAAGCCTGTGGCTTAAACGAAACAATTACTTTTGAGACTGTTTTTAAATCTTGTGTAACACAATACCCGGAATGACAGATTATTTTAATAGCTTCAAATCTTTGCCGAAAAACAGAAGACGCTTTATTAAAAGTACAATTTTCATGGTTAATAAAGAAAATCTGCGACACATTTTAACACAAATTAATTCAACGGATAGATAGGAGGGTGTTCAGGTGCCCAAAAGTTTTCCATCTAACCTGCTATAGAGCCAAAAACGGGCAATGGATATGAGAATCGGGTAACTTGTTTTTCGATAGTTAAATGATGCAGGGTGAGAACGTCTTCCCGTAAGTCTGCTTGAAAATTCATTCCATCACACCCTGTAACGTGACAATTCTGTCAATAAGACAGTGTTACTAATAGAAGAAAAATCATCTACTTCATTTCATCCAATGGTAGTTGTACATTTTATCTGATTCTTCTGATCAAAATAGCGACTGCTAAGATCCTCATAGGCCTAATTTTTTCAAAAGTAAAATCATATATTGTCGGAAGTTCGGGCACGCAATTTTTTCAATATATATTGAATTTAGCCAAAAGCCGCAATACAATAAAATTGATTAGCATGTTTTCAATTCCGGTTTGTATTTTCCCACGAAAATATGCGGGACCATTTCATCGATTGGTAGTGATACATTTTATCTGGTAATTTTTAATCAAATAGCGACTTCTAAGACCCCTATTAGCCCAGGAAGTGACAATTTTGACTGTCTGAAGGGTAAGATTTTTCAAAATTTCCTGTGCGTTTCGACCCAACTTATCGTGGTGCTCTAATCAGACCGCTTCATAGCAGAATTTGAGTTTCAAGTGAACATTTTTTTTTACAAATGGAAACTCAAAATAGCGACTGCTTAGATCCTCATATAAGCCCGGGAAATGCCATTTTCACCTGTCTGAGGGGTCGGATATTCAAAAAAGTTTTGTGCGCTTCGCGCCAACCAATTGTTGCAACCCGCTTAGTCTTTCTGGATGAATTCTAGTTTGGAACGTACCTACGTTTATCTGTAATTGCAACTTAAAAACGAGACTACTTGGATCCCCTTTGCAAGCCTGGAAAATTTCATTTTTGACTGTCTGAGAGGTACGAATTTTTTAATTTTCTGGACGCTTCGCGCCAACCAGTGGTGGTGCTTCGCTTTGACTGTCTTACGGGCAGAATTACATTTTTCGGGCAAAAATCTTCTGTCCCAAAACTGAAATACTCCCCTACGCCTCTGGAAATACTTTACTCAGGCGTGTACTGGAACAGCTGCCTGCAACATTCAGCAGGATTCCGGATTTGTTAACCTAGGATGAATGAACTGAGCTAATCAGTATCTCAAGCGTGTATTTTAATCTTGGAAAAATTACAAATTTTTCTCACCAGAATTAGAGACAAATAAACCTGGCAAATGCCATTTCCAGCGATCTGGGAGGTTTCAAAATCCAAAATTTTCTTGCAGAAAAAGGTAATCACAACAAGCTGTGATGTTTGCCTTTGAAAATAATTTGCACTGTTATGTTTTGATGTGTATAAGGGAACTGATACTTATTATATCCTACAAGGTATACCCATCAAGGTATAATAAATCAATTTAAAATCAAAACAAGAGGGGCTTGTATGTTATATCTTAATAAAAAGGGCAAGGCAGTAGGGACGACCGGGCAGAATTGGGAAAAGGGAGAACTGGGACACTTTTTGTATCTCAGCAAACACGTGACTTATCGGGTGATGGTACATACCGCAGAAGTCCACCGGCACATGCTTTATTGAGATCCAGTTTTTTTGAGATTTTCTTTTTAAAACGTACATAGAAAGAGGCACGTATGAACAAATAGACCTAACTCAACAAGTTTTTTCGAGACTTCGTGTTGAGTATCCAGCAATTTGTCATTTTGTGAGCGAAAAAGATTGTATTTGACACTCAAGAATCATTTTTCTGGTATAGGAATGGTAATTCAGTTAGTATGAAGTTTTGGCAGAGAATATGTATGGGAGGGGGGAGGGGGTGACGTTAATGCTAAGCTACGAATATATCCCAATATATACAGTCTAGCCTAACCTATATAAAATCTGGGACTCCCAGTTCTCCCCCATTAAAGATTATAAAACTATATAGGTTTACACATAGGACAATTATGGATTTAAGGTAAATTTGTGACTACTACTTGAGTGTTTCTGAAATGCAGTAACCTTGATATCCATGGATCGCCGTTTAGGACATATTGATTTCTCCATTATAAAATACACCCATGTTACTATTCCTAGGGATTCTATAACCAAAATGTTATAGTTAGTAATAAACATATGTACTTAATGTGTTTTATTTTTTATTTGGCAGTTCAATCCAGGGATACCTAGACAATACAAAAGGCTCACTCACATGGGCCAAGTCCCTTAAGAGGCTATGTTAGAAGCTGTTGAGCTTGTGATTAATGGGGGAAGAAATGTCAATTGGCAAAGTTGCGAAAGACAAAGGAATATCGACAAGTGCATTGGCAAGATATGTCAAGAAATATCAAGTGGATAAAGCATAGTAAAATATTCAATCCAGTTCGAGAAGCAGACTTAGCTAAATGTGAACTAAATGTTCACAAATGTTTCATGGGGTAACCCCGCAAAATACGCGAAAATTAGCATATGAGGTTGCTGTACAAAACAACATGCTGAAAATTGGCATGAAAATGGCTGGATGTCAATATTTTTGAAAAGACACAGCGAGTTGTCTATTAGAAATCCGGAGGCAACGTCGATTGCAAGAGGGATGTTGTAAGGGTTGGTGAAGTTTTGGATAAGGTTAATCTCGGTAGCTATGACTTAGTTGAGTATGTGGACAAGAAAACCACATTTTACTGCAAAGGGTAGGTGGTTGTTCCTTTGGAGGATGGGGAATATGAAACAGATTTCCTGTAGACCGAAAAGTACAAAATCACGCAACAGTTTCATAAAACCACTTAATCCTGATATAGCAGCAGTAGATCAATATCAAATTAAAGCAGTATTGCCTCATCCTCATACAAGACAGGGTTCGTGGTTTCTTGAAAAGTCTGTGATTTTTTTTAAGGTCTTTGAAAGTCCTAGAACTGTCTCTGAATTTCAGCAATAAATAGAGCAGACCTTAAAAAGCCTTTGAATTGTACCATTCTTACTTTTTCATGTAAAAAGAGCTGTAAAGAATGCAAAATTTTGTCCCAATATTTTTTCGTAAGCATCGCGGTCTTGTCGGTTCATTCCCCGCCTTCCCATCAAGAACGCAAATTCGTATTATAATGAACGTCTCTGCTTACCTCCGACTTATCATAGGTTCTGTACAGCATGTGTAGCGCTTTAGCAGAGAGTCACAGTACATCGTTAAAATAAGCACATGTGTGCGATATACATAGGCCGCCAGCCTAATGTTATGGCCCGTATATGTTGTACAACGTTAAAACTAAAATACCGTCTAACCATGATAGCTGTTTACGTCTGTCAAGAATATTAAAAATTCATGATCGAACATGATGGAACTACTATGGATCTTCAGGCATGGAGCATGCCAGAGCAGAGGACATATTAACTTCTTTCAAAGGAGATTTTGATCTCAACCTTGGTAGAGTCCTTCAGTTTTCAATGGATGGACCCAATGTGAACTGGAAATCTTTTAGTTTGCTAGGGCAGGACATTGCTAAGGAATATAATGTGAGCAGAAGGATGTTCAGCTTAGGACCATGGGGTCTTCCTATCCTTCATAATGCCTTCAAATCTGTAGCTGTTGCATCTGGTTGGAATGTGGGTTCACTGCTACTTTACCGATTATGGCCACACACAACTACTTCCACTTAGGTTTTGTAACCATTGGTGAGTTTCCAACTTTCGAAGTGTAAAACTACCCATTATTTTCTAGTTCAATTTCCACAACTTACCGTACCATTTTCTCAAAATGTCAATTAGTTATAACTGAATAATTGTTCTTCTGAAATGCTTCACAGCATTTACTTTATCATTTAGCTTCTTGCTCCTTTGAAGTAACAATTATCAAGTAGAAGCTGCTCTGCCTTCAGTAATGGTGAAGATATTTGTATTCCCTTAAATTCTGCACTGAGCACTGGGCTTCCAGAGAGGCTCCATAATATTCTCCTCAGGTTCTTGAGTGGCTTTCAAGTTTGCATAAGAACCATGTTGTTTGTAATAATTTAACTTTATATTCTCAACTTGCTTCTTTTTTCAGCTGGTTGGAGAACGTTCTCTGTGCTGAGCGTGTTATTTCTCTTTGGCCAGCTATGGTCAAATTTGTTACACATGTCCGGAAGAACAAAAGCACAGAACCAACATGTGCTTCATATAAGCTTATCAAAGAGGTCATTGACACAGATAAACACATGGTTATCCCAACGCTCATGGCATTCCTGTCTATTGCTAGGCAGGTAACCCACTTATTAACAGACTATCAAACAGACATACCAATGTTGTCATTTCTGGGAGAAAATATGGGGCTTCTTTTTAAAACGTACTCAGAAACGGGCACGTTGTAACAAATAGACAGGGAGAAAATATGGGGCTTCTGTTAAAAGACCTGACGCAGCGCTTCATAAAAAAGGAAAGTTTGAAGTCTGCAGACACATTGGCTACTCTTGTGCTAGCTTTATTTGGTATACTATACCATACTAAACTATTCTGCTGTCATATTATTGAAGCGTTGGGTGCGGTCTCTTTTTTGGGTTAGAGGTTTGGTCGTGCTCGTTTGGAAGCACGCCTGTTCCATAGTTGTGTTTTTGTGTTTGGTTACCTTACTTTTACATATTAGGTTTGAACTGCGGTGTTGAAGGTTTTCTCTCCTGTTGCTGGGTGGCCTCGTGCCACAAACCCTCTGCTGCTATGCCCGGAGGTCGGGATAGCACAATTGTTAAGTTGGAGTTTTCGTCTGGGGTGAGCGTACCTCCCCCACAAGCGTTTGCCGTGTTAAAGAATAATGGAGTTGGTGTTAAGGATATAGAGATGTTGCAGGCGCTTCCAGCCCGCAACACGTATGACCTAAAGTTCAGGTCTGATGCTGCTCGAGTGAAAGGTGTGTCCTGCCTGAAGGGGGTAGAGGGGCTGACTGTCACCCCATATGATCGCTCTGTGGCGGTGACAGTGCTTTACCTGAACTGCGAGGTCGAACAGCGCCTGGTTGCGAGGGTTCTTAGCCAATACGGAACTGTCTCTGACATGCGGTGGTGCAAGTATGGTGAGGGCGAGTTGAAAGGCATTCTAAACGGGAAGAGACAGTTCCGTATGGAACTGAACAGGGACATTCCCTCTTTCCTGTTCATATTCGAAGGCCCATATAAGATACTTTGGGCAGCCACGCACCTGTTTTAAGTGTGGTCAAGAGGGGCATGAAGCCAGGTCGTGTCCCAACAGGCGTTGTGGCAAGTGCCTTCAGGTGGGGCATGACAAGGTAGAGTGTCCCAACAAGGTGCGGTGCAACCTCTGTGGGGAGGAGGGACATGGTTTCTGGTGCGTGCCCCACATCGTACTCTGCCCATGCCAGTGTGGATGTGGAGCAGCCCCCTGAACCCTCGCAGCAAGACCCAGAGTATTCCACTCAGGAACTGGAGGAGGCAGCTAATGTTGTGGAACAGGACTTCCTTGCCTCCAAACAAACTCCAGAGGCGGACTCCTCACCGTCCTCCCCACTGGCACCCGTGGGGGTTGACGTTACGACAGTGGAGGAAGATCTACTGCTTTCGTCAGACTCTGAGTCCATCCCTATGTCCCATGATGGGGAGCCTGCCTCGGAGCCTCCTCCGAAGGACCCACCCACCGGGGAGGGCTGGTTTGACCTATGTGAGGGGGAGGAGTCGTCTTTAAAGAGGTCGGCCTCAGGCGACATTTCAGACCCGGGGGTCCAACACCCTGGAACACCCACACCAAGCCCACGGACTAAAAAGGCCAAGTCTGTGGTGGACACGTAGCCACTCCTTTCACCATGGCGGATTCTCTGTCCCTCCTGACTCTGAATGTTAATGGCATGAGGGACAGTCAGAAGCGGAACAGAATTTTTCAGTTTTGCCGGTCGCTGGGTGTGGACTTCGCTTTCCTCCAGGAGACCCACATTGTGAGTGAGGACGATGTCCACACCTGGTCTTTTGAGTGGGGTGGGGGGTTGCACGCTTCCTTTGGTTCAACAACATCTTGTGGTTCGGTTATATTAATTTCGCCAAGGTGGGCTACCCTGGTCGGAAAAGTTGATTCTGATCATGAGGGTCGGTTGGTATGCGTTACCATAAGGCACCCTAGTGGTAGCTTTCTACTATGTAATGTGTACGCACCAAATCGGCCCCCAGACAGGAGAAACTTTTTTACAACCCTGTCATCCTTCGTACCTGGTAGTGCCCCATGTATCCTGGCTGGAGACTTCAATTCTGTCCCTGACACACAGTTCGATCGTATGTATCCATGCACATCTTCGAGCTGTAGTGTCGGTATGGCGGAGTTGGACATGTTCACAAAGAACCACGACATGGTTGACGTTTGGAGAGTGCAACATCCTGGCTTGTCCGTGTTCACTTGGCACCGCCCTGATGGCACGGACGCCTCAAGGTTGGACCGGGTGTACTCTCCACCTGCGCTGTCACCGAGTGATTGTGAGGTTGTGGCATGTCCAATTTCAGACCACGATGCAGTTACCGTCTCCTTCCAGCCCCCAGAGTCATGGCCAACGGGGAGAGGATTCTGGAAAATGAACACGGATATTCTGACAGAGGCTGACTATAACGAACAATTTAAAGCCAGGTACGAAGGGTGGCGGACACTGAGGCCGGCCTTTTCAACGGGCTTAGAATGGTGGGATGAAGTAAAGTCTCGCATCAAACAGTTTACAGTTGAGTACTGTGTAGAGAGTTCCTCTCGCTCTGCTCCAGAGATAGGAACGGGGACACCTCCGCACTCCACGCCATCCAGCAGCACCTTGATCAGAAATTGCACGGGGCCCGCATTCGTGCTCGTGTGCTTTGCGTGGAGGCGGAGGAGAAACCAACCATCAAATTTTACCAGGACGTCACAAAGTATGCCATTGATCGCCGTGTAAGAGCAGTCCGTGACGTCCATGGTACAGTACAGAAGGACCCCATCGACATTGTGGAAGTATATAAGAACTTCTATGAACAGCTTTACACCCAGGGAGATGTCGATGAGGATCTTCAGCAGTCCCTTTTAGATAATATTAACAAGTTCCCCTCTACAGAGCAGAACGATGAACTTGGTTCCCCCTTGACTGTCGACGAGCTCTGGAAGGCAGTGGCGAAAATGAAGGCCGGAAAGTCACCTGGGTCGGACGGTATTCCGGTAGAATTCTACAAACGCTTTTGGGGTACCGTGGGACACGATCTCCGCGATGTATTCACCTCCGCCTTCCTCGCTGGATCGTTGAGCCCGTCGCAGCGCACAGGAGTGATTACCTTGTTGCCCAAGTCTGGAGACCCCTTGAACCGAAAAACAAGCGACCAATTACTCTTTTAAATGTGGACTACAAGATCCTGGCGAAAGCTCTTTGCAACAGATTGGGCTCTGTCATGCCGGATCTTGTAGGTCCTTTTCAGACATGTGCGGTGCGGGGACACAGTATTCAGCAAAACCTCTGGTTGGTGCGGGACTTAGTTGAGTATGTGACAGACCGTGATCTTCCATGTGCGCTTGTCTCCCTCGATCAGGAGAAGGCCTTCGACATGGTTGATCACGGATTCCTTTGAAGAAGTTTAGTCTGAACTCAGTTTTTGTTAAATGGATCGCCTTATTGTATAATAGTGTATATAGTCGTGTTATTGTAAATGGCCTACCGTCGGACCCCTTCAGGGTCCAGCGCGGGGTACGCCAGGGGTGCCCCCTGTCACCTTTACTCTATGTGTTATTTAGTGAATCCCTTGCGAGAGCCCTCGAAGTTGAGCCTTTGTTCCGCTCTTTTCGCATACCCGGTGGAGCTGAAGTCAAGTGCCTCCAGTATGCTGATGACGTCACATGCATAGTCTCTGACCTAGCTTCCTTCAGGGCCCTTACTGGCACCCTGTCCACGTTTCAAAGAGCGACAGGTGCCAAACTGAATCCCTCAAAGACCAAAGGACTTCGTCTAGGTAAGTGGCGGTGGAAACGGCTACCCTTCACAGCATCATGGGTTGACGACGCCATGAAAATCAATGGTATATGGTTCGGTTACGGCTCTCCCGAGTTACTTACCTGGAATGAGAAAGTGGACCTGGTGGAGGCTAGGATCACAGACTACGGAGGACGCTACATTAGTCTGTTGGGGAAAGTAACTGTAATTAATCGTTTCATCTACCCTCTCTTGTGGTACCCGGGCACTGTTCTGGCTGCTCCAGAAAGTGTCCTTGTGCGACTTGAGAGGGTTATCTTTAAGTTCCTATGGTCAGGGAAAACGGAGCTGGTCAAAAGGAAGGTGGTGTACCAGGACCTTCAGCACGGGGGACTTGGCCTTGTGCATTTTCCCTCAAAGCTCCGTTTTCTCCTGGCCAAGTGTATTTTTAGTGCTGTGGAAAGTGAAATGCCATTTTCCTACTTTGTCCGTTATTGGGGGGGAATATCACTCCGTAGGTTCTTTCCGACCCTGTTTAGAAATAGTGCCCCTCACAGTTGGAGGCCTTCGGGGGCATATTGTCACATGAGGGACACTCTCCGTATGATGTCAACAGCAGGGGACGTCTCGCAGTTCAGTGCAGGGGACCTGTACCGGGGCATTTTTGATGACTTGGTCGGCCAGGCCCAACCGAACAACTGTGCATTGGGACCGGAAGTGTGGCGCGTAGTGCACAGCAGGTCACTAGACTACCGCCAGCGAGACCTGTTGTGGCGAATTGCACACGATGCCATCGTTACCAACCTCAAGCGTCTTCGGTGGCGTCTTGGAGATGGCATTTGCCCCCGCACTGGGTGCACAAAGTGGGAGAGTGTGCCTCATCTGTTTTGGCACTGTAGCTTTGTGGCCCTCCTCTGGGAGTGGTTTCAAGTCCTGGCTGACCGCCTGACGTTTTGTAACACCTGGGCTGTCAGCCAGGACTATGCTTTGCACGGTCTATCGCCCCCACCATGTAACACAAGTGTTCATGGTATACTCACCTTTGTTTCGGCATCGGTTAAGCTGGCCATATGGAGAGACCGTTGTAATATAGTCTTTAGGAGGGAGGGGAGGCCTGCGGACGTCGTCCTGGCGTCGGTGAGGACGGAGATTAAACTGAAGGTTGAGGCAGACTTCATTCGTCTGCCGAGGTCGACGTTCGGCAGGCGGTGGGGGCCAATTATTTCGGTGAGGGCGGGGCGGGTGGCAGTTAACCTGTAACCATGTGTGATTTAATATGTAAATAGCTTTGTATATAGCTACACAAATTTTTGTTTCTTGGTGAATGTTAAGGTTCTGTAAATAGCCTTTGCCTTTGTGTTTTTGTCCGGTCTGGTTTGAGTTCCTGTCCCTTTGTTTCTTAGTGCCCGTTTTGATGCACTTAAAAAGCACTCTTGTAAAGGTGGATGTAAGTGAAGCTAAGAATCACTGTGAGGCAAGTAAGGTGAATGTTGTTTTGGCAAAGAACAAATTACAGGAGCTGAAGGCAACTGGAAAAATAAGTGACCGCAGAGTCCTAAAATTCAAGATTAAATGTAAAGCTTTTTTGGTTGCCCTAGTGAAATTGGTTCTCAAGAAAACCCCTATTACCTATATAGTTGTGCGAAATATGAACTGTTTAAACCCTAACCGAATCCCAACTCATCATGATGAGTGTAAAGTAAACTTTTCACGCATTCTTACAGTACTTTATGAAGCCAAACATGTTCAAGAAACAAAATGTGATGAAATTATTCAACAGTTCAGTGACTTCATTGAAAGTGTTGTAAAGAATTCCTCTGAGTTTTCTGAGTTTAACCCTTTACCGTTGTTTGGGTCCTTTTGGACCCATGCGGAGAGCTCGGCTGTCACAAATCTTTACTGTTTCACGCGGAGCTCGAACCTGCGAGTAGCTATCCGAAAATTCGGCCACAACAACGAGAGAGACAATAGATAAAGGTCACGGGGTCAATGGCCTACGGAAGCCGATGCGGGGCGGGCTACGTCCGCTTTTCCGCCCACTCCCGAGGCGCGCAAATATGCCCAGATCGGAGCACAACGGTAAAGGGTTAATCTAAAATATCTGCACTACTCGGCTAAAGGGTTACGTGCACACACGCAGAGGCAGTGGCATCAGCTTTGCAGTAAACACACTCCACAGGCTTATTTTAACCCTTTACCGTTGTTTGGGTCCTTTTGGACCCATGCGGAGAGCTCGGCTGCTTTTTACGTACATAGAAACGGGCACGGAGAACGAATAACACAACTCAGACCAGACGGGACAAAACATAACTTGAACTATGTACAGAATTCATACCATTACGGACGAAAAGAAAGATTTTGTGACGATAATTTACAAAACCCACCCCAACCCAGGACTATTTACAAACTCACCTATTTACACATTACCAAACAAAGAAAAAATATGTACAAAACGATCCCTGAGGAAACAGGATTAATTACAAATTAACTATCACCCGCCCCGCCCGCACCGAAACAATTGGTCCCCAACGTCTGCCGAACGTGGACCCCGGCAAACGAACAAAGTCGGCCTCGACCCTCAGTTTGATTTCCGTCTTTACCGACGCCAACACGACGTCGACAGGCCTCCCTTCACCCCTAAAAACAATATTACATCGGTCTCTCTAAACAGCCAGCTTAATGGAGGCCGAAACAAAGGTGAGTATGCCACGAATACTTGCATTGCATGGTGGTGGCGATAGACCATACATAGTCCCGGCTGACCGCCCAAGTGTTGCAAAGCGTTAGCCGGTCAGCCAGGACTTGAAACCACTCCCAGAGGAGAGCCACAAAACCACAATGCCAAAACACATGGGGCACACTCTCCCACTTTGTACACCCAGCGCGGGGGCATATGCCATCTCCAAGACGCCACCGAAGGCGCTTGAGATTGGTTACAATGGCATCATGTGCAATTCGCCACAGCAAGTCCCGCCGGCGGTAGTCTAGTGACTTGCTGTGCACTACGGTCCACACTTCCGGCTGTAAGGCATAATCGCTTGGATGGACTTGGCCCGCCAAGTCATCAAAAATGGCCCGGTACAGGTCCCCGCGCTGGACTGCGAAACCTCCCCTACAGCTGACATCATACGGAGAGTATCCCTCAGGTGACAATAGGTCTTTGAGGGTCTCCCGCTGTGGGGCATACTATTACGAAACAGGGGCGGAAAGAACCCACGTAATGACAATCCCCCCCAATAACGGACAAAATATGCAAAGGGCATCTCACTGTCAACAGCACTAAACACACACTTTGCCAGGAGAAAACGGAGCTTTGAGGGAAAATGCACAAGGCCTAGGCCCCCACGTCTAAGTTCCTGGTACACAACCTTTCTTCTGACCAGCTCCGTTTTCCCTGACCATAAGAACTTAAATACGGCCCTCTCAAGTCGCACAAGGGCACCCACTGGAGCAACCAGAACAGTGCCCGGGTACCACAAGAGAGGGTAAATAAAACGATTAATAACTGTTACTTTCCCCATTAGACTAATGTAACGCTCCCCATAGTCTGTCATCCTAGCTTCCGCCAGGTCCACCTTTTCGTTCCAGGTAAGTGACTCAGGTGAGCCGTAACCAAACCATATACCATTGATTTTCATGGCATCGTCAACCCAAGATGCCACGAAGGGCAGTTGTTTCCACCGCCACTTACCCAGACGGAGTCCTTTTGTCTTTGCGGGGTTCAGTCTGGCACCAGTCGCTCTTTGAAAGGTAGACAGGATGTCAGACAGGGCCCTGAAGGAAGCTAGGTCAGAGACTACACACGTGACATCATCAGCATACTGAAGGCACTTGACTGTGGCTCCACCAGGAATATGAAAAGGTCGAAACAAAGGGTCCTCATGGAGGGCTCTCGCAAGCGATTCACTAAACAATACATAGAGTAAAGGTGACAGGGGGCATCCCTGCCGTACCCCACGTTGTACTCTAAAGGGGTCAGACGGTATGCCATTGACAATAACACGACTATATACATTATTATACAATAAAGCAATCCATTTAACAAAGAAAGAGTTCAGACAAAACTTCTTTAAGACTTTAAAGAGGAATCCGTGATCAACCATGTCAAAGGCCTTCTCCTGATCGAGGGAGATAAGCGCACATGGAAGATCACGGTCCATTACATACTCTACTAAGTCCCGCACCAACCAGAGGTTCTGGTGAATACTGTGTCCCCGCACCGCACACGTCTGAAAGGAACCTACAAGATCCGGCATGACAGTACCCAGCCGGTTGCAAAGGGCTTCCGCCAGGATCTTATAGTCCACATTTAACAACGTTATTGGTCGCTTGTTTTTCGGTTCAAGGGGGTCTCCTGTGCGTCCTGGGCATGACGTTAAACTGCATCCAGGTTGTGGCTTCTGTTCTATTCAGCCAGTCTAGAGCAGGACCACCCAGTGTTTGCCTTTTGGAGGGCGTACTTGTCCTTTTGGGACGTTAAGCTCCTTCAGGGAGCAGAACTCCTCCGGGAGTAATCGTTTGGTTTTCGCCCCTTGGCTCTTCGCCAGAGAGTCGTGGGGACTTTTAGAAAAAAGTAATTACACCTGTGCGCTGCGAGGGGCTTAACGAACCAGCAAGGAAGGCAGAGGTAAATACATCCCGGAGATCATGTCCAACGATACCCCAGAAGCGTTTGTAGAATTCTACCGGGATACCGTCCGACCCTGGGGACTTTCCTTCCTTCATTTTCGTCACCGCCTTCCAGAGCTCGTCGACAGTCAAGGGGGAACCAAGTTCATTGTTCTGCTCCGTAGAAGGGAACTTATCAATATTATCTAAAAGGGACTTTTGAAGGACCCTATCGACATCTGCCTGGGTGTAAAGCTGTTTATAGAAGTTCTGATACACTTCGACAATGTCGAGGGGGTCCTTCTGTACCGTACCGTGGACGTCACGGACTGCTCTAATACGGCGATCAATGGCATACTTCGTGACGTCTTGGTAAAATTTGATGGTTGGCTTTTCCTCCGCCTCCACGCAGTGTACGCGAGCACGAACACGGGCCCCATGCAACTTCTGATCAAGGTGCTGCTGGATGGCATGGAGTGCGGAGGAGTCCCCGTTCCTATCCCTGACGCAGAGCGAGAGGAACTCTTCCCTTCTTCGACGAGCTCTTGCTACACAATACTCAACTGTAAAACGTTTGATGCGAGACTTAACTTCATCCCACCATTCTAAACCCGTTGAAAAGGCCGGCCTCAGTGTTCGCCACCCTTCGTACCTGGCTTTCAGTTGTTCTCGGCTGTCACACATCTTTACTGTTTCACGCGGAGCTCGAAACTGCGAGTAGCTACCCGAAAATTCGGCCACAACAACGAGAGAGACAATAGTTAAAGGTAACGGGGTCAATGGCCTACGGAAGCCGATGCGGGCCGGGCTACGTCCGCTTTTCCGCCCACTCCCGAGGCGCGCAAATATGCCCAGATCGGAGCACAACGGTAAAGGGTTAATCTAAAATATGGATCTCACAGTTGATGCCTTACTGCACAGACATATGGCTGGTAGTAATAGATATGAGCAACTTTGGTGTTTTATTAAGAAATTCTTATTACTGTCTCACGGCCAAGCTAGCGTGGAGAGAGGTTTCTCTATAAACAAACAGATCGAAGTCGAAAACCTCAAGCAAGAGTCCTACGAAGCACAACGATTAGTTTGTGAACTACTGCGTTGATATGGTGGTGTTCAAGAGGTGCCTATAAACAATAAACTCGTGAAAAATGCCTCTGCAGCTCACAGTAGGTACAAAATCTACCTCGAAGAACAGAAGAAAAATCCTCAAAAAGGAAGACCGAGTCCCTTTGCCTGGAAAAACTTCAAAAAAGAAAGGATCTCCTAGATGCAGACATTGTCACACTCAATGATTCTGCCAATAGATTGGTAGAGCAGGCTGGAATGGGTACAAACCTAGCAGAAGTTCATGCTTTGATTGCTAAATCTGTAAGCTTCCGCAAAACAGCTGCTGAAAAAAGTGTGGTTTTGAACAGTTTACAAGGAGGAATTTAGGCTGAATCGGAAGTTTTGAAGGGGCTGATGCAGGTATGCAGTAAAACTGTTTTGTTAATAGCCATTTGTTCTGGATTCAATACTAATTTGTGTTTTATACATGTGATTTTCTACCTCAATACAGTTCTTCTTTTCAAATGGGATAACACTGAAGAAGTCCCGAAAGAACTTGTAGTGGGGATATGGCTACAGAGAAATGTTTCTTTAGAAATTTGTAAGAATGATTAGCCAGTGTTGCAAAAACTCTAGACAGCTTTAGATTAGCCACTAGAGGCAGCAATTGGTCCTCTACCACTTTGTCTTATGAGTTGTGTGCAGGTGTCTAAGTGTTACAGTGTTAATTCTAGTGCTGTTACTACTGTCCAGTAAGTATGACACGAACATAATTTTTTCAGTCATTATGTACAGCAGTTATCGATTGTGCATGCCTTGGTTTGCATTAAGTAGATTTGGTCATGGAATTTTACCACAGAGTCTGTGAAAAGTTTGTGAATTCATTTTACCCTTTATGCTACGAACCCTGCAAGAGGTACCACGACACTTACGAAAGGTTTAATTTTTTCGATCTCGTTTGGGCAATTATCTGTACGCTGGCTTTGACATTATCAGTAGACCTGTAGTCAATGACTGTTGTTCTTATTATAAGCATACTTTGCAAACACGTGATATGAGATACACAGGCCTTAACTAATCCTATGCCGACATTAGCCTACATTTTCTGTCCAAAGATTTTCCCTATTAGTTTGTTTTTTTTTTCATTATTTCTTGCAGGTCTTTGGAATTCATCAGTGAAACGTTTTATGTTCTAATAAAGTTGTTTGGAGTTTTGTTACACTGAATCATGCTCAAAAGTCAGTTTTGTACTGGCGTCCCATTTCTCCCATCCATGTCCCATTTCTCGCAACCAATACATATATATGATGGGTGGTATAAAGTTTGTGTATCGGGTGTATGGCACACTGGGTTTATAAGATATTATTCCTCCGATATGAGATTGATATAACAGATTTAGCTCCCTTGTAGTTTGGGCAAACTAATCATGGCCTTGAAATCCTTTCTTGTTAAGCTACTGACAAAAAGCCACATTGTTAGAGATTACATGGTTCAGTGAGCACCAATTGGTTAGTTAGATGGGACTTAACGACACACCAACACGAATGTATGTTTAGTGTCACCGAGTTAGACAAAGCGCAATGTTGTGGTAAAACTACAAATATAAAACGGGTGGACAATTTCTACAAAAGGAAAGCAAGCGGGAGCCATGTCAGAATTTTTTATAAAGATTGCCTTCTTTGAGGAAGCCAAGAATACGCGAAGAATCGATTTGTTCAAACAAAGTTCTAAGGTCGGGCACGGTGTAGTATTTTTGGCGAATATAGGAGTATTCGTAACAGCACTAAATCAATCCCCCCCCCCCCCCCGTTTACTAGGGACTCCATTCCCTTCCGTTCCGACCGCACCAATTGGTGTTTGCGGATTCCTGTTGTTAAAAATTCGGCCAAGTGATGACATCGGCCAAGTCATAACGTCCACTTTTCACGGGAGAGAATTCTCTAATGACACCAAAAACAAAATGAAAAAATTATGGCCCACTTCTCCCGGTCTCCCCTAAATGCCTCTGGCTAGATTATGAAAACTCCACACAGGTAAACCGTCAAGTGAGAACAACAGAAGGTGGTGAGGTTAGAAAAATAACGATTTCTAAAACAGGGCGGAAGTCTGATATTCTGGAAGGACCGAAGAAATCTGATATTCTGGAAGGACCAAAGAAACTGTTTTCCCTCAAGGTATCTCATCCAACGACAAAGCAGATGAGTACCAGTTTGATGTAATGGATTTCAAGAACGTATGCTTGACGAATTGTCGTCAGTAGGAGATATTTCATCCGACCCTTTAGTTTGTATTTTTATCCTAGGTTTGTCTTTGGCTTTCCGCTCTGTCTTCGGTTTCTGTTGAATTTTCGTTGGTTTCGGTGGTGGTAGTGGTTTCTTTTGTTTTGGGTTTGGTTGTGTTACGTTTGTCGGTGATGTAATTGTTTGAATGGTCTGAGATGTTGTAGACTGCTCTGATGGCTTTGGGAATGAAACTTTTATGGGCTTCGGAAAGCTGCTGTCACTGGGCCAAGTCATATCAGTTTGGGTACCAGCAGACACTTTCGCAGTCCTTACAGCCCCAGCATAGCTCTTGAGCTGTGAGTCCTGCCATTTGAAGGCGTCTCTAGCCTCTTTGTATGTAATGTTGTTGGAGGCTTTTGTTTTCTAAATTTGCTTTTCCTCCATCCATTTGGGGCAGGTCTTACTACTTGCAGGGTGAGAGTCCTGAGAATTCTTTTTTCTAGAAGTCCCCACGACTCTCTGCAGTCTTCAGTGTTTTCGGGGGTTTAGGGGTGTTGACGGTAAGGATGAAAGTGCCGGTGGGCTTCCTTACACCCTCTCTTACTACTGAGAGGAAATTTCTAAGAGAGCTTGATTTGTACATCCATGGTAATAATCCTTCTGTACTGGCAGGTGATTTTAAGTGTGTCCTAGATTGGTTTGTTCGTTTAAACTCTTCACGGAATTTTTCTATTTTGTATGGTCGTGAGGAGCTAAACATTGTTACTTCTACTTATGGTTTAATTGATTGTTATAGATCGCTTTGTCCGAGCAATCCGGGATATACCTGGGTCCTGGGTAGGACGTTAAACTGCATCCGGTTCTGGAGTTTGTTTCAACGTGGGAATAATGAGGTTACCCTTTGCCACAACTGCCACACCCTTGGGCAAGGTGTACCTGTATTTGCCCAGTGCTTTTTGCGTGTTGTTGCCTTCGGGCGTGTTGTTGCCTTCTAGCGTGTTGTTGCCTTCGGGCGTGTTGTTGCCTTCGGGCGTGGTGTTCTTTTGTTGTTGGGGGTTTGATGTGGGGCGGTGGTTGTTGAGTAGACGGGTTGTTCAGGTATTGGGGTGGGGTTGGTGTGTCTTTTCCATTTGTGACAAACCTTTTTGTCCCGTGTTTTGTGTGTGGATTGTTGATGGTTTGCGTTTGTGTTTTCGTCCGGCCGGGTTGAGTTAGGTATTCTATTTGTTCATACGTGCCTGTTTCTACGTACGTTTTAAAAAGAAAAAACCTGGGCCCGCACTAACCATAATCAAAACTCAAGATTGGACAGGGTTTATTTGCCTAAAGAATTTGATTTACTAAGTACCGATACGACCCCCTTCCCGTTTCCGGATCATAACGGTGTCTGGGCCCACTTCGAAGTACCCTTCACTACCTCAAAAGTCTATGGAAGTCTTTGAAACCAGCAGGTTTTCAGACCGTTTCAGACTGGTGGGAGTGTATTAAAATCAGAATCAGAGAGCATATTGCTAAGAAGGGAGCGGCTTCATGAACTGCGAAATTTATGCTCCAATTCTAGTCAGAAAGTGGTGGAACAGCTTATTGACAACGAAGTTGAAGGGGCATATGTAAGATCAAGGGCTACGTATTTAGATGAGGGTGAAAAGATGTCGACCTTCTTCTTTCGCCAAGAGAAGCGCCGTGCCGACCAAAAGGTTATTCATGGTATAAACAATTCTGTAGGGGTTACAGTTTCTACCACAAAATAAATTTTAAGTGCCCTTGAATCCTTTTATAGTCATTTATACTGTAAGGAGTTTATACTCGAAGGAAACTGATATTGATTGCCATGTTCAGCAAAAGTTTATTAACTCATTGATAAAAGTTGTTTGTGGCAAAGACAAAGAGGAATTAGATGCTCCTATCACGGCGGGAGAGATAAGAAATGCTCTGGCATTAACGGCTGCCAATAAGGCACCTGGTTGTGATGGTATCTCTTATGAATTTTGTAAGTTTTTCGATCTAATTAACAACGACTTCCTTGAAGTAATCAATGACATTTTTAAAAGAGGTAAACTTACTGAATCACAATCCATTGGTGTCATAACACTGCTGCGGAAAAAGGGTGATGATTTGAACCCTGGTAATTGGCGTCCAATAAGCCTCCTGAATTCAGACTACAAGTTGATTGCTAAAGTTCTTCAATTAAGGCTTTCAAAGGTTATGCCCACTATTGTAAACGAGTTTCAAACGCGTGCAATATCTGGTAGAACTATACATTATATGTTTTTATTGAGGGACATCATTGATTACTCCTCTGAAGAATAGCCCTTGTGCCTTTCTGTCTAAGTTTCAAAGAGCCACAGGTGCCAGACTGAATCCCAATAAGACCAAAGGACTTCGCCTAGGTAAGTGGCGGTCAAGAAGACTGCCCTTCGCTGCATCATGGGTAGATGACGCCATAAGGATCAACGGCATATGGTTTGGTTATGGGCAAACCGAGTTACCTGGAATGAGAAAGTGGACCTGGTGGAAGCTAAGTTGAAGGACTTCGGCGAGCGCCACATTAGCCTGTTCGCAAAGGGGACAGTTATCAATCGTTTATTTATCCCCTTTTGTAGTATCCAGGCACTGTTCTGGCTGCTCCAAAGGGTGTCCTGTTGCGTCTCGAGAGGGCTGTGTTTAGGTTTTTATGGTCAGGGAAGACGGAGCACGTAAGAAGAGGCATGGTATATCAGGATGTTAGGCGTGGTGGGTTGGGCCTTGTGCATCTTCCTTCCAAACTCCGTTTTCTCCTGACCACGTGTGTTTATAGTGCTGTAGACAGCAGAATGCCTTTTGCCTTTTTTGTCCGTTATTGGGGGGGGGGGGGGGGGATTATCATTCCGTCGGTTGTTTCCCTCCCTGTTTAGTAACAGTGAACCCCACAGCTGGAGGCCCTCGGAAGCATACAGTCAAATGAGAGAAACGCTCCTTATTATGTCTACACTTGGGGATGGTTCACAGTTAAGTGCAAGGGATCTATACCGGGCTGTTTTTGAAGAATTGGTTGGCCAGGTCCAATCCAACCACTATGCTTCAGGGTCGGAAGTGTGGCGTGTGATCCACAGCAGTTCATTAGATTACCGCAGGCGAGACCTGTTGTGGCGAATCGCACATGATGCGATTGTAACTAATCTCAAGCGCTTTCGGTGGCGTCTTGGAGATGGCATTTGCCCACGCACTGGATGCACAAAGTGGGAGAGTGTGTCACATGTGGTTTGGCAGTGTGAATTTGTGGCCCTCTTTTGGGAATGGTTCCAAGTCCTGACTGATCGCTTGACGTTGTGCAAGACATGGGCGGTCGGCCAGGACTATGCCTTGTATGGTCTTTCACCCCCGCCGTGCAATACAAGTGTTCAGGGCATTCTTACCTTTGTGTCGGCCTCTATAAAGCTGGCCTTATGGAGAGACCGATGTAACATTGTTTTTAGGGGGATAGAGAAGCCTGCGAACGTCGTCTTGGCGTCGGTGAGGCTGAGGGTTGAGTCCGACTTCGTTCGTTTACCAAGGTCGGCGTTCGGTAGGCGATGGGGTCCAGTCGTTTCGGTGAGGGGGAACCGTGTGGTGGTTAAAGTGTAATTGGGTGGGTCTGTAGGGTGCTTATGTTGTTGTACATAGTTTTGTAAATATCTGTTTATATAGCTTTATTACTGTTATGAACATAATTTTCTGTTTGATTTAGCAGTTTGTAAATAGTTTGCAATTATGTTTCTGCCCGATCCGGTTTGAGTTTTGTTCTTGCCAGAAAAAAGCCTTTGACAAGGTCGATTGGGCGTTTATAATGAAAACTCTCCGTAAATTTAATTTTAGTTAGAATTTTCTTCACTGTATTGCTCTTCTCTACAAGAATATTCGGAGTCGTGTATTAGTCAATGGGATCTTTTCGGTGCTTTTTACGTACATAGAAACGGGCACGGAGAACCAATAAGAAAACTTATACCAGACGGGACAAAACATAACGTAAACTATGTACAGAATTCATACCATTACGGACGCAAACCAAGATTTGTGACAACAATTTACAAAACCCCAACCCACGGCTGTTTACAAACTCACCTATTTACACAAACCAAACAGAAAACATGTACATAGAAACGGCCACAGAGAAGTTAACACAGGATCCTTTCTAAATAAGTGTCAGCATCACCTGGTGATAGACAAGGCTGAACCTTTTTTTTTTTTTTACGTACATCCAAACAAGCACGTTGCAACAAAAGGACAACCCAAACGGACAAAACACAACGGCTAACTATGACCATCTACACAGGAACATGGACCGAAAACGTCTGTCATGAACTTAAAGACGCACCAAACCCCACCCCAACACCCAAACTCACCACCCGACACAAGACCAACACCAAACCAACAAAACCAATCACGAACCCCAATTACAGTAAACCAAAACTATCCACAACGTCCATTTGTTTGAACGCCGCAACAAACAGACAACTCAAACCAACTATGAACCACCCACACATACAGCAAAGCACGGAATTAAATCGTTCGCCACAACGAAAAGGATGGTCATGAACGTAAACGGACCAAACCCCTCCCCAACACCCAAACAAACCGCCAAACCTACCACCCGACACCAACCTCCAAAACAAATCAAGAACAACTCACCCCACCCCTGGAGGCCAAATCACGAGGTACCACTTCTCTACGTATCTACCTGGGGCTTGAACACTTTACTCCTTGGGCTCGGTATAGGTGGCCCAGAATGGTCATCCCCAGTGAGATCATCAATCGACCTCTTTAGTGAAGGCGCCGGAGCCCCACCCTCACAAAAATCAAACCAGCCCTCCCCTGATGGTGGATCCCTGGGAGGAGGCTCTGAGACGGGCTCTCCACCATCTCCAGAGTTGAAGTCTGAGGAGAGCCGAAGGTCCTCCTCAACCATCACTTCATCCTCCCCAGGTGTCAGTGGGGAGCACGGCGGAGACTCAATCTGAACACACCCACTGCTACCCTCACACCTCTTAGAGGCTAGAAAATCCTGCTCCACCTCATGTGCTGCCTCCTCCAGTTCCTGAGTTGAAAAACCTGGAACTGATTGCACGGGTTCTGGTGCCGGCCCTGCATCCCCACCGACACGAGCAGAGTATGATGAAGGACAGGCACCAAACACATGTACCTCCTCCCCACAAAGGTTGCACCGCACCCCATTGGGACACTCAGCCTTGCCATGCCCCAACTCCAAACATCTGCCACAGCGTCTATTGGGACACGACTTGGCTTCGTGCCCCTCCACTCCAAATTTAAAACAGGTACGGGGCTGCCCCAAATACCTTACGTGAGCCTTTGAACCCCCGATGAAGAGGAAGGACGGAATGTCCTTTTTCAGCACCATACGGAACTGTCTCCTGCCATTAAGGATACCTTGCATCTCACCTTCCCCATATTTGCACCACCACATATCTGAGACAGTTCCGTACTGCCCAAGAACCCTTGCAACCAGGCCCTGATCGACCTCAAAGTTCAGGTACAACACTGTCACCACCACTGAGCGATCATATGGTGTGACAGTGAGCCCTTCAATTCCCCTCAAGTTTGAAACACCCTTCATGAGGGCTGCATACGACCTGAACTTTAGGTCGTATGTGTTGCGGGCCTCAAGTGCCTGCAACATCTCGATTTCCCTAACATCAACTCCTTTGTTCTTCAACAACGTAAAAACTTGCTGGGGTGTAACGTTCACCCCCGACCTAAACTCCAACTTAACAATGCTGCTATCCCTACACACGGGCATAGCAGCGATGGGTTGTGGCTCTAGGCCACACACAGCACCAGGAGGAAAGCCTCAACAAAACTTGAAGTTTCTGCCTTTAAAATCACACCCCAAAGATAAGATACTATAGTACGGAACAGCAGTACTATACAACAGCACAAAAGCACAACAAGCAAACCAGCACGAGCAATCGACGAGAGCCTCGCGAAAACACGTCCGCTCTCGACGAAGACCAGAACTGAAACTTGTCGCCGTTGTTATATGTATTGTTTATTGAACCTTTGGCTAGTTATATACACACTCAGTCTAGTTCAGTTCTGGTCTTCGTCGGGAGCGGACGTGTTTTCGCGGAGCTCTCGTCGATCATTGCATTGGATTGTTCTGTGCCTTGTATAACCTTTGGCTAGTTATATACACACTCAGTCTACAGTTCAGTTCTGGCCTTCGTCGAGGGCGGACGTGTTTTGCGGAGCTCTCGCTGATCGTGCTGAATTTTGGTATTGTGCTGTACTGTGCTGCTTGTTATACTATCATATACTACTATTGTCGTTTTACCGAAGTGTTGGATATTGGGTGTGGTCTCTCGCTTGGGGACGTGGTTTGGCCGTGCTCGTTTTAAAGCACGCCTGGTGTATAGTTTGTTGGGTTCCCTTTATTTTTTCCTGCCTGGGTTTGATCTGCTGTGCTGAAGTTTTCTCTCTAGTTGCTGCGTGGCCTTGTGCCACAAACCTTTGCTGCTATGCCCGGAGGTCGGGATAGCAGTATCGTTAAGTTACAGTTTGAGTCGAGGGGGAATGTTACACCCCAGCATGTTTTTTCTGTGTTGAAGAACAATAAGGTAGATGTTAAGGATATAGAGATGCTGCAGGCCCTTGCATCCCGAAATACGTATGATTTGAAGTTCCGGACTGATGCTGCCCGATTGAAGGGGTTTCCTCCCTTAAGGGTGTGGAGGGTCTCACTGTCACCCCATATGATCGCTCTGTGGTGGTGACGGTGTTGTACCTCAATTTTGAGGTAGATCAGGGCCTGGTGGCGAGGGTTCTAGGACAATACGGAACTGTCTCTGACTGGCGTTGGGTAAAGTATAATGAAGGTGAACTGGCCGGTATTCTCAACGGAAAGAGACAGTTCCGTATGGAGCTAAAACGAGACATCCCCTCCGTCTTGTTCATAGGGGGTTCTAAGGCCCACATCAGGTACTTTGGCCAGCCCCGCACCTGTTTCCAGTGTAGGGAGGAGGGGCATGAGGCCAAGTCATGCCCAAACAAACGTTGTGGCAGATGCCTGCAGTTGGGGCATGAGAGGGCAACATGTCCCAATCAGGTGCGGTGTAACCTGTGTGGGGAGGAGAGACATGTCTCTGGTGCCTGCCCCACATCGTACTCTGCGCGTGCAAGTGCAGGTGTGGAGCCGGCAAGTGAACCCTTGTCTTCAGGCCCTGAACCAATGGTGGAGGAGCCCAGGTCCCCTACGCCTGATGAGGTGGCACATCAGGTGGAACAAGAGTTCCTAGCTTCTAAGCAGGGATGAGCTTTTTCCGTGAATTCGCGGATTTCCGTGATTTTTTTCCTGCCTCCGTGATTTACGTTTCCCAATTTCCGTGGTTTTCTGACAGCATTATTTTTCAGTGGGTCGTCGCTCTTGTACTGTAACTCCCCGGACTATTACTGGCGTTACCGCTGCAAGCTCCATCATTGCTTATCCTGCCTGCAGGGAGTTGTAATACTCCCAGTCAAAGTGAGTCACGTTTATCATGCACCATGCGCACGTACGTAAGTTCAGTACGTAAATCTGTGCATGTGTAAGTTGTCACGATCATCAGCAGTTGACTGTAGCATTATCATGCATGATGCAGTAACCTGTGCTGTGATCGATCGGAAAATGAGTTGGCCGCTTATAAAGTTGATGTAACAGTTTTTAAAATAAATGGAATATTGGTCTTGGATAGAGAAAGAACTTCTTCAGATATCGAAAAGTGATAGTCTGAAGTGAATTAATGTGGTGCAATTGTGAGCCATTCCGGCAATTTCATTCGCAAGATGAGCAACTTTGAAACAGCATAGGCCTAGCCTAGGTCTAACGTTAGGCCTAACGTTATACAACATCGTAACGTTAGTTGTTACAACTTAACGTTACAGCTATCCCAAGGTTTTCTAATCGGGATTGATGGACATCTTCACCACTGAGACAAGTTTTACAGCGATTGAAGAACTGTTCAACTTGACATGCTTCAGTGTAGGCTGGGCCTACTTAGGGTCTAGCCTAACGTTAGGCATAGCTTAGGCTAGGCCTAGCCTATGCCTAGGCCTATTTTGACTGAAAACTTTTCTTGGAGTGTTTTATTTCACCAATGTACTGATTAAAATAGGCCTCCAAATGATGTCTTGAATACTCTATTTTCTCAGAGCTTCCGGGGGCTTTGCCCCCTGGACCCCACCGGGGCTTAGCCCCTGGACCCCACCAGGGGCCCTAAGGCGGGCCCCTGGACCCCACCCGTTAAAGCGGCGCACTTCGGGCTCTGACTGACGCCTTCGGCGTCAGTCATGTATGCCCAGCAATGTTCAGTGATTTTTTTATTAGGCCAGGCTCATCCCTGTCTAAGGGATGTGAAGTGGTCTGTGGGAACCCTGAGGTAGGCCCTTCCCAACCCTCCACATCGGTACCTGAGTCACACTCTCCACCAGCTCCCGGGGAGGCTGGAATACAAACAGTGGAGCACGACCTTAGAATGTCCTCGGACTCGGAATCTGACTCTGCCATGTCAGATGTGGGAGGACCTGCCTCAGAGGCTCCACCAAAGGACCCACCATCTGGGGAGGGCTGGTTTGATTTGTGTGAGGCCGTTGAACTTGAGCCCAAGTTGAAAAGGTCGGCCTCAGGGGAGGTCTCCGACCGGGGAGGGGGAGTTAGTCCTTCTGTGCCACCAGCACCAGATCCATGTAACAAAAAGGCCAGGTCAGAGACAGTTTTGTAATTTCACACTCCACATTTCATGAATGGTCCCCTGTCCCTCATGACCCTGAATGTAAACGGCATGAGGGACAGTCGGAAGCGGTCCAGAATATTCCAATTTTGTAAGTCATTGGGTGTGGACTTCGTTTTCTCCAAGAGACTCACATTGTTAATGGGGACGATGTCTACACCTGGTCCTAAGAATGGGGTGGGGGTTTGTACGCTTCCTTTGGTTCCGCATCTTCCTGTGGATCTGTCATTCTAGTTTCTCCAAGATGGACTTCCCTGGTCGGAAAGGTTGATCATGATCATGAGGGCCGGTTGGTATGCATTACCATCAAACATCCTTGCGGGAACTTCTTCTTATGTAACGTTTATGCCCCCAACCAACCTACAGACAGAAGGGATTTTTTTGCTACCCTGCCATCCTTCGTTCCTGGCTGTGCCCCTTGTATCCTATCTGGAGACTTCAACTGTGTCCCTGACACACGGTTTGATCGAATGTCCACCTTCACATCTTCAAGCTGTAGTGTTGGTATGGTGGAGTTGGACATGTTCACAAAGAATCACGATATGGTTGACGTTTGGAGAGTGCAGCGTCCTGGCTTGTCCGTGTTCACTTGGCACCGCCCTGATGGCACGGACGCCTCAAGGTTGGACAGGGTGTACGCTCCAACGGCTCTGTCACCAAGTGATTGCGAAGTTGTGGCATGTCCAATTTCGGACCATGATGCAGTTACTGTCTCATTCACACCCCCAGAGTCATGGCCAGTAGGGAGGGGGTTCTGGAAAATGAACACAGATATTCTAACGGAGGCCGAATATAGCAAAGATTTTAAGGCCAGATACGAAGGGTGGCGAACTTTGAGGCCGGCCTTTTCAACAGATTTAGAGTGGTGGGATGATGTAAAGACCAGCATCAAACAGTTTACAGTGGAATATTGTGTAGCAAGAGCTCGTCGAAGAAGGGAGGAGTTTCTTTCACTTTGCTCTAGGGAGAGGAACGGGGACCACTCCGCACTTCATGCAATCCAACAGTACCTTGATGGAAAACTACACGGGGCCCGGGTTCGTGCTCGTGTGCATTGTGTGGAGGCGGAGGAGAAACCAACCATTAAGTTCTACCGGGACGTCACAAAGAATGCCATCGATCGCAGTATAAAAGCTGTCCGTGACGCCCACGGTGTGGTACATAAGGACCCTCTCGACATTGTAGAAGTGTATAAAAACTTTTATGAGCAGCTGTATACCAAGGCAGATGTCGATGAAGACCTTCAAAAGTCCCTATTAGATAATATTGACAAAACCCCCTCTAAAGATCAGAATGATGAACTTGGCTCCCTTTTGACTGTTGACGATCTCTGGAAGGCAGTGGCGAAGATGAAAGGCGGAAAGGCACCTGGGTCCGACGGTATTCCAGTAGAATTCTATAAACGCTTCTGGGGTACCGTAGCACATGATCTCCGTGACGTATTCGTCTCTAGCTTCCTTGCTGGCTCATTGAGCCACTCGCAGCGCACAGGCATAATAACTTTGCTGCCTAAGTCAGGAGACCCCCTCGAACCGAAAAACAAACGGCCAATCACCTTGTTAAATGTAGATTACAAGATTCTGGCGAAAGCCCTTTGCAACAGGCTAGGCACAGTTATCCCAGATCTTGTAGGGTCCTTTCAGACTTGTGCGGTGCGGGGACACAGTATTCAGCAGAACCTCTGGGTGGTGAGGGACTTAGTTGAATACGTGATGGACCGTGATCTTCCATGTGCCCTTGTCTCCCTCGATCAGGAGAAGGCCTTCGACATGGTTGATCATGGATTCCTCTTTAAAATTTTAAAGAAGTTTTGTTTGAATCCAGTTTTTGTTAAATGGACCTCCTTATTGTACAATAGTGTAAATAGTCGGGTTATCGTTAATGGCCTACCGTTAGACCCCTTCAGTGTCCAACGTGGCGTACGGCAGGGGTGCCCCCTATCACCTTTGCTCTACGTATTGTTTAGTGAATCAATAGCAAGAGCCTTTCAAGTAGAGCCTTTGTTTCAACCATTTCACATTCCCGGTGGTGTTGAAGTTAAGTGCCTTCAGTATGCCGATGACGTCACATGCGTAGTCTCCGACCTAGCTTCCTTCAAGGCCCTTAGTGGCACGTTGTCTAAGTTTCAAAGAGCCACAGGTGCCAGACTGAATCCCAATAAGACCAAAGGACTTCGCCTAGGTAAGTGGCGGTCAAGAAGACCGCCCTTCGCTGCATCATGGGTAGACGACGCCATAAGGATAAACGGCATATGGTTTGGTTATGGACAAACCGAGTTACTTACCTGGAATGAGAAAGTGGACCTGGTGGAAGCTAGGTTGAAGGACACATTAGCCTGTTCGGAAAGGTGACAGTTATCAATCGTTTTATTTATCCCCTTTTGTGGTATCCAGGCACCGTTCTGGCTGCTCCAAAGGGTGTCCTGTTGCGTCTCGAGAGGGCTGTGTTTAGGTTTTTATGGTCAGGGAAGACGGAGCTCGTAAGAAGAGGGATGGTATATCAGGATGTTAGGCGTGGTGGGTTGGGCCTTGTGCATCTTCCTTCCAAACTCCGTTTTCTCCTGACCAAGTGTGTTTATAGTGCTGTAGACAGCAGAATGCCTTTTGCGTATTTTGTCCGTTATTGGGGGGGATTATCATTCCGTCGGTTCTTTCCCTCCCTGTTTAGTAACAGTGAACCCCACAGCTTGAGGCCCTCGGAAGCATACAGTCAAATGAGAGAAACGCTCCTAATTATATCTAGAGTTGGGGACGTTTCGCAGTTAAGTGCAAGAGACCTATACCAGGCTGTTTTTGAAGAATTGGTTTGCCAGGTCCAATCCAATCACTATGCTTCAGGGTCGGAAGTGTGGCGTGTGGTCCACAGCAGATCATTAGATTACCGCAGGCGAGACCTGTTGTGGCGAATCGCACATGATGCGATTGTTACTAATCTCAAGCGTCTTCGGTGGCGTCTTGGAGATGGAATTTGCCCACGCACTGGGATGCACAAAGTGGGAAAGTGTGTCACATGTGTTTTGGCAGTGTGAATTTGTGGCCCTCCTTTGGGAATGGTTCCAAGTCCTGACTGATCGCTTGACGATGGGCAACACATGGGCGGTCGGCCGGGACTATGCTTTGTATGGTCTTTCACCCCCGCCATGCAATACAAGTATTCAGGGCATACTTACCTTTGCTTCGGCCTCCATAAAGCTGGCCTTATGGAGAGACAGATGTAACGTTGCTTTTAGGGGGATGGGGAAGCCTGCGGACGTCGTCCTGGCATCGGTGAAGGCGGAGGTGAGGCTGAGGGTTGAGTCCGACTTCGTTCGTTTGCCAAGGTCGGCGTTCGGTAGGCGATGGGGTCCACTCGTTTCGGTGAGGGGGGGGGGGCCGTGTGGTGGTCAATTTGTAATAGGGTGGGTATGTAAGGGGCTTGTAAATAGTATGTAAACATCTGTGTGTATAATTTTCTGTACATAGTTTTGTAAATATCTGTATATATAGCTTAACATAATTTTCTGTTTGATTTAGCAGTCTGTAAATAGTTTTGCGTTTATGTTTTTGCCCGATCCGGTTTCAGTTTTTTGTTTTTGTTTTGTATGTGCCGTTTCAATGCACTTAAAAAGCACGTTTTGCGGAGCTCTCGCTGATCGTGCTGAATTTTGGCATTTTGCTGTACTGTGCTGCTTGTTATACTAACATATACTACTACTGTCATTTTACTGAAGTGTTGGATACTGGGTGTAGTCTCTCGCTTGGGGACGTGGTTTAGCCGTGCTCGCTTTAAAGCACGCTTGGTTTATAGTTTATTGTTGGATTCCCTTTATTTTTTCCCTGCCTGGGTTTGAACTGCTGTGCTGAAGTTTTCTCTCTAGTTGCTGCGTGGCCTTGTGCCACAAACCAAGTTACAGTTTGAGTCGAGGGGGAATGTTACACCCCAGCATGTTTTTTCTGTGTTGAAGAACAATAAGGTAGAGGTTAAGGATATAGAGATGCTGCAGGCCCTTGCATCCCGAAATACGTATGATTTGAAGTTCCGGACTGATGCTGCCCGATTAAAGGGGGTTTCCTCCCTTAAGGGTGTGGAGGGTCTCACTGTCACCCCATATGATCGCTCTGTGGTGGTGACGGTGTTGTACCTCAATTTTGAGGTAGATCAGGGCCTGGTGGCGAGGGTTCTAGGACAATACGGAACTGTCTTTGACTGGCGTTGGGTAAAGTATAATGAAGGTGAATTGGCCGGTAGTCTCAACGGAAAGAGACAGTTCCATATGGAGCTAAAACGAGACATCCCCTCCGTCCTGTTCATAGGGGGTTCTAAGGCCCACATCAGGTATTTTGGGCAGCCCCGCACCTGTTTTCAGTGTAGGGAGGAGGGGCATGAGGCCAAGTCATGCCCAAACAAACGTTGTGGCAGATGCCTGCAGTTGGGGCATGAGAGGGCAACATGTCCCAATCAGGTGCGGTGTAACCTGTGTGGGGAGGAGGGACATGTCTTTGGTGCCTGCCCCCAAGTCGTACTCTGCGCGTGCAAGTGCAGATGTGGAGCCGGCAAGTGAACCCTCGTCTTCAGACCCTGAACCAATGGTGGAGGAACCCAGGTCCCCTACGCCTGATGAGGTGGCACATCAGGTGGAACAAGAGTTCCTAGCTTCTAAGGGATGTGAGGTGGTCTGTGGGAACCCTGAGGTAGGCCCTTCCCAACCCTCCACATCAGTATCTGAGGCACAATCACTGAGGCACAATCCGCACCAGTTCCTGGGGAGGCTGGAATACTGACAGTGGAGAATGACCTTCAACTGTCATCGGATTTGGAGTCTGACACTGCCATGTCAGATGTGGGAGGACCTGCCTCAGAGCCTCCACCAAAGGACCCACCATCTGGGGAGGGCTGGTTTGATTTGTGTGAGGCCGTTGAACTTGAGCCCAAGTTGAAAAGGTCGGTCTCAGGGGAGGTGTCCGACAGGGGAGGGGGAGTTAGTCCTTCTGTGCCACCAGCACCAGATCCATGTAATAAAAAGGCCAGGTCAGAGACAGTTTTGTTATGTCACACTACACATTTCATGAATGGTCCCCTGTCCCTCATGACCCTGAATGTTAACGGCATGAGGGACAGTCGGAAGCGGTCGAGAATATTCCAATTTTGTTAATCATTAGGTGTGGACTTCGTTTTCCTCCAAGAGACTCACATTGTAAATGAGGACGATGTCTACACCTGGTCCTACGAATGGGGTGGGGGTTTGTACGCTTCCTTTGGTTCCGCATCTTCCTGTGGATCTGTCATTTTAGTTTCTCCAAGATGGACTTCCCTGGACGGAAAGGTTGGTATGCATCACCATCAAACAGAAGGAATTTTTTTTGCTACCCTGCCATCCTTCGTTCCTGGCTGTGCCCCTTGTATCCTATCTGGAGACTTCAACTGTGTCCCTGACACACGGTTTGATAAAATGTCCACCTTCACATCTTCGAGCTGTAGTGTCGGTATGGTGGAGTTGGACATGTTCACAAAGAATCACGATATGGTTGACGTTTGGAGAGTGCAGCATCCTGGCTTGTCCGTGTTCACTTGGCACCGCCCTGATGGCACGGACGCCTCAAGGTTGGACCGGGTGTACGCTCCAACGGCTCTGTCACCAAGTGATTGCGAAGTTGTGGCATGTCCAATTTCGGACCATGATGCAGTTACTGTCTTATTCCAACCCCCAGAGTCATGGCCAGTGGGGAGGGGTTCTGGAAAATGAACACAGATATTCTAACGGAGGCTGAATATAGCAAAGATTTTAAGGTCAGGTACGAAGGGTGGCGAACTTTGAGGCCGGCCTTTTCAACAGATTAGAGTGGTGGAATGATTGATGTAAAGACCCGCATCAAACGTTGAGTTCCTTCCACTTTGCTCTAGGGAGAGGAACGGGGACCCCTCCGCACTTCATGCAATCCAACAGTATCTTGATGAAAAACTACACGGGGCCCGCGTTCGTGCTCGTGTGCATTGTGCGGAGGCGGAGGAGAAACCAACCATTAAGTTCTACCGGGACGTCACAAAGTATGCCATCGATCGAAGTATAAAAGCTGTCCGTGACGCCCAGGGTGTGGTACATAAGGACCCTCTCGACATTGTAGAAGAGTATAAAAACTTTTATGAGCAGCTGTATACCCAGGCAGATGTCGATGAAGACATTCAAAAGTCCCTCTTAGATAATATTAAGATCAGAATGATGAACTTGGCTCCCCTTTGACTATTGACGAGCTCTGGAAGGCAGTGGCGAAGATGAAAGGCGGAAAGGCACCTGGGTCCGACGGTATTCCAGTAGAATTCTATAAACGCTTCTGGGGTACCGTAGCACATGATCTCCGTGATGTATTCGTCTCTGGTTTCCTTGCTGGCTCATTGAGCCACTCGCAGCGCACAGGCATAATAACTTTGCTGCCTAAGTCAGGAGACCCCCTCGAACCGAAAAACAAACGGCCAATCACCTTGTTAAATGTAGATTACAAGATTCTGGCGAAAGCCCTTTGCAACAGGCTAGGCACAGTTATGCCAGATCTTGTAGGGTCCTTTCAGACTTGTGCGGTGCGGGGACACAGTATTCAGCAGAACCTCTGGGTGGTGCGGGACTTAGTTGAGGCCTTCGACATGGTTGATTATGGATTCCTCTTTAAAATTTTGAAGAAGTTTTGTTTGAATCCAGTTTTTGAAAGGGGACCTCCTTATTGTATAATAGTGTAAACAGTCGGGTTATCGTTAATGGCCTACCTTCAGACCCCTTCAGTGTCCAACGTGGCGTACGACAGGGGTGCCCCCTATCACCATTACTATACGTAACGTATTGTTTAGTGAATCACTAGCAAGAGCCTTTCAAGTAGAGCCTTTGTTTCAACCATTTCACATTCCCGGTGGTGTTGAAGTTAAGTGCCTTCAGTATGCTGACGACGTCACATGCGTAGTCTCCGACCTAGCTTCCTTCAAGGCCCTTACTGGCACGTTGTCTAAGTTTCAAAGAGCCACAGGTGCCAGACTGAATCCCAATAAGACCAAAGGACTTTGTCTTGGTAAGTGGCGGTCAAGAAGACTGCCCTTCGCTGCATCATGGGTGGATGACGCCATAAGGATCAACGGCATATGGTTTGGTTATGGGCCAACCGAGTTACTTACCTGGAATGAGAAAGTGGACCTGGTGGAAGCTAGGTTGAAGGACTTCGGCGAGGGCCACATTAGCCTGTTCGGAAAGATGACAGTTATCAATCGTTTTATTTATCCCCTTTTGTGGTATCCAGGCACTGTTCTGGCTGCTCCAAAGGGTGTCCTGTTGCGTCTCGAGAGGGCTGTGTTTAGGTTTTTATGGTCAGGGAAGACGGAGCTCGTGAGAAGAGGCATGGTATATCAGGATGTTAGGCGTGGTGGGTTGGGCCTTGTGCATTTTCCTTCCAAACTCCGTTTTCTCCTGACCAAGTGTGTTTATAGTGCTGTAGACAGCAGAATGCCTTTTGCGTATTTTGTCCGTTATTGGGGGGGATTGTCATTCCGTCGGTTCTTTCCCTCCCTGTTTAGTAACAGTGAACCCCACAGCTTGAGGCCCTCGGAAGCACAGTCAAATGATTACTATGTCCGCACTTGGAGATGTTTCACAGTTAAGTGCAAGGGAACTTTACCGGGCTGTTTTTGAAGAATTGGTTGGCCAGGTCCAATCCAATCACTATGCTTCAGGGTCGGAAGTGTGGCGTGTAGTCCACAGCAGATCATTAGATTACCGAAGGCGAGACTTGTGGCGAATCGCACATGATGCGATTGTAACTAATCTCAAGCGTCTTCGGTGGTGTGAATTTGTGGCCCTCTTCTGGGAATGGTTCCAAGTCCTGACTGATCGCTTGACGTTGGGAAACACATGGGCGGTCGGGCAGGACTATGCTTTGTATGGTCTTTCACCCCCGCCATGCAATACAAGTATTCAGGGCATACTTACCTTTGTTTCGGCCTCCATAAAGCTGGCCTTATGGAGGGACCGATGTAACATTGTTTTTAGGGGGATGGGGAAGCCTGCGGACGTCGTCCTGGCGTCGGTGAAGGCGGAGGTGCGGCTGAGGGTTGAGTCCGACTTCGTTCGT
The DNA here is from genome assembly GCA_037179385.1 of Holothuria scabra. Taxonomy (NCBI): domain Eukaryota; kingdom Metazoa; phylum Echinodermata; class Holothuroidea; order Aspidochirotida; family Holothuriidae; genus Holothuria; species Holothuria scabra. The sequence continues at coordinate 16,942,106 of CM074183.1, read as the reverse complement.
TTGCCAAGGTCGGCGTTCGGTAGGCGATGGGGTCCACTCGTTTCGGTGAGTGGGGATCGTGTGGTGGTCAATCTGTAATAGGGTGGGTCTGTAAGGTGCTTGTAAATAGTATGTAAATATCTGTGTGTATAGCTTTGTTACTGTAGTGGACATTATTTTCTGTCCATAGTTTTGTAAATATCTGTATATATAGCTTATAACTGTAATGAACATAATTTTCTGTTTGATTTAGCAGTCTGTTAATAGTTTCAGTTTTTGTTTTTGTTTTGTATGTGCCGTTTCAATGCACTTAAAAAGCGCTCTGTGCCTTGTTGTACTGTGCTATACTATTTGTAGTGTCGGGTGTGGTCTCCTTTAGGAACAGGTGCTTGGTCGTGCTCGTTTTCAAGCACGCCCAGTCTATCCTTGTGCTATTGTGTCGAGTTCCCTTACGTTTCCCCTCTACATAAGTTTTGAGTTTCGGTGCGGAAGTTTTTGCTATTGTCGCTGTGTGGCCTTGCGCCACAACCATTCGCTGCTTCGCCCGGAGGTCGGGATAGCACGATTGTTGAGTTTCGGTCAGGGGCGAGTGTTCCTCCCCCGCAAGTGTTTTCGTTGCTAAAGAATAGAGGTGTGGACATTAAAGAAATTGAAATGTTGCAGACACTTGCTGCCCGCAACACGTACGACCTTCAGTTCAGGTCTTCGTCGAGAGCGGACGTGTTTTCACGGAGCTCTCGTCGATTGCTCGTGCTGAATTTTAGCATTGTATTGCTGCGCTGTGCACTGCTTACTTGGTATACTATACTATACTACTATCATATTATTGAAGCGTTGGGTGTAGTCTCTTGAGTACAGAGGTTTGGCCGTGCTCGTTTTAAAGCACGCCTGTTCGACAGTTGTGTTTTTGTGTTGGGTTTCTTTACTTTTTTCCCCTACCTTGGTTTGACGTACGGTGCTGAAAGTTTTTTTCCTTTCTCCTGTTTACTGTGTGGCCTCGTGCCACAACCTTTTGCTACTATGCCCGCGTGTAGGGACAGTAGCATTGTTAAGTTGTTTTTTGAGTCGGCGGCGAATGTGTCACCCCCTCAAACAAGTGTTCTAAAGAAAAGTGGTATTGAGGTGAAACAGATTGAGATGTTGCAGGGGCTTCAAGCCCGCAACACGTATGACCTGAAGTTCAGGTCAGACGCAGCCCGATTGGATGGTGTGTCACGCCTGAAGGGGGTACAAGGGCTCACCGTTACCCCATTGACGGTGCTGTACCTGCCCTTTGAGGTGGGACAGGGTCTGGTTGCGAGGGTTCTTGGGCAGTACGGAACTGTCTCAAGCAGTATGTGGTGCACCTACGGTGAGGGTGAGTTAAAGGGCATACTGAACGGCAAGAGGCAGTTCCGTATGGTATTGAAGAGGGACATTCCATCCTCCCTCTTCATAGGGGGTGCCAAAGCCCACATTCGCTACTTTGGGCAGCCCCGCACCCGTTTTAACTGTGGAGAGGAGGGGCACGAGGCCAGGTCGTGCCCAAACAGACGTTGTGGGAGGTGCCGGCAGTTGGGACACGACAAGGCTGAATGATGTGAGGTGCAACCTTTGTGGGGAGGATGGGCACATCTCTGGTGCCTGCCCCACATCTTACTCTGCCCGTGTCAGTGGGGTTGTGGGGCCGACACCTGACCCCACGCAACCAGAACCAGAACCCATGCATGAGGATTCAGAAGCCCCTGAGGAACTGGAGAGGGTGGCTCGTGAGGTAGAGCAGGAGTTCCTCGCCTCAAAGAAGTCTGGGGAGGGGACAGGGACCCCTGAGGCAGACTCTCCATCCCTGGCACCTGAGGAGGCTGGAGTGAAAACGGTAGAGGAGGACCTCCACCTCTCCTCTGACTCTGAGTCTGGCACTGTCATGTCAGATGTTGGGGAGTCTGCCCTAGACCACCCAATTAGGGAGCTACCACTGGGAGAGAGCTGGTTTGATTCAGGTGAAGGGGTACCTGAATCCTCATTAAAGATCTGCCTCTGGTGAAATGTCAGACCAGGATGTTCAAGTTTCTGAGGCCCCCATACCACCCCCTCGTAATAAGGTCAGTAGGCTCCAGACAAATGTTTAGACACCCACTCATCCATGGCTGTGCCCCTGTCCCTCTTGACCCTGAACGTCAATGGAATGAGGGACAGTCGGAAGCGGGCCAGAATATTTCAGTTTTGTAGGTCACTAGGTGTGGACTTCGCTTTACTCCAAGAGACGCATATAGTGTGGAACAGTTATTTTAATTTCACCAAGGTGGGTATGCGTTACCATAAAGCACCCCAGTGGTAGCTTCCTACTATGTAATGTGTATGCGCCAAATCGGCCATCCCACAGGAAGAACTTTTTCACCATCCTACCATCCTTTGTCCCCGGCGGTGCCCCATGTATCCTGGCTGGAGACTTTAACTGCGTCCCCGACACCCGGTTCGACAGACTGTCCTCGTGTACGTCTTTTGGTCGGGTTGTTGGTATGTCGGAATTGGACATGTTCACAAAGAACCATGACATGGTTGACGTTTGGAGAGCACAACACCCGGATTTGTCCGTGTTCACTTGGCACGGAGGCCTCAAGGCTAGACCGGGTTTACTCTCCACTGGCTCTGTCACCAACCAAATGTGATGTCGTGCCATGTCCAATTTCGGATCATGATGCAGTTGTTGCCTCCTTTCAACCCCCCAAGTCATGGCCAACAGGGAGGGGCTTCTGGAAAATGAATATTGATATTTTAACAGAGACAGAATTTAAAGCCAGGTACGAAGAGTGGCGGACATTGAAGCCGGCCTTCCCAACGGGTTTAGAATGGTGGGATGACGTTAAGTCCCGCATCAAGCAGTTCACTATTGAGTACTGTGTAGCAAGAGCTCGGCTAAGAAGGGAGGAGTTCCTCTCGCTCTGCACAAGGGAGAGGAATGGGGACTCCTCCGCTCTTCACGCAATCCAGCAATATCTTGATCTACCGGGATGCCTCGCAGTACGCCATTGACCGCCGCATAAAGGCGGTGCGAGACGCCCATGGTACAGTACAGAAGGATCCTCTCGACATCGTGGAAGTATTTAGAAGCTTCTATGAGAAGCTTTACACCCAGGTAGATGTCGACGAGGGACTTCAATTACCCCTGTTAGATAATATGGACAAGTCAACCACTAAAGAGCAGAATGATGAACTTGGCGCCTCATTGACTGTTGTCGAGCTCTGGAAGGCAGTAGCAAATATGAAAGGAGGAAAGGCACCCGGATCCGACGGTATACCAGTGGAATTTTACAAACGCTTCTGGGGTACCGTTGGTCATGATCTCCGTGATGTATACGTCTCTGCCTTCCTTGCTGGCTCATTGAGCCCCTCGCAGCGCACTGGCGTAATAACCCTGCTACCCAAGTCTGGAGATCCGCTCGAGCCAAAAAATAAGCGGCCGGATCACTCTGTTGAATGTGGACTACAAGATCCTGGCGAAAGCCCTGGGCACTGTTATGCCGGATCTTGTAGGGCCTTACCAGACATGTGCGGTGCGTGGACACAGTATTCAGCAGAACCTCTGGTTGGTGCGGGACCTAGTTGAGTATGTGAAGGACCGTGATCTGCCATGTGCGCTTGTCTCCCTCGATCAGGAGAAGGCCTTCGACATGGTAGATCATGGATTCCTTTTTAAAATATTGAGAAAATTTAAGTTAAGCCCATCCTTTGTTAAATGGGTAACCCTATTGTATGATGGTGTATATAGTCGGGTTGTGGTTAATGGCCTACCGTCAGACCCCTTCAGGGTCCGACGTGGGGTACGTCAGGGGTGCCCACTGTCACCCCTACTTTATGTGTTATTCAGTGAATCTCTAACTAGAGCCTTGCAAGTGGAGCCTTCGTTCAAACCTTTTCATATACCTGGTGGTGCCAGAGTCAAATGCCTCCAGTATGCTGATGATGTCACTTGTGTGGTCTCCGACCTACCATCCTTCAGGGCCCTTTCTGACACGCTGTCCACGTTTCAGAAGGCGACAGGTGCCAGACTGAATCCCACTAAAACCAAGGGACTCCGTCTAGGCAAGTGGCGGTGGAAGTCCCTCCCTTTCACAGCATCGTGGATTGACGACACCAGAGTCACTTACGTGGAATGAAAAAGCGGACCTGGTGGAGGCTAGGTTGACGTCCTTTGGCGATAGATATCTAACTCTTTAGGGAAAGGTGACAGTAATCAACCGTTTTGTTTACCCTCTCTTGTGGTACCCGGGCACTGTTCTGGCTGCTCCAGAGAGAGTCCTGATACGACTTGAGAGGGCCATTTTTGGATTTCTGTGGTCAGGAAAAACGGAGCTAGTCAAAAGAAAAATGGTGTACCAGGAATGTAAGTACGGGGGTTTGGGTCTTGTGCACCTTCCCTCGAAGCTCCGTTTTCTCCTGACCAGATGTGTTTTTAGCGCCGTCGCCGTTCACATATTTCGTTCGTTATTGGGGGGCGTTATCCTTTCGTTGGTACTTCCCCTCCCTTTTTAGCAACTGTGAGGCCAACTGTGGCATATTGCAATATGAGGGACACTCTTCGTATTATGTCAACAGTGGGGGAAGTTTTGCAGTCCAGTGCGGGGGACCTGTACAGGGCCATTTTTGATGACATGGTCGGACAGGTTCGTCCCAACAACTATGCGTCGGAGCCGGAAGTGTGGCGTGTAGTCCACAGTAAGTCACTTGATTACCGCCGGCGAGACTTGCTGTGGCGAATCGCACACGACGCCATTGTTACTAACCTCAAGCGCCTTCGGTGGTGTCTTGGAGATGGCATTTGCCCCGGACCGGATGCACAAAGTGGGAGAGTGTGCCTCATGCGTTTTGGCAGTGTAGTTTTGTGGCACTTCTCTGGGAATGGTTTCAAGTCCTGGCTAATCGCCTCACGTTTTCCAACAGCTGGGCGGTCAGTCAGGACTACGCTTTGTATGGTCTTTCACCTCCGCCATGCAATACCAGTGTTTGCGGTATACTTACCTTTGTTTTGGCCTCCATAAAGCTTGCCTTGTGGAGAGACCGGTGCCATGTTGTATTTAGGGGAGAGGGAAGGCTTGCGGACGTCGTCCTGGCATCGATAAAGGCGGAGGTTAAGGTGCGGGTGGAGGCTGACTTCGCTCGGTTGCCAAGGTCGACGTTCGGCAGGTGGTGGGGTCCACTCGTTTCGGTGAGGGGGGATCGTGTGGTGGTCAATTTGTAATAGGGCGGGTCTGTAAGGTGCTTGTAAATAGTATGTAAATATCCGTGTGTATAGCTTTGTTACTGTAGTGGACATAATTTTCTGTCCATAGTTTTGTAAATATATGTATATATAGCTTATTACTGTAATGAACATAATTTTCTGTTTGATTTAGCAGTCTGTAAATAGTTTTGCGTTTATGTTTTTGCCCGATCCGGTTTCAGTTTTTGTTTTGTATGTGCCGTTTAGAAAACTCAGACCAGACGGGACGAGAACAGAACTTGAACTATGAACAGAATACATACCGTTGCGTTCAGTTCTGGTCTTCGTCGAGAGCGGACCTGTGTTTTCGCGGGGCTCTCGCTGATCGTGCTGAATTTTGGGATTGTGCTGCGCTGTGCTGCTTTTTATACTAACATAAACTACTGTCGTTTTACTGAAGTGTTGGATAATTGGGTGTGGTTTCTCGCTTGGGGACGTGGTTTAGCCGTGCTCATTTTAAAGCACGCCTGGTCTATAGTTTTGTGTTGGGTTCCCTTTCTTTTTTCGCTGCCTGGGTTTGAACTGCTGTGCTGTGCTGAAGTTTTCTCTCTAGTTGCTGCGTGGCCTTGTGCCACAAACCTTTGCTGGTATGCCCGGAGGTCGGGATAGCAGTATCGTTAAGTTGCAGTTTGAGTCGAGGGGGAATGTTACACCCCAGCATGTTTTTTCTGTAAGAACAATAAGGTAGAGGTAAAGGATATAGAAATGCTGCAGGCCCTTGCATCCCGAAATACGTATGATTTGAAGTTCCGGACTGATGCTGCCCGATTAAAGGGGGTTTCCTCCCTTAAGGTTGTGGAGGCCCCCATATAAAAAAAAAAACCCCACATAAAAGTTACAACTTCCTACAGGAATTATGTGGGATAATATTCAGCCTGTGCAAGTTTCCCACATCAAAAAGGTTGAATTCCCACATGAGAATTGAAATTCCCGTATAAGAAGTCATCTTTTGGTATGGGAAGTTAAATTCCCCATACGGAAAGGCACAAAATGGCTGTGTGGATTGTGCAGTGAACAGCTTTGGAGGAAGTCCAGATTGGCTTATTCAAAGGGTCTGTCACAACAAAGCCCTTTTGAAAGGAGTCTTTGTATGCACAGTGTTGAACTCTATATAGGAAAGCAAGTAGTGTACCAGTTTAACATTGTTGTATACAGCAGTCAGCAGTTAATAGTTAGCAAGCAGTGAGAGTGGATGCACACATGTTCAGTTCTGGTCTTCGTCGAGAGCGGACGTGTTTCGCGGAGCTCTCGCTGATCGTGCTGAATTTTGGCATTGTGCTGTGCTGCTTGTTGTATTAACATCTACTACTGTCGTTTTACTGTTGGATATTGGGTGTGGTCTCTCGCTTGGGGACGTGCTCGTGGTCTCCGTGCTCGTTTTAAAGCACGCCTGGTCTATAGTTTAGTGTTGGGTTCCCTCTTTATTTTCCCTGACTGGGTTTGAACTGCTGTGCTGTGCTGAAGTTTTCTCTCTACTTGCTGCGTGGCCTTGTGCCACAAACCTTTGCTGCTATGCCCGGAGGTCGGGATAGCAGTATCGTTAAGTTACAGTTTGGGTCGAGGGGGAATGTTACACCCCAGCATGTTTTTTCTGTGTTGAAGAAGGATATAGAGATGCTGCAGGCATCCCGAAATACGTATGATTTGAAGTTCCGGACTGATGCTGCTCGATTAAAGGGGGTTTCCTCCTTGAAGGGAGTGGAGGGTCTGACTGTCACCCCATATGACCGCTCTGTGGTGGTGACAGTGTTGTACCTCAATTTTGAGGTAGATCAGAGCCTGGTGGCGAGGGTTCTAGGACAGTACGGAACTGTCTCAGACTGGCGTTGGGTGAAATACAGTGAGGGTGAACTAGCCGGTATTCTCAACGGAAAGAGACAGTTCCGTATGGAGCTGAAACGAGACATCCCCTCCGTCCTGTTCATAGGGGGGGGGGGTCTAAGGCCCACATCAGGTATTTTGGCCAGCCCCGCGCACATGTTTCCATTGTAGAGAGGAGGGGCATGAGGCCAAGTCATGCCCAAACAAACGCTGTGGCAGATGCTTGCAGTTGGGGCATGACAGGGCAACATGTCCCAATGAGGTGCGGTGTAACCTGTGTGGGGAGGAGGGACATGTCTCTGGTGCCTGCCCCCAAGTCGTACTCTGCGCGTGCAAGCGCAGATGTGGAGCCGGCAAGTGAACCCTCGTTATCAGACCCTGAACCAATGGTGGAGGAACCCAGGTCCCCTACGCCTGATGAGGTGGCACATCAGGTGGAACAAGAGTTCCTAGCTTCTAAGAGACGTGAGGTGGTCTGTGGGAACCCTGAGGTAGGCCCTTCCCAACCCTCCACATTAGTACCTGAGGCACAATCCGCACCAGTTCCTGGGGAGGCTGGAATACTGACAGTAGAGAATGACCTTCAACTGTCATCGGATTCGGAGTCTGACAGTGCCATGTCAGATGTGGGAGGACCTGCCTCAGAGCCTCCACCAAAGGACCCACCATCTGGGGAGGGCTGGTTTGATTTGTGTGAGGCCGTTGAACTTGAGCCCAAGTTGAAAAGGTCGGCCTCAGGGGAGGTGTCCGACCGGGGAGGGGGAGTTAGTCCTTCTGTGCCACCAGCACCAGATCCATGTAACAAAAAGGCCAGGTCAGAGACAAGTTTTGTAATTTCACACTCCACATTTCATGAATGGTCCTTCGAATGGGGTGGGGGTTTGTACGCTTCCTTTGGTTCCGCATCTTCCTGTGGATCTGTAATTTTAGTTTCTCCAAGATGGACTTCCCTGGTCGGAAAGGTTGATCATGATCATGAGGGCCGGTTGGTATGCATCACCATCAAACATCCTTGCGGGAACTTCTTCTTATGTAACGTTTATGCCCCTAACCAACCTACAAACAGAAGGGATTTTTTTGATACCCTGCCATCCTTCGTTCCTGGCTGTGCCCCTTGTATCCTATCTGGAGACTTCAACTGTGTCCCTGACACACGGTTTGATCGAATGTCCACGTTCACATCTTCAAGCTGTAGTGTCGGTATGGTGGAGTTGGACATGTTCACAAAGAATCACGATATGGTTGACGTTTGGAGAGTGCAGCATCCTGGCTTGTCCGTGTTCACTTGGCACCGCCCTGATGGCACGGACGCCTCAAGGTTGGACAGGGTGTACGCTCCAACGGCTCTGTCACCAAGTGATGTCCAATTTCGGACCATGATGCAGTTACTGTCTCATTCAAACCCCCAGAGTCATGGCCAGTAGGGAGGGGGTGCGGGGACACAGTATTCAGCAGAACCTCTGGGTGGTGCGGGACTTAGTTGAATACGTGATGGACCGTGATCTTCCATGTGCCCTGGTCTCCCTCGATCAGGAGAAGGCCTTCGACATGGTTGATCATGGATTCCTCTTTAAAATTTTGAAGAAGTTTTGTTTGAATCCAGTTTTTGTTAAATGGACCTCCTTATTGTACAATAGTGTAAATAGTCGGGTTATCGTTAATGGCCTACCGTCAGACCCCTTCAGTGTCCAACGTGGCGTACGGCAGGGGTGCCCCCTATCACCTTTACTCTACGTATTGTTTAGTGAATCAATAGCAAGAGCCTTTCAAGTAGAGCCTTTGTTTCAACCATTTCACATTCCCGGTGGTGTTGGTGGTGTTGAAGTTAAGTGCCTTCAGTATGCCGATGACGTCACATGCGTAGTCTCCGACCTAGCTTCCTTCAAGGCCCTTAGTGGCACGTTGTCTAAGAGCCACAGGTGCCAGACTGAATCCCAATAAGACCAAAGGGCTTCGCCTAGGTAAGTGGCGGTCAAGAAGACTGCCCTTCGCTGCATCATGGGTAGACGACGCTAAGGTCCGTCGGTATAAGCCAAACCAGGTACCGGTATACCGACTGCCGCATACCTGGTATTACCAGGTATACCGGAAAATTTCGCGGAACAGGTACTTCGCACGGTGCTTGTACTACACAACGTTCCCATCCGTTACCCACCTCCAGCGCTCTCTCATTATTATTTTACCAACATTTTTTTCTCCTCTCTTGCAGCAAGACAGTTCTATCATTTGAATAAAGTTCCTTTAAAAAAAAGAATGTGTTTTATGTGTCTTTCATTTCGAACTAAACCCTTCAAAAGTAAGCCTAGTCTATTACAGTTATAGTACACATCATGTTATGCCTTACAGTCTTACGATGCGACACTCCGACTACGATACCAGCCAGTTCCCCTTCCCAATACACTACGTGATTCTACAAAATTGAAATAAAATAGACTGGCATGACAACTCGTAGAACCTACATAATGATTCCTCGATTCTCTTCTTCAGTCAACCTACAAAAACAAGTTCATGTACATACGACCTGTAATCACTGGGTGTTGTGTGTCACTGCTACTCGCGCGCTGCATCGTACCGTAGGTACGGTACGTGTACACACTTGTACAACAGTTGATGACCACTGTTCTCTTATTGTAGTAGCAGGTACGTGATTTACCTGGTAAGCAGCGTTATAATCGGTTTGTGAATATACCAGGTAAAGAATTAAATCAATGCGCAGAATCGGTATAGCAACAGGTGAAATTTTTGTTACGGCTGTGTGTGAGCAATCGGTGCGGTATTTATTTCGAAAGTTGAAGTGCATACACTGAGACGAATCCATCAGTGTTGACAAGATGTCAATGAGTATTTATCAAGCATTGGTGAAAGAAAGGAAAGACTTGGGAATACAGACAATGAGCTAAACATATACGAAAGTGGGATTAGTCATAGTCCAGTGCCCTGTGCGGGTATCTATTGGTTAAATTAATACAACAAATGTAACCGAAAATTTCAGGGAATGGCTTAAATGTATCAAGTTGTGGTTTTCTCTCAAAAAAGGTTGGGGACGATTTGACAGTTTGTTGGTTAACAGCCTAGTCCCAGATGAGAAGGAAAATAAGTAATCACAAAAGCTTGATGGTGGCAAAGAGAACATGAGACAAAGACCAGATTATATCATCAATTAGTTAAGTAAGAATTTCTTTGAAACCTAAATATTTGGTAAATATCGAGGTTGCGTTTTTCCTTTTGGCGGCCTCCGTGACAGTTAGATATAGATTCACTCTACCGTTGTCACTCTTTCCTAAAGCACCTTACAGGATTATTAAATACAGATTTTGTTTAAATAAAGGTGGCAATTGTGAAGATTGTTTTAAAATTAGAAGAAAACAAGTTAATTCTTTGTTTACAAAAAGTTTTAGCAAAACATTAAATATGGGCAAGACAAGTCTAGTATGGAATTATTTCAAAAGTTCTAAAAGCTCGGGGGCATTTTCATGCAGCATTTGCAAGAAAGTTGTAAAGTCATCTGATTCTAGTACTTCTAATTTGCGTCACCATCTGCGTACCTACCATCCCCAAGAACATGCAAGTCTGTATCCATCCAGCTCTGGTTCTAAGGGTTCAGCAACAGATACACCTTCTCAGTCTACTATTGCCGCCACTTCTTTAAAAGATTGCATAGCAGACATGTTTGCAAAATCACCCCTTACAACAGGACCGACAAGCAATGGGAAGAACTTTTACATGCCGTCACCTTTTGCATCTCAAAGGATTCATTGCTAATATGGAATGGGTTGGGAAACCCAGGTTTGGCCACTTGATTAAAAAAATGGACCCGAGGTTTGAGGCACCTAGCGAGCGTGCATTGTCCAAGACCCACATCCCAAAACTGTATAACGAAGTGAGAGAAAAAGTTATTGCACGTTTGAAGGATGCCAACTTTTTTTCAGCTACTACGGACATGTGGTCTTCTCATGGAATGACACCATACATAGGGATGACCATTCATTTTATTGATTCTGAGTGGAAATTGGAACATATTGACCTGGGGACAAGGTTTGTACCGGAGGACCACACCGCCGAGACGCTTGCTGAAACGTGCAAGGACATGTTAGATCAGTGGGGACTGTCCCCATCAAAGCTCGTATGTGTTACCTCTGACAATGGCGCAAACATTGTTAAAGCCATACGAGACTTGGGTTGGGAGCACATGTGTTGCTTTGGGCACGGCTTACACCTCGGGATAACAAAGTCTTATTCACCGACTACACACCCCGATATTCATCAGAAAGTTAGCCGGTCTTTGGGTGTGGCTCACGGTTTGGTGGCCCAGGTCCAAAATGGGAAAGAACCCAAATGCCTGAAGTGTTTAATTCTTTGACAGGGTCGGATTTCCCGAACTGCCCATATGGGATCATTAACTGCTGCTGTAACAGCTAATTACAAATTAGAACCTCGATTTATAAACATACCTAATTTATGTGTGATGCAACGACGTCTTTACCTTTTATACTGTCATTATTTTTAAACCATATGCTGGGGGTAGCTAGGTGAGACATAAAGGTAGAAAATCAAACTACTCAGTACTCCGTATATTTCCGATTGAAAATCCTAGTAACTTCTTCTTCTTTAATCCTCTTGTTGTTTTAATTTAGGACTGCATCACAAGGTGGGGATCAACACAAGCAATGCTTAAGCGCATTCTTGAAAACGAGGAGGAAATTAAGCATGTGCTTGTGAACGATCGGAAGACTGTTCACCTGGTACCTAAGTGGCAAGATATCGCTGTATTTGAATCGCTAAATAAGGTGATGGAGCCTCTGGCGGAGCTCACTGATATTATGTCAGGGAGCAAGTATGTTACAATTTCGTGCATGAAACCTATGCTACAGAGGCTAGAAGGAGAGGTCTTGGCACCAGAGATACCCGAAGGTGAACGCAATCCCGACGAGCTGTTAGCAAATAAATTACGGCAAAACATACTTGATGATATCCTGCCTCGTTATGCAGATGACAACAGGCAACGTCTAATTAACATAACATCGTTTCTGGATCCACGTTTCAAGGTCTGTCCAAAGATAATCCCTTCTTCGTTTTCATGTTGTAATCATTTAAGTTAGTGGAAAAAAAATTGAAAGTTTAATTTGGCGCAGATTTGTTCAGACTGTGTTTGCTTGATAGCTGAAACTTACGTAGTACACTAGTTGAAAACGGTCCCTTCATATCATTTGTTTACAGGCCACTCATCGTGATGAAATTCAAACAACGCCGGTGAAAACTACTCTCACCTCTCTATTTGTGGGTGAATCCTCTCCGGCGCAAAATGAAGTTTCCGAACAAGAGCCATCAACATCCACAAGCTCTAATGACACAGCCAATGATCCAAACCCAACCACCACACCCACCTCAGACTCCCCACCACGGAAAAAGCAACGTACTCTTGGCTCTTGGCTAGGAAAAACAAAGCAGCAGTCTCAGTCATCTCCTCTTCAAAGTTCCCCCCGCGAAAAGTTTTTAAGGGAGTATGATTTGTATGTTGCCATCCCCTGTGCAGACTGTGAGGATGACCCATTGGAGTGGTGGAAAGATCAAGACGGTACCTGTCAGTCCAGGCGACATCTTCCCCTTCTGAGCGACTTTTCAGTAAAGCTGGACAAATTATAACCCCCCTGAGAGCTCAGCTAAATCCCGAAAAGGCCAGCATGCTTGTTTTTTTGGCCCAGAACTTGTAGATTATTTTCCAGTAGTCTGCCCAACGGGTTGTAAGCCCAGATTATTGTGGATTTACGTGACACCTTGTTCATAATCACTGTATAAAACTCCTAACATTCTTTACTTTCTCAGTTGTTGTTGTTGGTATTCAGTAAGGGTATTCATTGATATATACCTTCAAAGGTGTTTTTCTTTTTGTCCGTTTTATGTTGGTATTAATAAGACCCATGCTGCTTTATTGTTTTACAATAACTAGAAAAATAGACTCGAATCATTCTGGTAAAGGATAGACAAACTTGGCAGGAATGAAGCATGTCCACGATTAATCAATCACGCGGTTTGTATGAATACTTCACTTGTTTCCATTTACTCATTTTACTGTGTTGCTTATTTGCATAACTGTATTCCCGTAAACTTCAATCCCCCTTAGCTTTAGAAAACGTTCAACTTTTTGTATTATTCTAGCCACTGTACGTTGAACACGGCGCTCTACTTTGTTGAGAGCTTGTAAACATTTCTACATTGCAAACGACAGACGCCAGCGAAACAGCGAACTCTGACAGAGTGAAGCACGTGTTGGAAAACAAATGCTGTTCAGTATTTGAATCCCCCTATCAATACATCGACTGTTCCAAATTAGTGCAAGTGAATGTATCCCGTTTTTAATCGTGATTGGCCGATTAGGCGTAAACCATTTCTGACAGGTGAAATATCGTCTGTCCCTCCGTTGACTTTTTGTGCTGTAGCTCTGTCGTAAGCGCTACAGTGTAGGATGCATGGCTGACCTGCCAGTAGTGTATTGTGTTTGCAAGTACCAACCTGCTATGATTGTGTGGGAATTACTGCATGGGTTTCAAGGGTTTGTATCAGACTTCTGAGCTGCGTGAGCACAAACATGAAGAGTGTGAAGCAGTGAAAGGAAGGTACGGTGTTCGTATCTGGTTCGGTATTTCAATTGTGTATAATTTTATGAGGTATTTCAGGTTTCTTATTGGGTATACCTGGTATTTCCGGTATATTCGTTCAGGACAGATTTCTATACCGTCGGTATAGGTAGAAGTGACATACCGGGTATACCAGGGTATATCGATATACCGACGGACCTTAGACGACGCCATAAGGATAAACGGCATATGGTTTGGTTATGGGCAAACCGAGTTACTTACCTGGAATGAGAAAGTGGACCTGGTGGAAGCTAGGTTGAAGGACTTCGGCGAGCGCCACATTAGCCTGTTCGGAAAGGTGACAGTTATCAATCGTTTTATTTATCCCCTTTTGTGGTATCCAGGCACCGTTCTGGCTGCTCCAAAGGGTGTCCTGTTGCGTCTCGAGAGGGATGTGTTTAGGTTTTTATGGTCAGGGAAGACGGAGCTCGTAAGAAGAGGGATGGTATATCAGGATCTTAGGCGTGGTGGGTTGGGCCTTGTGCATTTTCCTTCCAAACTCCGTTTTCTCCTGACCAAGTGTGTTTATAGTGCTGTAGACAGCAGAATGCCTTTTGCCTATTTTGTCCGTTATTGGGGGGGATTATCATTCCGTCGGTTCTTTCCCTCCCTGTTTAGTAACAGTGAACCCCACAGCTGGAGGCCCTCGGAAGCGTACAGTCAAATGAGAGAAACGCTCCTAATGATATCTAGAGTTGGGGACGTTTCGCAGTTAAGTGCAAGAGACCTATACCAGGCTGTTTTTGAAGAATTGGTTGGCCAGGTCCAATCCAATCACTATGCTTCAGGGTCGGAAGTGTGGCGTGTGGTCCACAGCAGATCATTAGATTACCGCAGGCGAGACTTGTTGTGGCGAATCGCACATGATGCGATTGTGACTAATCTCAAGCGTCTTCGGTGGCGTCTTGGAGATGGAATTTGCCCACGCACTGGATGCACGAAGTGGGAGAGTGTGTCACATGTGTTTTGGCAGTGTGAATTTGTGGCCCTCCTTTGGGAATGGTTCCAGGTCCTGACTGATCGCTTGACGATGGGCAACACATGGGCGGTCGGCCGGGACTATGCTATACAAGTATTCAGGGCATACTTACCTTTGTTTCGGCCTCCATAAAGCTGGCCTTCTGGAGAGACCGATGTAACGTTGTTTTTAGGGGGATGGGGAAGCCTGCGGACGTCGTCCTGGCGTCGGTGAAGGCGGAGGTGAGGCTGAGGGTTGAGTCCGACTTCGTTCGTTTGCCAAGGTCGGCGTTCGGTAGGCGATGGGGTCCACTCGTTTCGGTGAGGGGGAACCGTGTGGTGGTCAACTTGTAATAGGGTGGGTCTGTAAGGTGCTTGTAAATAGTTGTAAATATCTGTATGTATTTATACATATTTGTAAATATTTGTACATATAGCTTATTACTGTAATGAACACAATTTTCTGTTTGATTTAGCAATCTGTAAATAGTTTGCGTCTATGTTTTTGCCCGATCCGGTTTCAGTTTTTGTTTTTGTTTTGCATGTGCCGTTTCAATGCACTTAAAAAGCACATGTGCAGTTGTAGATTTGAATGGGTTCAGTTCAGGTCTTCGTCGAGAGCGGACGTGTTTTCACGGAGCTCTCGTCGATTGCTCGTGCTGAATTTTAGCATTGTATTGCTGCGCTGTGCACTGCTTAATTACTTGGTATACTATACTATATTATACTACTATCATTATGAAGCGTTGGGTGTGGTCCCTACTGAGTAGAGGGGTTTGGTCGTGCTCGTCTTAAACCACGCCTGTTCGACAGTTGTGTTTTGTATTGGGTTACTTTTCTATTTTCCCCTACCTTGGTTTGACGTTCGGTGCTGAAGTTTTTTTTCTTTTCTCCTGTTTACTGTGTGGCCTCGTGCCACAAACCTTTGCTGCTATGCCCGCGTGTAGGGATAGTAGCATTGTTAAGTTACAGTTCGAGTCGGAGGCAAATGTGTCACCTCCTCAAGTGTTTAGTTTATTGAAGAAAAGTGGTGTTGAGGTTAAACAAATTGAGATGTTGCAGGCGCTCCAAGCCCGCAACACGTATGACCTGAAGTTCAGGTCAGATGCAGCCCGGCTGGATGGTGTGTCTCGCCTGAAGGGGGTACAAGGACTCACCGTCACCCCATATGATCGCTCTGTGGCGGTGACGGTGCTGTACCTGCCCTTTGAGTCGGACAGGGTCTGGTTGCGAGGGTTCTTGGGCAGTACGGAACTGTCTCAAGCAGTATGTGGTGCACCTACGGTGATGGTGAGTTGAAGGGCATACTGAACGGCAAGAGGCAGTTCCGTATGGTATTGAAGAGGGACATTCCATCCTTCCTCTTCATAGGGGGCGCCAAAGCCCATATACGGTACTTTGGTCAGCCCCGCACCTGTTTTAAGTGTGGGGAGGAGGGGCACGAGGCCAGGTCGTGTCCCAACAGACGTTGTGGGCGGTGTAGACAGTTGGGGCACGACAAGGCTGAGTGTCCCAATGACGTGAGGTGCAACCTTTGTGGGGAGGATGGACATATCTCTGGTGCCTGCCCCACGTCCTACTCTGCACGTGTCAGTGGTGATGAGGGGCTGACACCCGAACCCACGCAACCAGACCCAGAACCTATGCTCGACAACTCAGATGCACCAGAGGATCTGGAGAGGGTGGCTCGTGAGGTAGAGCAGGAGTTCCTCGCCTCAAAGAAATGTGGGGAGGGAAAAGGGATCCCTGAGGCAGACTCTCCACCCCTGGCACCCGAGGAGGCTGGAGTGACAGCAGTAGAGGAGGACCTACAGCTCTCCTCTGACTCGGAGTCTGGCACTGCCATGTCAGATGTTGGGGAGTCTGCCCCAGGTCAGCACATTAGGGAGCTACCGTTGGGAGAGAGCTGGTTTGATTCGGGTGAAGGGATACCCGAATCCTCATTAAAGAGATCTGCCTCGGGTGAGGTGTCTGACCAAGTCTCTGAGGCCCCCATACCACCCCCTCGTTATAAGGTCAGTAAGATCCAAACAGATGTTTAGATGCCTACCCTTCCATGGCTGTGCCCCTATCCCTCTTGACCCTGAACTTCAACGGTATGAGGGACAGTCGGAAGCGGGCCAGAATTTTTCAGTTTTGTAAGTCACTAGGTGTGGACTTCGTTTTACTCCAAGAGACACACATAGTGAATGAGGACGATGTCCACACCTGGTCCTTTGAGTGGGGTGGAGGATTGCATGCCTCCCTTGGCTCAGCATCCTCTTGCGGAACAGTTATTTTAATTTCACCAAGGTGGACCTCCCTGGTTGGAAAAGTTGATTCTGATCATGAGGGCCGTTTGGTATGCGTTACCATAAAGCATCCCAATGGTAGCTTTCTGCTTCTAATGTGTACGCGCCAAATCGGCCCTCCGACAGGAACTTTTTCACCTCCCTACCATCTTTCGTCCCTGGCAGTGCCCCATATATCCTGGCTGGAGACTTCCCCAACACACGACTCGACAGATTGTCCTCGTGTACCTCTTCAGGCCCTGGTGTTGGTATTTCGGAATTGGACATGTTCACAAAGAATCATGACATGGTTGACGTTTGGAGAGCACAACACCCGGGTTTGTCCGTGTTCACTTGGCACCGACCAGATGGCACGGATGCCTCAAGGCTGGACAGAGTTTACTCTCCACCGGCTCTGTCACCAACCAACTGTGATGTTGTGCCATGTCCAATTTCGGATCATGATGCAGTTACTGTCTCCTTTCAACCCCCCGAGTCATGGCCAACAGGGAGGGGTTTCTGGAAAATGAATACTGATGTTTTAACAGAAACAGATTATATTGCACAGTTAAAAGCCAGGTACGAAGGGTGGCGAACATTAAAGCCAGCCTTCCCAACGGGTTTGGAATGGTGGGATGACGTAAAGTCCCGCATCAAGCAGTTCAATGTTGAGTACTGTGTAGCAAGAGCTCGTCGAAGAAAGGAGGAGTTCCTCTTGCTCTGCTCAAGGGAGAGGAATGGGGACTCCTCCGCTCTACTCGCAATTCAGCAACACCTTGATAAAAAACTACATGGGGCCCGCATTCGTGCCCGTGTTCATTGCGTGGAGGCGGAGGAAAAGCCTACAATCAAGTTTTACCGGGATGCCTCGCAGTACGCCATGGACCGCCGCATCAGTACAGAAGGACCCTCTCGACATAGTTGACATATTTAGAAGTTTCTATGAAAATCTTTACACTCAGGCAGATGTCGACGAGGGTCTTCAATTACCCCTATTAGATAATATTGACAAGTTCTCCTCTAAAGAGCAGAATGATGATCTTGGCGCTCCATTGACTGTCGTCGAGCTCTGGAAGGCAGTAGCAAAGATGAAAGGCGGAAAGGCACCCGGGTCAGACGGTATTCCAGTGGAATTTTACAAACACTTCTGGGGTACCGTTGGACATGATCTTCGTGATGTATACGTCTCTGCCTTTTTTGCTGGCTCATTGAGCCCCTCGCAGCGCACTGGCATAATAACCTTGCTACCCAAGTCTGGAGATCCACTTGAGCCAAAAAATAAGCGACCAATCACCCTGTTGAATGTGGACTACAAGATCCTTGTGAAAGCCCTTTGTAACAGACTGGGCACTGTTATGCCGGATCTTGTAGGGCCTTACCAGACATACGCGGTGCGTGGACACAGTATCCAGCAGAACCTCTGGTTGGTGCGGGACCTGGTTGAGTATGTGAAGGACCATGATATGCCATGTGCGCTTGTCTCCCTTGAGCAGGAGAAAGCCTTCGACATGGTGGATCATGGGTTTCTTTTTAAAGTATTGAGGAAATTTGAAGCCCAACCTTTGTTAATTGGGTAACCTTGTTGTATGGTAATGTATATAGTCGGGTTGTTGTTAATGGTCTACCATCGGAACCCTTCAGGGTCCGACGTGGGGTACGTCAGGGGTGCCCTCTGTCACCCCTACTTTATGTGTTATTCAGCGAATCTCTAACTAGAGCCTTACAAGTAGAGTCTTCGTTCAAACCCTTTCACATACCTGGTGGAGCCAAAGTCAAATGCCTCCAGTATGCTGATGATGTCACTTGTGTGGTCTCCGACCTACCCTCATTCAGGGCCCTTTCTGACACGCTGTCCACCTTTCAGAGGGCGACAGGTGCCAGACTAAACCCCACTAAAACCAAGGGACTCCGTCTGGGCAAGTGGCGGTGGAAGCCCCTTCCTTTCACAGCATCGTGGGTTGACGACGCCATTAAAAGTAATGGCCTATGGTTTGGTCATGGTTCTCCAGAGTTACTTACCTGGAATGAAAAAACGGACCTGGTGGAGGCTAGGTTGACATCCTTTGGCTATAGATATCTAACTCTCATGGGAAAGGTGACAGTAATCAATCGTTTTGTTTACCCTCTCTTGTGGTATCCGGGCACTGTTCTGGCTGCTCCAGAGAGGGTCCTGATACGACTTGAGAGGGCCATTTTGGGGTTTCTGTGGTCAGGGAAAACGGAGCTGGTCAAAAGAAAGATGGTGTACGGGGGTTTGGGTCTGGTGCACCTTCCCTCGAAGCTCCGTTTTCTCCTGACCAGATGTGTTTTTAGTGCCGTTGAGAGCCACTCGCCGTTTACATTCTTTGTGCGTTACTGGGGGGGGGGGCCTATCATTTCGTTGGTACTTTCCCTCCCTTTTCAGTAACAGTGTACCCCACAGCTGGAGACCAACGGTGGCATATTGCAACATGGGGGAAGCTCTCCGCATTATGTCAACAGTGGGGGATGTTTCGCAGTCCACTGCGGGGAACCTGTACCAGGCCATTTTTGATGACATGGTTGGACAGGTCCGACCCAACAACTATGCGTCGGGACCGGAAGTGTGGCGTGTAGTCCACAGCAAGTCACTCGATTACCGCCGGCGAGACTTGCTGTGGCGAATCGCACATGACGCCATTGTTACTAACCTCAAGCGCCTTCGGTGGCGTCTTGGAGATGGCATTTGCCCCCGTATCGGATGCACAAAGTGGGAGAGTGTGCCTCATGTGTTTTGGCGGTGTGATTTTGTGGCTCTCCTGTGGGAATGGTTTCAAGTCCTGGCCGATCGCCTCACGTTTTCCAACAGCTGGGCGGTCGGTCGGTCAGGACTATGCACTGTATGGTCTTTCGCCCCCGCCTTGCAATGCGAGTGTTTGCGGGATACTTACCTTTGTCTCGGCTTCCGTGAAGCTTGCTATATGGGGAGACCGGTGCAATATTGTATTTAGGGGAAAGGGCGGGACTGCTGACGTTCTCCTGGCATCGGTAAAAGCGGAGGTTAAGGTGAGGGTGGAGGCGGTCGACGTTCAGCAGACGGGGTCCGCTTGTTTCGGTGCGGGCTGACGGCTCGAGTATTGCGTGGGCGGGATGGGATTGGCCCATGTAATTAGTTTGTAAATAGTTTTGCATCTATGTTTCCGCCTGGTCTGGTTTGAGTTTTGTTTTTTTTGTTTGCATGTGCCGTTTCAATGCACTGAAAAGAACACAGTTGTAGATTTGAATGGAGGCTGTGGACTATATATGTGCTGAATACTGTTAAGTAAGCGACTGAGTCTGAGTGCTGTTTTGTTGCATGGACTGAGATATTTTTATAAGGTGTAGCCTCAGCAACTGGACTCTCATATGTAATTGTGTTGCATACAAACTTGGACAAATTTCAAAAATATCATTTAACTCTTAAACAAGTTGCATCTAGTGGACTTTCCTTATGGACATTCATCAGGATTTTGCACATGTCTTTGTCACAAATTATTCTTAAGAAGAGACTGCATGCATCAGAACACATGCAGGCAATGTGATGTGATGAATCTCAAACATATTGATTCTCAAACCAGTTGCATCTAGTGTATCCAGTTTGGTAAGAACTTTTGGATACACTTTTAATTCATAGGAACATTACTGTATACTGTGACTGTATACTGCACATGTATACAGAAGTATGCCTGCAGAGGATGATGAATGGAAAATAATGAAGAAGACCCGAGTACACTGAAAAATCCCCCTTCAAGAATATGGTACAAGCCAGTATGGGAAGGGATGACCAGCATGTGGGGTTTATGTGGGAATTTGTTCCCACATGCCCAAAAACCCACATAAATCCCACATGCTGATTCCTGTAGGAATTATGTGGGATTTCTTTTATAAGGGGGTCTCACTGTCACCCCATATGATCGCTCCGTGGTAGTGACAGTGTTATACCTCAATTTTGAGGTGGATCAGGGCCTGGTGGCGAGGGTTCTAGGGCAGTACGGAACTGTCTCTGACTGGCGTTGGGTCAAGTATAATGAAGGTGTTTTGGCCGGAATTCTCAACGGAAAGAGACAGTTCCGTATGGAGCTGAAGAAAGACATTCCCTCCGTCTTGTTCATAGGGGGTTCTAAGGCCAACATCAGGTATTTCGGTCAGTGAAGAGAGGAGGGACATGAGGCCAGGTCATGCCCTAACAAACGTTGTAGCAGATGCCTGCAGTTGGGGCATGAAAAGGCAACATGTCCCAATGATGTGCGGTGTACCTTGCGGGGAGGAGGGACATCTCTGGTGCCTGCCCCACATCGTACTCTGCGCGTGCAAGTGCAGATGTGGAGCCGGCAAGTGAACCCTCGCCTTCAGACCCTGAACCAATGCCAGAGGAACCCAGGTCCCCAACGCCTGATGAGGTGGCACATCAGGTGGAACAAGAGTTCCTAAGGGATGTGAGGTGGTCTGTGGGAACCCTGTGGGAGGCCCTTCCCAACCCTCCATATCAGTACCTGAGAAACAATCCGCACCAGTTCCTGGGGAGGCTGGAATACTGACAGTGGAGAATGACCTTCAACTGTCATCGGATTCGGAGTCTGACACTGCCATGTCAGATGTGGGAGGACCTGCCTCAGAGCTTCCACCAAAGAACCCACCATCTGGGGAGGGCATGTAATAAAAAGGCCAGGTCAGAGACCGTTTTGTAATTTCACACTCCACATTTCATGAATGGTCCCCTGTCCCTCATGACCCTGAATGTTAACGGCATGAGGGACAGTCGGAAGCGGTCCAGAATATTCCAATTTTGTAAATCATTAGGTTTGGATTTCGTGTTCCTCCAAGAGACTCACATTGTTAATGAGGACGATGTCTACACCTGGTCCTACGAATGGGGTGGGGGTTTGTACGCTTCCTTTGGTTCCGCATCTTCCTGTGGATCTGTCATTTTAGTTTCTCCAAGATGGACTTTCCTGGTCGGAAAGGTTGATCATGATCATGAGGGCCGGTTGGAATGCATCACCATCAAACATTCTTGCGGGAACTTCTTCTTATGTAACGTTTATGCCCCTAACCAACCTACAGACAGAAGGAATTTTTTTGCTATCCTGCCATCCTTCGTTCCTGGCTGTGCCCCTTGTATCCTATCTGGCGACTTCAACTGTGTCCCTGACACACGGTTTGATCGAATGTCCACCTTCACATCTTCAAGCTGTAGTGTCGGTATCGTGGAGTTGGACATGTTGGTACATAAGGACCCTCTCGACATTGCAGAAGAGTATAAAAACTTTTATGAGCAGCTGTATACCCAGGCAGATGTCGATGAAGACATTCAAAAGTCCCTCTTAGATAATATTAACAAGACCCTCTCTAAAGATCAGAATGATGAACTTGGCTCCCCTTTGACTATTGACGAGCTCTGGAAGGCAGTGGTGAAGATGAAAGGCGGAAAGGCACCTGGGTCCGACGGTATTCCAGTAGAATTCTATAAACGCTTCTGGGGTACCGTAGCACATGATCTCCGTGTTTTGTTCGTCTCTGCCTTCCTCGCTGGCTCATTGAGCCACTCGCAGCGCATAGGCATAATAACTTTGCTGCCTAAGTCAGGAGACCCCCTCGGACCGAAATGTAGATTACAAGATTCTGGCGAAAGCCCTTTGCAACAGGCAGTTATGCCAGATCTTGTAGGGTCCTTTCAGACTTGTGCGGTGCGGGGACACAGTATTCAGCAGAACCTCTGGGTGGTGCGGGACTTAGTTGAATACGTGATGGACCGTGATCTTCCATGTGAGCTTGTCTCCCTCGATCAGGAGAAGGCCTTCGACATGGTTGATCATGGATTCCTCTTTGAAATCTTGAAGAAGTTTTGTTTGTCCAGTGCGTGGGCAAATGCCATCTCCAAGACGCCACCGAAAGCGCTTGAGATTAGTTACAATCGCATCATGTGCGATTCGCCACAGCAGGTCTCGCCTGCGGTAATGTAATGATCTGCTGTTGACCACATTCCACACTTCCGACCCTGAAGCATAGTGGTTGGATTGGACCTGGCCAACCAATTCTTCAAAAACAGCCCGGTATAGATCCCTTGCACTTGTGAAACATCTCCAAGTGTGGACATAATAAGGAGCGTTTCTCTCATTTGACTGTATGCTTCTGAGGGCCTCCAGCTGTGGGGTTCACTGTTACTAACAGGGAGGGAAAGAACCGACGGAATAATCCCCCCCCCCCAATAACGGAGAAAATACGCAAAAGGCATTCTGCTGTCTACAGGCCCAACCCACCACGCCTAACATCCTGCTATACCATCCCTCTTCTTACGAGCTCCGTCTTCCCTGACCATAAAAACCTAAACACAGCCCTCTCGAGACGCAACAGGACACCCTTTGGAGCAGCCAGAACAGTGCCTGGATACCACAAAAGGGGATAAATAAAACGATAACTGTCACCTTTCCGAACAGGCTAATGTGGCGCTCGCCGAAGTCCTTCAACCTAGCTTCCACCAGGTCCACTTTCTCATTCCAGGTAAGTAACTGGGTTTGCCCATAACCAAACCATATGCCGTTGATCCTTATGGCGTCATCTACCCATGATGCAGCGAAGGGCAGTCTTCTCGACCGCCACTTACCTAGGCGAAGTCCTTTGGTCTTATTGGGATTCAGTCTGGCACCTGTGGCTCTTTGAAACTTGAAGGAAGCTAGGTCGGAGACTACGCATGTGACGTCATCAGCATACTGAAGGCACTTAACTTCATGGTTGAAACAAAGGCTCTACTTGAAAGGCTCTTGCTAGTGATTCACTAAACAATGCGTGTAGTAATGGTGATAGGGGGCACCCCTGCCGTACGCCACGTTGGACACTGAAGGGGTCTGAAGGTAGGCCATTAACGATAACCCGACTATTTACACTATTATACAATAAGGAGGTCCATTTAACAAAAACTGGATTCAAACAAAACTTCTTCAAAGCAAGCGCACATGGAAGATCACGAATTCAACAAAGTCCCGCACCACCCAGAGGTTCTGCTGAATACTGTGTCCCCGCACCGCACATGTCTGAAAGGACCCTACAAGATCTGGCATAACTGTGCCTAGCCTGTTGCAAAGGGCTTTCGCTAGAATCTTGTAATCTACATTTAACAAGGTGATTGGCCGTTTGTTTTTCGGTTCGAGGGGGTCTCCTGACTTAGGAATTATGCTGCGAGTGGCTCAATGAGCCAGCGAGGAAGGCAGAGACGAACACATCACGGAGATCATGTGCTACGGTACCCCAGAAGCGTTTATAGAATTCTACTGGAATACCGTCGGACCCAGGTGCCTTTCCGCCTTTCATCTTCACCACTGCCTTCCAGAGCTCGTCAATAGTCAAAGGGGAGCCAAGTTCATCATTCTGATCTTTAGAGAGGGTCTTGTTAATATTATCTAAGAGGGACTTTTGAATGTCTCCATCGACATCTCATAAAAGTTTTCATACTCTTCTACAATGTCGAGAGGGTCCTTATGTACCACACCGTGGGCGTCACGGACAGCTTTTATACTGCGATCGATGGCATACTTTGTGACGTCCCGGTAGAACTTAATGGTTGGTTTCTCCTCCGCCTCAACACAATGCACACGCGCACGAACGCGGGCCCCGTGTAGTTTTTTATCAAGATACTGTTGGATTGCATGAAGTGCGGAGGGGTCCCCGTTCCTCTCCCTAGAGCAAAGTGAAAGGAACGTTTGATGCGGGTCTTTACATCATCCCACCACTCTAAATCTGTTGAAAAGGCCGGCCTCAAAGTTCGCCACCCTTCGTACCTGACCTTAAAATCTTTGCTATATTCAGCCTCCGTTAGAATATCTGTGTTCATTTTCCAGAACCCCCTCCCTACTGACCATGACTCTGGGGGTTGGAATGAGACAGTAACTGCATCATGGTCCGAAATTGGACATGCCACAACTTCGCAATCACTTGGTGACAGAGCCGTTGGAGCGTACACCCGGTCCAACCTTGAGGCGTCCATGCCATCAGGGCGGTGCCAAGTGAACACGGACAAGCCAGGATGCTGCACTCTCCAAACGTCAACCATATCGTGATTCTTTGTGAACATGTCCAACTCCAGCATACCGACACTACAGCTTGAAGATGTGAAGGTGGACATTCGATCAAAATGTGTGTCAGGGACACAGTTGAAGTCTCCAGATAGGATACAAGGGGCACAGCCAGGAACGAAGGATGGCAGGGTAGCAAAAAAATTCCTTCTGTCTGTAGGTTGGTAAACGTTACATAAGAAGAAGTTCCCGCAAGGATGTTTGATGGTGATGCATACCAACCGGCCCTCATGATCATGGGTCAACCTTTCCGACCAGGGAAGTCCATATGATCGCTCAGTGGTGGTGACAGTGTTGTACCTGAACTTTGAGGTCGATCAGGGCCTGGTTGCAAGGGTTCTTGGGCAGTACGGAACTGTCTCAGATATGTGGTGGTGTAAATATGGGGAAGGTGAGATGCAGGGTATCCTTAATGGCAGGAGACAGTTCCGTATGGTGCTGGAAAAGGACATTCCGTCCTTCCTCTTCATGGGGGGTTCGAAAGCTCACATTAGCATTTGGGGCAGCCCTGTACCTGGTTTAAATGTGGAGTGGAGGGCACGAAGCCAAGTCGTGTCCCAATGGTGTGCGGTGCATACTTTGTGGGGAGGAGGGACATGTGTTTGGATATTCAAGCCTCTAAGAGGTGTGAGGGTAGCAGCGGGGGTGTTCAGGTTGAATCTCCGCCGTCCTCCCCACTGACACCTGGGGAGGATGAAGTGATGATGGCTTAGGAGGACCTTCGGCTTTCCTCAGGTTTGGACTCTGGAGATGGTGGAGAGCCTGTCTCAGAGCCTCCTCCCAGGGATGCACCATCAGGGGAGGGCTGGTTTGATTTTTGTGAGGGTGGGGCTCCGGAGCCTTCACCTAAAAGAGGTCGATTGATGATCTCTCTGGGGATGACCATTCTGGGCCACCTATACCGAGCCCAAGGAGTAAAGTGATCAAGCCCCAGGTAGATACGTAGAGAAGCGGTACCCCGTGATTTGGCCTCCTGGGGTGGGGTGAGTTGTTCTTCATTTGGTGTTGGGTAGTAAGTTTGGCGGGTTGTTTGAGTGTTGGGGTGGGGTTTGGTGCGTTTACGTTAATGACAGACTTTTTCGTTCCGTGTTCCTGTGTGGATGGTCGTGGTTAGCCTTTGTGTTATTGTCTGGCCGGTTTGGGTTGTCCTTACGTGGCCTGTTTTGATGTACGTTTTAAAAAGAATACATACCATTGCAGACGGCACACAAATTGGGCTGGTGATAACCGTGATATTACATCGGTCTAGGTATGCTGATGGCGCAACATGTATTGAGTAAAGTATTAACGATGTATGTCATTTTTTAACCTTTTTCAAATGGCTACGGGTGCTTCCATAAATGTGGAAAAGACGAAGGGTTTAAAACTAGGTAGTCTGAAGAATGAAAAGATGCCTGGTAATATTTCTTTTAGCTGCTCATCAATTAAAATTACAGGAATTTTCTTTGGACCGTTAAAAGTCATTCAGTCTGATTGGGACAACAAGCTCAATAAAGCCATCAGAATTTTGAACATGAGGAGAAACAGACATTTAAGTTTAATAGGTAAAGTGTTAGGGTAACCGTTATTTACCCTTTCTTTTATTATATTGCATCTATCTACCGTATGCCAGATGCCTTTGTGAAGGAACTGTTTTCGTTCATATGGGGTGAGAGGTAACCTGACCTAGTCACTAGACAAGTTATTTCACTGCCAAAGCAAAGTGGTGGGTTAGTTCGTGAAACCTTTGTTAGATGAAAGCTATCCGAATTACTTAACCCTCGCTCATTTTTTTTTAGCCAAGCTACTTCGAGTCTGCTTTTCTTGTATTTGGTCGAACTCGAGGCCTAATTCAGATCTTTGTTCGCAATCCCTTTATGTAGGTGACTGGTTAAAGCGGCTCTTTAATACAAGCAAGGTCTTCTATCATTATTGTTAGAGGGATGTTAATGTCGATGTGACGATTGTCAAGAAACATCCCACCTTTCCATGGGACAATATTTGGAAGTTAACGTTCAGTGACATTTTGGATAATAAGTTGAAAGACTTCCAATGGCGGCTCGCACACGGAAATTTTGTACACGGGGCAAAGAATAAGAAGCTGGGGGATGGGCGACGGCTTGTGCCCAAGAGACACTTGCACTGAAATTGAAACAACCAAACGAATAATGTGGACTGTCCAAAAGTTGAACCTATTCGTGACTGGTTACAAACAATATTAAAGCAAATGCTTCTGAACAGTTTCAGAACACCCCTTTCACTTACGGTTTTCCTGAGTTGAAAGCACCTTAGGTAGTTTTTATAAGAATTTGGTATGTGTTTTGTGTCACAAAGTTCATCGTTTGGAAATCTAGATGTGTTCGTATTTTTCGATCTGAAGATCATCCAAGTAAAATTTATAATTTCGTCAGTCATGAAAAATACAGAGTAAAAGCGGATCACAGTAGTTTAAAATTTGAAATTTTGGTTAAAAACAAATCATTCGTAAAAATGACAAATCGTGGTCTTCCATTATTCTTTCCAGGAAGGTATTTATTTTCATTCTTCCCATCTCCCTGAATTTAATGTAAATATTGTACATATTCTGATTTCTGAATGTAAATTTAAAGTTTTCACTAAAATAATAAATAAATATATAATAATACACACTTCTGTTTTCACAAGTTGAACGCTGTGATATTATCAGACATTTATGGCAGTGACTTTTCTGGTCTCTGAAGAATGAATATATATAATACACACTTCTGTTTTCACAAGTTGAACGCTGTGATATTATCAGACATTTATGGCAGTGACTTTTCTGGTCTCTGAAGAATGAATATATATAATAGGACAAGAAAAAAACAAAAAACAAGGAATCCCCTAAAAAGAGTAACTCATGCATTTGAAAATGAATTGCAGGGCATCATAGGGTTTTTTGTGTTACTTCTTACAGTACTGCTACTGTACTGTTCTTTATTTTTAAACCGCATGATATCTCTCCTGTTTTGTGGCGGTGTTTTGCCCTAGTTATCATGTGGTTCAGGGGCCTCCACTGAAAAGACCGGTTGATGACCATTCTGAGGTACCTATACCGAGTCCACGGAGTAAAGTGGTCAAGACCCAGGTTAATACTTAGAAGCAGTGCCTCGTGGTTTGGCCTTCGGGCGCTAGGTTGGCGGGTTGTTTGGGCGGGGTTTGTTACGTCCTTTTCGTTCTGATGGACGTGTTTGGGTGGTTCGTGGTTGGTTTCAGTTGTCTGTTTCTTGCGGTCTTCAAACAAATGGACGTTGTACATAGTTTTAGTTTACTGCAATTGCGGTTCGTGATTGGTTTTGTTCTGTGTTGGTCTGGTGTCGGGTGGTGAGTTTGGGTGTTGGGGTGGGGTTTGGTGCGTGTTGAGTTCACGACAGACGTTTTCGTTCCGTGTTCCTGTGTGAATGGTCATGGTTAGCCGTTGTGTTTTTGTCCGGCCGGTTTGGGTTATCCTTTTGTTGCAACGTGCTTGTTTCGATGTACGTAAAAAAAACTTAATAAATAAATGTGGTTGGTGTTACTGATATTATCATAAAAACCAGCCCTTGTGGCAAACAAAGTTGCAAAAACTTCGATAACACATTAAGCCTCTTGCAATTAGGGGTACTGTAGGAACGGTAAATTACTGTACTAGTAGAAGGCTGCGAAATCTGTGATTCGCAAGGTGAATGTGATGATGTGGTTTTCGAAATTTTGGGATGAGGTTTAACACTTATCAGGCATTAAAATAGTAGTCAATAATAAGCCCCTAAAATAGAAGGACAGTTTTTAGTTTGAAGGAGCTTATTGCGTTTATGAATCCTCTTATTTCGACGCTAGAAACCCTTTGATGCTTCTGCTACACTGTACAATACTAAAACCAACATACTTTGATGTCGGCAAGATTTTAGCAACCAGAAAGCCAAAAGGCTTAGTGATTCCTTGCCGTTGAATATCATTTTTTTCAAGCATTAATCACCCTCATGACAAGCATGGTTAGTACATTTTGCAAACATGCTTTCCACCCAAACCATTAGCTGTTACGACATCTTGACATTTTATGATGGAAAAGCACAGTCTGTTACTGATGAGGTATTTTTCACTGAAATATGTTGTTATTATGGTCGGTTCACTACTGTTCAAACAATATCTATATGAAAGGTCAAAGCTAAAACAAAATTTTAAGTCCCGAAAAAAAATTTAGACGCCCCTTGAAAGGATCAAAAAGATGGATAAAACTGAAGATGACAATCTTATTATAAATATTCCATAAATAAAGTATGACAACGAGTTCTTTTTTCCGGAACTGACAATGCCAAAAGTGTACAGCTGTAGCCTCTTGAATGAAAAAAGCATTTCTGCACAAAGCCTTTTGTCAATGATTCTTTAACTGCTGACCATAAGCTTAAGGTCGAACAAAATAACATAAAGCTGACATCAATCGGGGGGGGGGGGGGGGGACATTCCCCCCAACACACATTTTGGAAAAACTACCATTGACTTAAGATTTTTACACAGTAAATTTTTGATCAAAGTGGCCATGTTTCCTCACATTTGAGTAACCGGAAAGCCTGAAGGCTTAGTGATTCCTTGCCACTGGAAGCATTGCAACAAGTGTTTTTTACTTAAACAGACTGTATATCTGGAAGAAATCGTAAATGTCTTGGGGCTGTGAATGTTGAAGGGGCCCTCCAGCAAATGTGGAAAAGTTTTTGTGGAATGAGATATGGTATGAAACAGACATTTCACTGGTGTGTGGAAGGTTTCATGAGGGTCAGCTCTGTAGTACCCGTCTAATTGGTCCTGTAGTTAGTTTGATTCATCTCATTATTCACTCTTTTATTATTCTGTCTGATTGCTCTCCATCTCGTTAGTTTCCTGTCTCATTAGTCGCCCTTGTTGTTATGGACAGGTTAGGGTTATGAGATGGGGGGACTTATAAGATGGAGAGCAACCAGATGGGGGAATGTAGATATTATCCCGTTTTGTTCATGTACCCTTGTTGTAGATTGGGGGTGTAAACCAGAATGCAAAAATGCATTGAGGTTTCGATGATACATAAAGTGTTCCGTTTCAAAGAGTGCCATCATGCACCATTATCTTCTCATTCAAATGTAATACTAGCATGTTCAAAAAATAATTTTGTCATTCCAGATGACCTTTTGACCTCCATAAAAGCCATACATAGCTAGAATGACAAACAACGGACAAATGGACAAACAGCTATCTTGAGAGATCAAATTTAAATTCATCTCTGCAAAAAACTATGGGGACCATCTTCTAACCACAATGCATCCACATACCCAAATATGAAACCTGTCAATGCTACTTAACCTGAGATATCACATTAACAAGGTTTTCAGACTTTGGCCCCCAGTGACCCCAGATGACATCAGGGACCATAAACTGACTAATATGAAATCGATCTTCTGACTATAACGCATTCACATACCAAATATGAAATCTATCCAAGTTTCCTACATTGCAATATCGTGTGAACAAAGTTTACTACTACTAACTATAACGCATCCACATACCACATATGAAATCTATCCAAGCTTCCTTTCTTGAGATGTTGTGTTAATGGGATTTTCAGACTTTGACCCCTTGTGACCCCAGATGACCTTTGACCACCAAAAACAGTAGGGACCACCTACTGACCATAACACATCCACATACTAAATATGAAATCTAGTCAAGCTTTCTATCTTGAGATATTGTGATTAGGAGATTTTCAGACTTTGACCCCCAGTGATCTCAGATGACCTTTGACCTTCCCCCAAAACGATCCTTTCTTGAGAGAGTGTTAACGAGATTTTCAGGCTTTGACCCAGGTGACCCTAGATGACCTTTGACCCCCACCAAAAACAATAGGGACCATCTACTGACTATAATGCATCCAAATACCAAATATAAACCTACCTACCTTGAGATATCCTGTTAACAAGGCTTCCATACTTCCTGGTGACCCCAGATGACCTTTGACCTCCACCAAAAACGATAGGGTTCTTCCTCTCAATATGGCACATCTATATTCCAAGTTTAAAAACTATCACACATTACTATTTTGAGATATGGTGTTAACAAGCAAAGTGTCACAAACGCACACACACGCACGCACGCAAGCCATCACGATTGCATTGATTTCTCTTATCATCGAAACCAAAAAAAGGGTTTATGACACTATTTGTTTTGGGGTGGGGGTGTCCATGGGCCATTGGTAGTCGTGTGACATCATTGGTTGTTATATTGATACCAGTAGTAAGATATGAATACATATTTTAGGCCTATCCAAATTTTTTGTTGAAGGCTGTAAGTGATAAGAACTGGTCCTATGGATGATTGGGTACTGATAATGAAGTTGAGTAACTAGCAGGTTCAAAAAGGTGAAAGTAAGGTGGGTGTTTGATGCAAGTGGAATCCGAGTTTTTAGATTATGAATGTCAGAATTGACAGGTAGTCACGCTTTTCCAATATTTGTGGTTCTCTAGCATTGTACAACAACTACCGTTTATATCCTAAATTAGAAGGAAACGTGTCTTGAATAGTGGAAGTTGCCATTAAAGATGAAATTGGATTGCCATCCAAGATATGCTAAGGGTTTGGTAAAAGAGCATGACAGGGATAATGTGTATAGTCCACCACCTCACTGGTTTTCTGTCTCACTGGTACCACATCTGATAACCGTGCCTAACCCCAATTCCTAAACAATTAGAGGGGGAGACTAATGAGATGGGGGCATTAATGAGATGGGTGACCAATGAGATGGAATAATGAAAGGTAGGAACCGAATTAAATGGGAGACCAACAAGATTGGGGACTACAGAGTGAAACCTCGATACAATAGGCTGATGCAGGTGTAAGTTAATTACTCGGAAGTTTCAGGGCATTTTCTGAATGGTTTGTAAATGGTCAAGTTTGGTTTGGATAGTTTTTTTTCAGTTGTAGCACACCATTTATTTTTGCTACTCCATTGCTTGTAAGTACCATTTTCGAAGTCGTAGGTGTAAATCGGGTGAGAGGAAATATTGGTATGGGGTATTACTGGCAGTTCAGGGGGTTACTATTATAACATTAACTGAATAAATTGATTATGCAAGTGTGGTAATATAAAATATAGACATGATTTATGGAAAGAAAGTAGAAGACGATATAATGTTGTAACTGCACACCTTTATTATGACAAAGTTAGCATCTCATAATGCTGTCAAGTCTTGTTGAACATGTATAATTAGTAGAAAGGGTTAGCATTTGTAAATATAACAGAAGTTGGATCTTGAACCTTTGAAGGTGTCCTTAACAGAGTATGATTATGACAAACTATCATCATTGTACAAGTGGATCTGAGAGAGCATGCAATCATGAATCTTTGATCCAAAAATTTCAGAAAAGGATGAAGAGATGATGAAGCCAAGCACCATTTCAGACTGGCTGTAAAGTCTGTTCAAGATTCACTATTTGACAACATAGGCTGGCCCAGCTTGGGTTCTAGACTCCATCCACTGTACATCTTGGGGGTCTAATAGCCATATCATTTTGACAAACTATGAGCAATCGCAGTAAGTGTGTAGCTGAATCATTTCAAAGTACCCTTTTGGACCAAAGTTTTGGAGAACAGATCACCAAACTTTTTGAACCATTAATAGCGGAAAAAAGTTAATCACTTTGCAACTTCTATAAGAGAAATCTAATTTTGGCACGTGTTTGGCCTGGATGCCAAATTTCTGTGCACACAGAAGTGAATGTGATTAGATTTGTTGAAGTACAGAATTTGAAGAAAAGGCCTACAGGGCCTACATGTGGCCGTGGACCCAAAAATTTTCAAGTCCTAGAATAGTTGACTACTCAAAGACAAATCAATGAAAGCATCTGGAAGGAGAAACATTTTGAAGAGATTACTGCTGAATGATCACAAAAGTCAGAGAGTGTGGAGCAAAGTTTGAAGTGGATGGGGGGCTCAGCACTGAAGCTGCTTGATATGCTCATACAGTGGTACTAAAAGGTTTTAAGGGGGTCCATGGATGAAAAGTGTGGGGGTTAAAGTCCCATGTCTTTTAGGACCCACATTGCTCTACGTACTCTCTAATTATATGAATATAGGAACATCAATGGTGAAGAAATGCAGGAACACAAATGGTTTGTTGCAAGAATGGAATGATTATAATGTACACATAATTCATAGCTGATAGGGTTGGTTGATTGGTTCTTACATGGTCTAGTTTGACAATTTTATGTATTCCTTTTATGTATTCCAAGAAAATCAGAACAGACAAAATGGTCAACAAATGGAATATTTCGTTGAAAGCACAGTATGATGAAAATGTACAAATTAATTCGTAGCTGATTCTAAGGGTTGATTGGTTCTTACATGGTCTAGTTTGAAAATTATCCATGCACTGATAAGTCCAAAGCACAGTATGATCAAAATTGTACACAATTGGTAGCGGTTTGTTGAAAGAGCAGTATGATCAAAATGTACACATAGAAATACGTTGATGTAACTAATAACAATGTAGTAAGTAGAAACCAAAAGTAGAGCACCAATTGTGCTGAGGCTCATACCTACATTCTCTTTGACATTAATTGACCAGGTGGACATTATTTGAACATTCTGAAGGTATGTACCACTATTGTACACAGTACTGTTATGACAATTATCAAATTGTAAAGGTGAATCTGAAACAGTATGGAATTTAAAATGTCTTGAAAACCACACACAGACTACTAACGAAACATAACAAGTGGTCAATTTTGTTTCATGTTATCTGAAGAAAGAATGTTAACCACGTTGCAATATTTCATAAAATGAGCCCTAGGGCCCTTCTTAAACCTTGGACCTGAAACCTCTGTACACCGTGGAGGAACCACTGTTCAAGCATCATCATAACAAATGAGAGATTGAACAAGGGAATCTGCAATTTGAAGGAGTGCTTTGCATATTTTATTAAAGGATTATGAGGCACATATGAGACCTTGGCCATCCCAGATGACTGATCAAGCATTTAAACACGAAGTCAATTTTTTTTTAAATTCAACTAATTTACTTGCAATACTTCAGAAATGGGCTGTATGGTCCATCTTGGGCCTTGGACCCCATCTTCTGAATTCCAACTAAGACAGGCCATATACAACTTACAACAGGCCACAGGGGCAGATGGGCCCTTGTGCTCAAAGTTCTAGGAAACCATAAACAGATCAGCAGTCATGGATAATTATAACAGGCTATCAGGTCTGTTTAACATTAATTGGAGGGGGTTGGACATTGTGCAATATTTGACAAGATGGATTCATAGGGTCCATCTTGGGCCCCGGACCCAAAATTTTAGTACATGGCTCAATCCATAAAGTAGGGGTCCAATGGGGTTTTTACTGACTTTGCCAATATAATGCTATATTTCAAAAACAGGGAATACATCAAACCAGTGCCTCAGGTATTTTATTATCCTTTACCAACTAGGCTATCTTACGATATATAAATTGAATATCCAAAGTTGAGTATTTTTTAGAAAATAGACTTCTTTGCTTTGGTGTCCCCCCCTCATTTTTGGGTAATGGCTGTGACATACAAATATACAAATTTGAATAATCAGAAAAACATACTTATCACAGACTGAATTACTTTGCCCATGTGTAATGGTAAGGGTGTCACCAACAGTCAACATTTCTAAAAATATGAGCATTAACGATTCACCCAATTTTCCAAATGATACTATTGAACTTTTTGGTGCCCCCTAGTTACGTTTTCTTGATACAAAAAATAAGTCAAACTCTTTTAGATTTTCTAGGTAAAATTCGATATGGACAGAATTTTGCTGTCCCCCTTTAGTGAGTTAAATTGGTAAACTTTGATGTTTAAGCAATCGCACCTTTGGGTGAAAAAAGGTACATGAATAGAAGGTCCCAGAATACCACCAGAAAAGTTAATCCCATGGTTGGAGAATCAAACCATAGGATTCCATTCATTCCAAATGAACATTTGATTTTTTTGGTGTCCCCCTTCCTGTCAGAGTTATGTCTGCCATAAGCAAACAAAAAAATAATGAAAATGGATCTTATTATTCTATCTTACAGTATACTGTAACTGCAAACAGTGGTTTTTGTTGTATTTGAAAGTTACCAGCTCAATTTCAAATGTTAAGTCTAACAATCTTAGGGTGTCAAAGAGGAAAATTTGAATACTTGGAAAATATGTAAATGTGTAGACACTTTGGCAACTGAAAGTTTTCGAGAAAATGAAACTGACTTCTCTAACTTTTGGAGTATTTTTTCAAACTTTTTTTTTTCACATTCAAATAGCAATTTTCAACCATTTCAGATTTTCATCACTCTTATGGGAGAAGGTGAAAACCTGCTTGGGTGTCCCTGTTATGTTGGTCAATTTACTGGCCAAGTTTATGTTTGAATGAGTCTCTTCATGCATATATAATGATCAATGCAAAAATATTTGTATTTTTTATAACTGCTGTTGATACTCTGTCATGAGCGTAAATTTCAATCAGATAAAATGATTTTTAAATTGATTGAGCCACATCCTAAAAGTACCATGAAAAGATTATTACTATGGCACATCGTCAGTACTTAACTAAATAATTTGTAGGAGTGAAAGTTTTTATAAAATGGGCCACTGGGAGCACAAGGCACATTAGACCATAATTCAAGACTAGCCTAAAGAGATAGCTAGCCAAGCATCATTACAACAGGATGTCAACTTTCTTCAAATATTAACCATAATCATAGAGATATTGCAGGTACTTGAAGCCCGCAACACGTACGACCTAAAGTTCAGGTCCTTTAAAGCCCTTCTGGAGGGAGTGTCTGCCTTAAAGGGAGTAAAGGGCTCACCGTCACACCATATGATCGCTCTGTGGTGGTGACGGTGCTGTACCTCAACTTTGAGGTTGACCAGGGTCTGGTTGCGAGGGTTCTTGCACAATACGGGACTGTCTCTGATATGTGGTGGTGTACCTATGGTGAAGGTGAGATGAGGGGCATACTTAATGGAAAGAGGCAGTTCCGTATCGTACTGAAAAAAGATATACCGTCCTTTCTGTTCTTAGGGGGGTCCAAGGCCCACATTCGTTATCTGGGACAACCTCGTACTTGTTTTAAGTGTGGGAAGGAGGGACACGAAGCCAAGTCGTGTCCCAATAGACGCTGTGGCAGATGCCTGCAGTTGGGGCACGGCAAGGCAGAGTGTCCCAATAAGGTACGGTGCAATCTCTGCGGGGAGGAGGGATATATGTTTAATGACACCAGTGCTGATGTGGAGTCTGCATCTGAACCCTCGCAAGCAGGTCCAGAATACACTTCTCAGGAATTGGAGGAGGCAGCAAATGAGGTGGAACGGGACTTCCTTGCCTACAAGCAGTGTGAGGGGGGTTTTGGGGATCCTGAGGCAGACACTTCGCCATCCTTACCAACGGCACCCAGGGAGGTTGAAATGATGACAGTAGAGGACCTTCAGCTCTCCTCGGACTCTGAGTCTTCTTCAGTTTCAGCAATGTCGGATGGCGGGGGGCCTGCTTCAGAGCCTCCTGCAAAGGAGCCACCTAAAAGGGGAGGGGTGGTTTGACTTGTGTGAAGGGGAGGGGCCAGAGTCTAGTCTTAAGAGGTCAGCCTCTGACGGCCCATCAGTCTGGGACGCCTGTACCGACCCCACGTATTAAAAACGTGAAGTCCCAGACCGATGGGTAGCAATGGGCAGTGTACATAGTTCGTAATTAGTTTTGCTCTGTGTTAGTTTGACTTAGTTGTATTTGTACTTTTTCACGGGTGGTTTGTGAATGGTTCGCAATTTTGTTTTGGTCAAGTTTTGTTTTGGTTCTAGTTTTTGTTTGTCCGTACCTAATTTTGTGTACAAACCTGTATATGGTGTTTCGGTTGAGTAGACGGGTTGTTCGGGTGTTGGGGTGGGGTTGGTGTGTCGTTTCCGTTTGTGACAGACCTTTTTGTCCCGTGTTTTGTGTGTGGATGGTTGATGGTTAGCTTTTGTGTTTTCGTCCGGCTGGGTTAAGTTCATACGTGCCTGTTTCTATGTACGTTTTAAAAAGAAAATCATGCTAAGCCATTTTGAGGGCAGGCTTCCTTTTTGAAGCATTCAAGCTCTGTAGATCCAAATACACAACCTACCCTTTACCAGAAATGACCAATTCTAGTCTAGTGCCACCATTTCTAACAGTTGAAGCCAAAAGAGGGTTGGAAGGCATTCTTTTCTATGAAATCTATGGTATTCAATTCATTTATTTGAAGAGTGCGCCTGGTCAAGATATCTCCCTTTCAGCATGATAAGGGTAAAGTGAAAGAATATTTAGTTACTTTCAACAAAATGGACATTACCCATTCTGGGACTTGGACCCAAAAGTCATGAACTCTTTGAAGATACAACTAATAGAGTAACTTTATGACATGACATCAATATTGTATAAATACAATTGTAGGTGGAGAGGTGTTTTCTAGAATTACATAACATGGGCCACAGGGCCCACCATAAATATCTGAACACCCTGAATGGCTCATTACACAAGGAACACGACAGCGATAATGACAGCTTCGGGTAACTGGTCAGGAACAGATGGACAGTGGCAAGGTTGTCTAAAGTGTTCACAGAATAGATTTACTGTCTCTTAAAGTGTACCTGAGGTGTTGATGTACAAGAATAAATGAAAGAGGTTGGAAGGAAGATGGAAAGAAGGAAGGAAGTTTCTATATCACTGAGGGAATTAAACATTTTATATCAAAGATGCTGTTTGGAGATGGGAGTAACTGGACCAATTGAATTTATTTTCCAAGTTGTGGACAATTTGGGAGCAACATGCGTTTCAAATGGACACACACATTTTGGTGAGGATGTATGTTGTTGTATTGATAAGAACCATGGTTTATATGTTTGTTCTTATTAGTATAAGAAACAGCACAGTATTAAATAGTACTGTAGATCGGGAAATTTTCACAAGGAAAATATTTTCCGAGTTTGCTTATTGCTGGAATTTGGTGAGTAAAGAATTTGGTCTTGGACCTGTCAGGAACAACCAGTGTAGTATTGTGCAGAGTAACTGCAAGTATTTGTAATTTTCAAATGTTTGGTGACTTGGCTGTGAAAAGGCCTGGCGAAAATAAATCCTTGTGAAAATTTCCCAATATACAGTTACGGTGCTAAGTCATGATTTTGTGGGAGTTTTTCCAGTGGAAATACAGCCGACTCTATTGTTATGTCCGTGATCTTAACTGTCCTTGCAATGGCATCCTCAGTTTGTTCGTGGTCACTCAGTAGGTCTGAGGCAATATCGACAGGACACTTGAAGGTGGAGATTTTGTCCCCGTCTAGCTGGGCAAGGATTTTGAAGTGCTGATCATGGTATTCTAGGCCAAGCAAAGTTAGATTGAGTGTTTCCTCGGGTGGAGCACTGACCTGTTTAAAAGAAAATCAAAAGGGTTGAAAATTGACAAAAATAACATATGCATCGAGATTTATTTGAAGCTATTGTTGGAGATGTATGCTTTATGCAGGAGTATGCAAGCTGTACACAGTGGGTCTCAAAGTGGTCCCTACTGCCCCTTTGGGGGCGTTGGCTCTATTTTGGGGGTCCCTGACAATTATGACACATCAATGCATGATTTAGGGCACAGTAAGATGTCCAAGGGATCTTACCAAGCTCGGCCCTCGGACTGGCTGAAGTACATTTGAGCTATCTATACCAGTTTGAAAGTATACCTGCTTCCTGCAGACTTTTGTTGTTCTTGCAAATCCTCTAAGTGTACTAGGTGGGCAGGGCCAAATTACTTCCCAAAATTGTCTGAGGTCTAAAATTTGGCAGGAAAGGACAAAAACTGGCATGGGACGAAGTTAAAGTGGAAGAGATTGCCCAGATTTTGTATCAAGTTTTCGAGTTTCGGTTTGAATGCCCCTAAAAATTTGCCAAAATTTTTGCTGCAGTGGATTTTAGCCAGCTGTGCTACATGGAGGATGAAGCTTTGTGTTACAATATGGTAACAGTGTGTACATTAGATGTATAAGTGCCTGTAGTGGACTTTTGACCTCCCCAAAATGATGGAATGGTTTCACTAGGTGATATAACACATCTACATGCTAGTGAAGAAATGTATCCATGCTTCCTACTTGAAATAGGGTACTCGATGTTCACCACAGATTTTAAAGAGAGGGGGAAACCCTGGGCAGGCTGGGGTTGCCTCTAAAAATATATATTTGATAACTGTGGTCTGAAATGGTAAAATTTGTCCTCTGAATGGAATTTAAAGGGGATTTTTGCAATTTTTAGGGGGCAAGTTTTTTTTTCAGGAAGTGGCAATTTTCACTCAGGAATGTGCACCCTTGGAGTAAAATGGGTGTTATGCTGTTGTCGAGTGATGACCAAAGAAAGATGAATTGTTTGATCTTTGGTCCTTTTTCTTAATATAACCATCAGGGATGTAGGTGGCCGAATTTGAATGCTGGGCAATTGATTTGGGGAAGCATCTCATCTCACCTCATGGCATGTACCCCATATTTTAGCCATCAGTTTTTCTCTCATTTACCATAGGGAGTAAATGTGTAGCTCGTTTTAGGTTTGGTAGTTACAATTTCTGGGGAGGAAGGAACCCATCCAAAGTAGCCTCCATCATGTTTTAGGATGTGTTTGTCTGGAGTGCTGGGTGGGAATACGGAGTGCTGGGAATAACTGCTCAGAGCCACCTACCATGGCTACACATACCCTGGTATTCTTGCTTGCCAACATGTCAGGACAGATAACGATATATGTAGCAGATATTTTGGAGTTTGTTTCTGTAGGGTGTATGGAGACTGAACCACAGTAGGTTATTTTACTGGTGGGTCCATGGGACGACCACAAGGCGCTTGATGGTGTGGTGGTGGTGTGGAAGGCCATGGTGCACATCCAGGAGGTGGAGTGCTTAGAGACTTCACACGTGAAGCATTCCTAAAACATGATGGAGGTCTAAGGATCTGTCTGGGAGCTTTCCGAACCTCCCCAATACAGAGTCTTTACATCGAAGCGAATGAACCACCTCTCCATTTAAGATGGACGAAGTTGTCACTCCAGTTTGCCCTCAAACTGAGGAGTGATAACCACAACCCGACCTTTGATGCAACCTTCAACCATAAGTTTAGTGACATATATGTGAGGAAGCCATCAGCTATCCCTCCATTTGGTCTTCGCGTTGGGGAAGATTTGTCACAAGTGTGCGGCAGCCCTGACCTTGTGGCACCGTTTTCGTTGCCCGCCACGCCACCTTGGAAGTTAGATAAACCAGTTATTGACCTTAGTTTAAAAAAATATGCAAAGAACTCAACCAATGAACTTGTGTTTCGTGCTAGCTTCAATGAGCTGAGACAAAAGTATGATCAGTATCATGCAATCTATACTGACGGCTCTAAAGCCACAAACAGGGTTGCGGCTGCGGCATCAAGTTGTGACACATCCTCGAAAATCAGAATACCGAATGATGCTTCAATTTTTACTGCCGAACTCCAGGCACTGAAGATGGCATTCGATCTGATTGAGGAACGGAATAGCGACCGGTTCATTGTGTTCACAGACTCACTTTCAAGCCTTTTGGCACTTCAGGGCAATGAGCTCAAACACCCTCTGGTAATACAGCTTCGTGAAATTTACTCCAACCTGGTTCAACTGCGGAAATCGGTCGTGCTTGCGTGGGTCCCTAGTCACGTTGGCATACCAGGGAACGAAAGAGCCGATACACTTGCTAAAGAAGCCCTTCAGATGGACGTCACCAACATCTGTTTGCCCCATACTGACTACCGCTCTAACATAAATGGCTTCGTAATATCAAAATGGCAAGAACTGTGGGATTCCTTTCCCGAAAACAAATTGTATCGAATCAAGCCAACGGTAGGAACTGGGGGAAATGGGGTCCCCAGTAAACGGAGAGACGATTTAGTCCTGACTAGGGCTCGAATCGGACACACTTTCCTTACCCACGCCTATTTACTTCACGGAGATGAAAGACCATACTGTATACCTTGTGACTGTGCTCTCACCGTCAGTCACATTCTCGTTGACTGCTTTGAATACTCCCATATTCGCCAGAAATACTACACGGTGCCCGACCTGAAAACCTTGTTTGAACAAACGGATTCTTCCCTTGTTCTTGGCTTTCTCAAGGAAAGTAAACTTTACAGAAATTTCTGACATGACTCCCGCTCTGTAACCATTTTAGTCGAATTCAACCCCATGTTTTACCTTTTTTACCGTCACTTTTCTCATTTCTGGGTTTTTACCCCAGTTGTAACTTAGCCTAACTTGGTGACACTATATAACACATTCGTGTTGGTGTTTCGTTAAGCCCCATCTAACTAACTAACTAACTAATCCTAAAACATGATGGAGGCTACTTTGGAAGGGTTAATTGACAGTCAATATTCATTGGTAAATCTTGGAATTTTGGATTCCAGTGTACTGGAAACAATATTAATGGTTTACACTATCTTAGAAGTCACTTTTATAGAGCTCAACCAACATTTACAAGAGATGTTTGCCTCCTGGTTGGAGATGTTTTAGCAAAATTTCTTAACACTGACCAATAGCTTTGTGGGAGTTCTGACTGTTATCAAAAACAAAGCATTATTTTTTCATGAGGCAATGCAGTTACAGATGCTTACTATCCAAATTATGCATGCTTCCGAATTTGACATATATTGGGAATAACTTTTTTAGAGTCACATTCTGAGACTGATGGATGAACTTTCAAGTCAACAGTGCTTGTTCCTTTCAATACAAGACATTACGTGTTTGGGAAATCACACTACCAAAGGTAAGCATGACAAAGACAAACTTACCTACATGCTTATACCCAGTTCCCACTGTTTGCCAACATTTTTTCATGACTTTTTAGGACTTTTCATGACTTCTAAATTAGTTATCTGCGGCTTTATGAATGGTACAGAATATTTGTTTTTTGTGAAGTTTTGTGCATCAACCCCCCCCCCCCCCAGAATAAAATGTAGGGAGGAAATTGTCCCCCGTCTTTTTCTTGGTGAAATTTAACTATTGGATATGAAAGGTGGGAAATCCCTGCTTCCTACTGCAAATCTCGTCCTTTGCCCTTCCTCCAGAAAAGATATAAGCAGAAGGAAATTCCCCTTAGATTCAAATCTTTATTGCTAACACCGGCACACACACACACACACACACACAGTAATGACAAAATGGAAATCATTTGTAAGTGCTCTGTTGCGTGTGGAGTGACCAGTTTTTTCCTGGACAAGGTTTTGGATTTGTGGTGACCATTGCTACATGTTCTAAAAGTCCCCTCGACTCTCTGAAACATTTAGTTCTGCTCCCTTTAGGAGCAAAACGTCCCAAATGGACAAGTACGCTCTCTAAGGGCAAACATGTGTGGTCCTGCTCTAGACTGGCTGAATAGAACAAAGCCACACCCTTTAATAGCTAGCTGTTCTTGCTACATGTATAATTAACTTAGCGAAGAATAACAACTTCGGATAATTACATGTCTGTGATTGTTCAGACATAATTGCAATCACTAACTGTTTGTAGGACGAAATTGTTGTTGGGCAAATAATTATTAGGGTGGGAAGTGAGTTGAGCTGCCTTCCTTGGCATGACTTGGTGATGGAATTTTTCTGATATCAGAAGTAGAGACTGCTTAATATGGGAATTATTTGCCCTGTTGAGTTTGCATTTGATTTACGGACACAAGACCAACACAGAACAAAACCAATCACGAACCCCAATTACAGTAAACTAAAACTATGTACAATGTTCATTTGTTTGAACGCCCCAACAAACAGACAAATCAAACCAACCACGAACCACCCACACACACAAAACACGGTCTTTCACCCTCGCCATGCAATACAAG
Organism: Holothuria scabra; assembly: GCA_037179385.1. Classification (NCBI taxonomy): domain Eukaryota; kingdom Metazoa; phylum Echinodermata; class Holothuroidea; order Aspidochirotida; family Holothuriidae; genus Holothuria; species Holothuria scabra. The sequence goes on along the minus strand of CM074183.1, from coordinate 16,899,310 downwards.
TATTCAGGGCATACTTACCTTTGTTTCGGCCGACCGACCGACGGAGAGACCGACGTAACGTTGTTTTTAGGGGGATGGGGAAGCCTGCAGACGTCGTCCTGGCGTCGGTGAAGGCGGAGGTGAGGCTGAGGGTTGAGTCCGACTTCGTTCGTTTGCCAAGGTCGGCGTTCGGTAGGCGATGGGGTCCACTCGTTTCGGTGAGGGGGGATTGTGTGGTGGTCAATTTGTTATAGGGTGGGTCTGTAAGGTGCCTGTAAATAGTATGTAAATATCTGTGTGTATAGCTTTGTTACTGTAAATGAAGATAATTTTCTGTACATAGTTTTGTAAATATTTGTACATATAGCTTATTACTGTAATGAACACAATTTTCTGTTTGATTTAGCAATCTGTAAATAGTATGCGTTTATGTTTTTGCCCGATCCGGTTTCAGTTTTTGTTTTGCATGTGCCGTTTCAATGCACTTAAAAAGCACCCAATCGTTAAGTTGTAGGTGGTGGTGGTCAACTTGTAATAGGGTGGGTCTGTAAGGTGCTTGTAAATAGTATGTAAATATCTGTGTGTATAGCTTTGTTACTGTAGTGGACATTTTCTGTCCATAGTTTTGTAAATATCTGTACATATAGCTTATTACTGTAATGAACATAATTTTCTGTTTGATTTAGCAGTCTATAAATAGTTTTTGCGTTTATGTTTTTGCCCGATCCGGTTTCAGTTTTTGTTTTGTATGTGCCGTTTCAAGGCACTTAAAAAGCACACCCTGACCTAGCTTCCTTATCGAGCACCCTGTCTCAGACTAACCCTACAAAGACCGGAGGAAGCAACTGGCCTTCGCGGCATCATGGGTTGACGACGCCATGAAAATCAGTGTTATATGGTTTGGTTAGGATTAACCCGAGTCACTTACCTTGAACGAGAAAGTGGACCTGGCGGGGAGGCTAAGATGACAGACTACGGGGGAGTCTGATGGGAGAAAGTAACAGTAATTAATCGCTTCATTTATCCTCTCGTGTGGTACCCAGTCACTGTTCTGGCTGCTGCAGTATACCCTCGAAGACATATTGTTAGGAATTCAGGAAAGGATACAGCCAAGCTGGATGTGCCTCAGAGAGAGGAACGAAATGATCCAGAAAAGTTTGTAACATAACCTTCGAGCAGAGGCCCGCAGGAAGCGCCAGAGAAGCTCACTGGAGTAAAGCAGGAAAAGTCACAATAAAAGTGCAGCGTGAAAAATTTCAGAAAACAGGGGTGCTGCGAAACAAATTAGTCGTCAGCAGGAGGGATCTTGCTTGAAGCAACAAATAGATTCCAAAGTAGACAAAAGAAAGCATCCAGGAAAGAGGGAAATTTTCATGAACAGGCTCTTACTAGCCTAGCGACAACTTTAAAGATGGTATTCAAGATACTAACTTCCCTGATCCATATCTTACTGAGGAAGGTAACAAGGTAGGCCAATCTGCAGCCGAGTTCCATGAAAATGGGACAGTAGAGGATGACAACAAGGTAAATGAAAAACTCTTCCCAGAGCTCCCATCAAGACCCTTTCTTCTTACGTGCGTAGGAACCGGTACAGCCAAACAAACAAAAAACTCAAACCGGACTGGATGAAAACTCTGTGATATGCCAACTGACTCAATATTCAAAACTTATGAGCAGCAGATGTGTCGTAATCTTAAAGTCACAAAAACGAAAGCTTCTATCCGTCAGAGATTATATTTCTGTGAGACAATACACGCTGTCATAAATATCATGCTACCTGCAAGGTGCAGTTTAAAGAAGAGGTGCTTCTTAAGTGCATTGAAGCGAAACGGTACATACAAGCAAAATACAAAGTCTCAAACCGGATCGGGCAGAGGCGAAGAGGTACGTACATACATAGGTACGTACATAGAAACAGGCATGTTTTAACAAATAGACAACTGAACCCGGACGGACAAAAAAGACACACGCTAACCATCAACTACCCTCACACAAAACACAGGACAAAAAAAGTTTGTGCCAAACGGAAACGACACACCCACCCCACTCCAATACGTGAACAACCCGTCAACCCAACTACAACCGCCCTCAACAAACCCCAAAACAAGAAAACCAAAGAACATCCCACACCACGCCCGAAGGCAACAACACGCCACTGCCACCTTGAAGCATTGTTCAGACCTAAGAAAACAGTTGTGATAATGATGAATGACAATACTATGGCAGTGAATGATGACAGGTAGCAAACAACTATCAAAGCACAGATAAATGTTGGATCTCCTTTCCTCAAAACTCCTAGACTACACTGACTTTTCGACAATTGAAACGAAACAACCCCTTTACCCCCCCCCCCCCCTTTGAGAAGTGAACTTTGACTCTGATTGTATATCTAATTTTCTTCATTGCACTATTCAGAAAGCCCTGTTGCCTCACAGAAAAAGGGAGCAAGAGGCAAAAAAAAAAAAAAAAAACCAAAAAAAGAAAGCCAAACAAGGTAAGTTGAAAAAGAGGTTTGTACTATAACATTGAAAGAGCTTGAAGAGGATACATTCTGCCGAGACTAATGTCTTGGCTTTGCAGCAGTACATATTTATGTTAGAACACAGATAAATACCTGCATTATAATGTGTGGGTTCAAGACGTTTGAAAACGGTGTATCTGTATCTGTGAGAGGTGGGGCAGTTGTGGAGAATAAAAAATACAGTTTACCTGGTGAAAAAGTTTGGGAAGCACTTAGTCTTGATTTATCCAATTTTTTAAATTTAATTTAAATTTAAATTCTTTGTAAAGTAAACATTTGCAATTTCCATGCAGGTGTGCAGGTGCGTACTTAGGCCTGTGTAACACATATTCTTAAATATAGTATAGAAAACCCTACCTCTGTAGAGTAGCCTGATTGTGTATATCCCCCCGCATGCAAGGTATCATAGCCCTCATTTTGCCAATGGGTAGGAGGAGAGTAGCTTGGTGACCCTGTTAGTAAGGATACTGTGACTCAGTAGTGCTGCAGTTATGATTTAATTTTGATTTTGTGACATGTGGATGTACAAAGTGAATTTGATTTGCTTAGAATTTTTGTATATCATCAAAATCATGCATTTACATGCCTTCCTTAAATAGATGCAAAAGGCTTGCTGTCACTGGACAGTCTCTCGCAGCAGTTTGAAACAAAGGGACCTGCCCCTTTTTTGTGAGGTATGTTAAGGTGCCAATTGATTTGTGCGAAGGGGAGGGGCCAGAGTCTGCTCTTAAGAGGTCGGCCTCTGGAGACATGTCAGACCGGGTGGCCCATCAGTCTGGGACGCTGGTACCCAAGTCTGTCATGAAGGTAACCGCACCAAACCCCAACACCCAAACAACCCGCCAACTCACCACCCGACACCAACCTCCAAAACAAATCAATAACAACCCACCCCACGCCTGGAGGCCAAATCACGAGGTACCACTTCTCTATGTATCTACCTTGGTCTTGACCACTTTACTCCTTGGGCTTGGTATAGGTGGCCCAGAATGGTCATCCCCAGAAAGATCATCAATCGACCCCTTTAGTGAAGGCTCCGGAGCCCCACCCTCTCAAAAATCAAACCAGCCTTCCCCTGATGGTGGATCCTTGGGAGGAGGCTCTGTGACAGGCTCTCCACCATCGGTCAAACCTTCTTCAGATTCGAAATCTGAGGAGAGCCGAAGGTCCTCCTCAACCATCATCACTGCTTTCCCAGCATGTCGTAAGAGGCGACTAACAGGGACGACTTGTTTGCCGTGAGTCGCGACCCGTGTCGGTGGAGGAGAGGGTCCTGGTGGTTGAGTGGAGGCCATAACTGCGGTTTGGTACTTGCAACACACCACTTTGGCCTCAACTTCACCTAGTCGGGAGGTTGAATAGGCCTGGCTCAACCAATCGGCTGGTGGTGTCTTGCCCTGAGATTTCCACTTAACTGCTCTGCAACTTATTGCTCATTTATACTGCACTAACTTCTCATGTGTATTCGTCACGAAGTGAACTTTACTTATATGATCCAGGAAAGTGTTTTTCTCAGAAGGCGGCTGCTTAATCAGGTCAATCGGGGTTATTGTTTCATACATTGCCTTGAGTATATCACAAGTGTATCCCTGGCATCGGTTTGTGAAGTATTGTTCCACTTACCTTTGATGTCCCCTTGTTGGGCTCCATGGTGGGTGGGGAGCATCTGTGATGAAGGTTTTTTTTTCACTATGGATTCCTCAAACTCTTTTAAACAAGCAGGTAAACGTTTCAGGAGCGATTCTGGTTCCGGCTCCGACCCAGAAATCTCTCGTCTGGCCTAGGTTTCTTGTCGTGTCCAGCAGTGGTGACGACAGGAAACTTTCCAAATTGTCACCATTTGCCGTGAATAAGGGAATTGAAGGTATTGTTGGTACACCAGAGTCAATAAAGAGGCTTCGCTCTGGAGACCTTTTAGTAGAAGTCAGTCGCAAAGGACAGGCCAACAATCTCCTGAAAACAAAACTACTAGTTGATGTACCGGTGAAGGTCACCCCTCATAGGTCATTGAATAGCTCCAAAGGAGTTATTAGATGCCCGGATATTAAGAACTGCTCCGATGAGGAGATTCTTGATAACCTGGCATCACAGAATGTCACCCAATTCCATCGCATTACAGTAATGAGGGAGGGTTCCAGGAAACCCACTGGCACCTTTATCATAACCTTCAACACGCCGACACCCCCTAAAACGTTGAAAATTGCCTTCCTACAGGTCAGGGTTGAGATGTACATCCCCAACCCTGTCCGGTGTTTCAATTGCCAACGTTACGGTCATTTTAAAACGAACTGCAACAGGCCGGCAACTTGCGAAAAATGTGGACATGAGGGACATTCTGGTGATACCTGTGAGGGGCCACCTCATTGTGTTAATTGCCAGGGTTGTCATTCAGCCAACAGTAAAGACTGTCCTAAATGGGTAGAAGAAAAACAAATTCAAAAGATAAAAGCCTCAAGGCAACATCAGTTACAAGGAGGCTAGAGAGACATTAAAATCACAGGAATCACAGCTCAAGAGCTATGCTGGAGCTGTGAGAACTGTAAAGGTCTCTACTTCTACCCAAACAAATGTCACCTGGCCAAGGGAGAGCAGCTTCCCTAAACCCATTACCACCTTCCCGAAACCCGTAGAGGACAAGTCACAGACGCATCGGCCCACAAAGACAATACAGACGATGACAACACCAACAAACATAGCATCAAGATCGAGTCCCCCACAACAGAAGCCCAAAGTACCACCAAAGCCAGCAATTACAAAACAACAGAAAAACGTAGAATCCACGAAATCAAGAGACAAACCTAAGTTGAAAATACAAATTAAAAAGAGCAAGGGGTCAGACGACCCTATTACTCTTTACAACAAGTTTGGAGTATTAGAGGAAGGAGGAGATGGAGAGGAGCCAATGGAGCTCAGTGGTAAGACCATTCGGGCTAAGCCAGGGAGCTCCACCGGCTCAGCCAACAAGCCGCAGATTCCCAAAGGATGACCCCTGGGAGAACTGCGGCTGTAATACAATGGAATTGTAGAGGACTTACGAGGAGATTAAATGCTTCACAGCAGACTGGTCTCCTTTAGTCATATGCCTGCAAGAGACTTTCCTTCGAGACACTGACAAACTCACCTTCAAAGGGTACGACATGTATAATAAAACTTCTGTGTCCCCCATTGACAATAGAGCTATTGGAGGATCAACGATAATGGTCAAGCAAACAGTGCCACACTCCACTGTACACCTCAACACTAATGTGCAAGCCATCGCTGTTCAAGTTACGCTACACCGCACTATCACCGTGTGTTCTGTGTACATCCCACCAAGATATCATTTAAAACGAGATGACCTGGACAGGATGCTTAACCAGCTGCCCACCCCATTTCTACTTCTTGGGGATTTTAATGCACATAGTGAAATGTGGGGCTGTGCGAATACGAACCAGTTGGGTGGATTAATTGAATCTGTTGTTGCTACGTCAGATCTATGTCTTTTGAATGATGGGTCATGTACCTACATTCACCCGGCCTCTGGATCTCGTTCGGCAATAGATCTTTCAATATGCTCTCCGACAATCCTGATGGATCTTCATTGGAGGGTCTATGATCACCAATGTGGGAGCGACCATTACCCCATTTTAATTGATACTGTCTGCCCAATGCCCGAGGAGAGAGTCCCCAGATGGCAACTTCGAAAGGCTAACTGGTCTGAATTTAAAGATCTTTGCAGGGACACTATCGTGAAGAACGAGTTTGCCAGTGTAGAAGACCCAATCTCCCATTTCACAGAATTATTAGTAAACATTGCTACCAAAACTATTCCCAAGTCCTCTACAAATCCCCGTAGTAAACACAAGCCGTGGTTTAACACGGATTGTGCAGAAGCGATCAAAGATCGCAAAAAAGCCCTTAATAAGTTTAAGAAATCCCCTAGTAATGTTAATCTTCGAATTTATCTAAGTGCCCGCGCCAAGGCACGGCGCATCATCAAAATTAACAAGCGGGAGTCATGGAAACAGTACATTTCCAAACTCACATCCTCTACTCCAGTCAAAAAAGCTTGGGACATGGTTAGGAAAATTAGTGGGAAGCAGCTCAACTCCTCCGTTTTACATTTGACCAAACCAGACGGTACCAAATTTACATGCACAGCAGACGTAGCCAATTTGCTTGCAGACGAGATCGCGTCAAACTCTTCGAGCAATCATCACTCTCAAGCTTTCCAAACATTCCAAAATACCGTTGAAAAACAGAAAGTGAACTTCACCTCGGACAACTGTGAGGACTACAACAGCCTCTTCAACATCACGGAGCTTCGTATTGCCCTCGAAAGAACCAAAGACACTGCCACTGGCCCAGATGAAGTTCACTATCAGTTCCTCAAACACCTTCCAGATAACTCTTTACTGGTGCTATTGGATATTTTCAACGGTATTTGGAAAGATGGCACCTTTCCAGCTGCTTGGCGGGAGGCCACCATCATTCCCATCGCTAAGCCGGGTAAAGACCCGACAAACGCCACAAACTACCGTCCCATTTCCCTTACTAGCTGCTTGTGCAAGACGTTTGAACTTATGGTTAATGCCCGTCTGGTTTGGTTCCTGGAGAGCAACAATCTCATATCCAGTTACCAGAGTGGGTTTCGACGTGGCCGCAGCACCACTGACCAGCTCGTGCGTCTAGAATCGACAATTCGTGATGGTTTTGTCCGCGGACACCACGTGGTGTCTATATTCTTCGACCTGGAGAAGGCTTATGATACGGCTTGGAAACATGGCATCCTCAAGGATTTGCATAGTGCGGGCCTGAGGGGCAGAATGCCGATTTTCATTCAAAACTTCCTCAAAGATCGTGTGTTTCGAGTTCGTGTGAGTAGCGTGTTGTCAAAGATCCATAATCAGGAAATGGGTGTTCCCCAAGGCAGCATATTGTCAGTTACTCTTTTCATCATGAAAATCAACAGCATTGCCAATGTGATTAACACTGGGATTGAAAGGTCTTTGTTCGTGGATGACTTCTCTATTACCTGTTCCTCAAGGAACATGGGGTCCATAGAGAGACAACTGCAAAACTGCCTCAATAAGATCCAGCAATGGGCTGACAAAAATGGATTCCGTTTTTCACGAACAAAGACTGTTTGCATGCACTTTTGCAACCAGAGAGGCGCTCATTGCGACCCAGACTTGGACTTAAACGGTGTTCACATCCCAGTTGTTCCCCAGACTAAATTCCTTGGCCTTGTACTGGACAGTAAGCTCAACTTCAAAGCCCACATCGACCATCTCAGGCGGAAGTGTCAAGGAGCGCTCAACCTGTTGAAGGTTATCTCGCAGATGGACTGGGGCGCTGACCGGCCCGTTTTACTTAGACTCTACAGATCCTTAGTGAGGTCCAAACTTGATTACGGTTGTAATATCTACAGCTCTGCACGTGAGTCATACCTCAAGAAACTCCTCCCCATACACAACCAAGGTCTAAGGATCTGTCTGGGAGCTTTCCGAACCTCCCCAATACAGAGTCTTTACATCGAAGCGAATGAACCACCTCTCCATTTAAGATGGACGAAGTTGTCACTCCAGTTTGCCCTCAAACTGAGGAGTGATAACCACAACCCGACCTTTGATGCAACCTTCAACCATCAGCTATCCCTCCATTTGGTCTTCGCGTTTGGGAAGATATGTCACAAGTGTGCGGCAGCCCTGACCTTGTGGCACCGTTTTCGTTGCCCGCCACGCCACCTTGGAAGTTAGATAAACCAGTTATTGACCTTAGTTTAAAAAAATATGCAAAGAACTCAACCAATGAACTTGTGTTTCGTGCTAGCTTCAATGAGCTGAGACAAAAGTATGATCAGTATCATGCAATCTATACTGACGGCTCTAAAGCCACAAACAGGGTTGCGGCTGCGGCATCAAGTTGTGACACATCCTCGAAAATCAGAATACCGAATGATGCTTCAATTTTTACTGCCGAACTCCAGGAACTGAAGATGGCATTCGATCTGATTGAGGAACGGAATAGCGACCGGTTCATTGTGTTCACAGACTCACTTTCAAGCCTTTTGGCACTTCAGGGCAATGAGCTCAAACACCCTCTGGTAATACAGCTTCGTGAAATTTACTCCAACCTGGTTCAACTGCGGAAATCGGTCGTGCTTGCGTGGGTCCCTAGTCACGTTGGCATACCAGGGAACGAAATAGCCGATACACTTGCTAAAGAAGCCCTTCAGATGGACGTCACCAACATCTGTTTGCCCCATACTGACTACCGCTCTAACATAAATGGCTTCGTAATATCAAAATGGCAAGAACTGTGGGATTCCTTTCCCGAAAACAAATTGTATCGAATCAAGCCAACGGTAGGAACTGGGGGAAATGGGGTCCCCAGTAAACGGAGAGACGATTTAGTCCTGACTAGGGCCCGAATCGGACACACTTTCCTTACCCACGCCTATTTACTTCACGGAGATGAAAGACCATACTGTATACCTTGTGACTGTGCTCTCACCGTCAGTCACATTCTCGTTGACTGCTCTGAATACTCCCATATTCGCCAGAAATACTACACGGTGCCCGACCTGAAAACCTTGTTTGAACAAACGGATTCTTCCCTTGTTCTTGGCTTTCTCAAGGAAAGTAAACTTTACAGAAATTTCTGACATGACTCCCGCTCTGTAACCATTTTAGTCGAATTCAACCCCATGTTTTACCTTTTTTACCGTCACTTTTCTCTTTTCTGGGTTTTTACCCCAGTTGTAACTTAGCCTAACTTGGTGACACTATATAACACATTCGTGTTGGTGTGTCGTTAAGCCCCATCTAACTAACTAATCAACCATCATCACTTCATCCTCCCCAGGTGTCAGTGGGGAGGACGGTGGAGACTCACCCTGAACACCCCACTGCTACTCTCACACCCCTTAGAGGCTAGAAAATCCTGCTCCACCTCCTGTGCTGCCTCCTCCAGTTCCTGAGTGGAAAAATCTGGAACTGATTGGAAGGGTTCTGGTGCCGGCCCTACATCCCCAACGGCACGAGCAGAGTATGATCCAGGGCAGGCACCAAACACATGTCCCTCCTCCCAACAAAGGTTGCACCGCACCCCGTTGGTACACTCAGCCTTGCCATGCCCTAACTCCAGGCATATGCCACAGCGTCGATTGGGACACGACTTGTCTTCGTGCCCCTCCACATTAAAATCAGGTACGGGGCTGCCCCAAATACCTAATGTAAGCCGTCGAACCCTCCATGAAGAGGAAGGACGGTATGTCTTTTTTCAGCATCATACGGAACTGTCTCCTGCCATTAAGGATACCCTGTATCTCACCTTCCCCATATTTGCACCACCACATATCTGAGACAGTTCCGTGCTCCCCAAGAACCCTTGCAACCAGGCCCTGATCGACATCGGGTTGTGACGGACGTTTTCGGTCCGTGTTTTGTGTGTGGGTGGGTGCTTTTTAAGTACATCAAAACGGGCACTGAGAAGCAAAGGGAGAGGAACTCAAACCAGACCGGACAAAAACACAAAGGCAAAAGCTATTTACAGGACCTTATCATTCACCAAGAAACAAAAATTTGGTGTAGCTATATACAGAGCTATTTACATATTTAATCACACATGGTTACAGGTTGACTGCCACCCGCCCCGCCCTCACCGAAACAATTGGCCACCAACGCCTGCCGAACGTCGACCTCTGCAGACGAAGGAAGTCTGTCTTCGTCCTCACCGACGTCAGGACGACGTCCGCATGCCTCCCCTCCCTCCTAAAGACTATATTACAACGGTCTCTCCATATGGCCAGCTCAACCGATGCCGAAACAAAGGTGAGTATACCATGAACACTTGTGTTACATGGTTGGGGCGATAGACCGTGCAAAGCATAGTCCTGACTGACAGCCCAGGTGTTGCAAAACGTCAGGCGGTCAGCCAGGACTTGAAAGCACTCCCAGAGGAGGGCCACAAAGCTACAGTGGCAAAACAGGGCGTGGGTGGGTTGTCTGTTTGTTGCGGCGTTCCTGTTTCGAGGTACGCTTAAAAAGGAAACAAATTGGCATTGTGCATAGTTTTAGTTAACTGTAATTGGGTTCGTGATTGGTTTTGTTCTGTGTTGGTTTAATTTGTAAATGGTCCGTGATTTCGTTTCGGGGGTGGGTTGTTCTTGCAGAGATGCCAACCAGTACGATTTTGTCGTATTTAGTACGATAAATACAGTAAAATACGACAGTACGATATTGTTGGCCAAAAATACGATTTTAAGCCATCTGCTGTCTCCTCATTTTTACAAATCTCTACGTAAACAGGGTGCTAAATTAGCGCGGGAAAAGTCAGGTTTTCATTTTTTTTTATATCGTGTGTAAGGGCCAGTGATCTATGCGTACCGTACATACACATTCAAAGTACGTTTCAAAGTGGGAAACACACACACCAGCACGTGGAATCACAGTCACAAAAGGAGCTCCGCCGGTCCGCGGGGCCATATATATATATGCGTACTCTGCATGCTGGTACTGGTAACGTTAGTCATGGCAACGAAAGCTGGAAGAAAGCAGTCGTATAAGAAAGAGTACACAGAAAAATGGCCTTGTATTGTGCCTTCCAAAAAAGACAGCCACTCAGTGAGGTGTGAGTTGTGTAGATGTGACTTTAGTATAGCCCATGGAGGGGCATAAGACATCAATCTGCACATTGGCAGGCTTACGCATCGAAAGGCATTGCTTCAATGTTTCAAGGCCGAACAGATTATGCAGTAATACGTGCAGAAACTCTGTTGACAAATTTCCTTGTGGAGCACAATATAGCATTTTCAACTGCAGACCATATTACTGATTTAGTGAAAGTGATGTTTCCGGACAGTAAGATTGCCTTGAAATTTTCATCGCGTCGGACAAAGTGCACATCCATTGCCAGAACACTTGGAGAAAATGCCAAAGGTAAGTGTAACGTTAGGCTTAGCCTAACGGCAGTAGATAGGTCTAGGCTATACTAAGTGTATGAAGTACTGAGTCTATGGTCAGTTACATTAAAAACATTCTACGCCTAGCCTAGACCAAGGCCTACGTGATTTTCGAATTGTTTATTTGGCCTTCGGCATCGAAATTTGACTGCCGGTAGCCTAACCTATCTTTTCTAGCTCCTTAACAAGTGTTTTTAGCCTATAATTTTGAATGACAGACGATCTTATGAAGAGATTGAAAATTAAAATTAGACTAGCCTAGCTAATGATAAATTCATCAATTTTTCGGCACCTTGCAGGCCTGGGCTAGCCTAGGCTAGGCCTGCAGGCTTAGCCTAACGTTAGTCATACTACACCTCGCCAAGACGTAGGCCTTAAAAAACCGACTTCGGCAGCCGAAATTGAGTTAGAAATAAACTAGGCTAGCCTAACGTTAGACCTGGCTTGATGTATGCTAGGCCGAGCTTAAGTTTGATAATGGTAGTCTAGGCCTAGGCCTGTTATACCATGTTTTACAAACAGGCTAGGCTTAGTTTGGGTTCAGAATGTTAGGAGTATGAAAATATAGGGCAGGCCTAGGCGTAGATGGTGTGTACTAGCCTAGGCCTAACATTAACCACAAATGAGCTATACAACACTACAGCATAGGCCTTCTGCAATGTACTGCAACATTTGGCCTGCGAGCCTAGGCTAGGCCTGTAGGCCTAATGTTACAATACATTACAGAAGGCTAAATACAGTTAGCTTATTTGTGGTTTACCTATAATGTTAGGCCTAGTACAAAACATCCAGGCCTGGGCCCACCTTATTTCTTCATACTCCTAAACGCTCTGTAGCCAAACTAAACCTAGGCCTATAGCCTAGCCTATAAATAAAATGTGGTGTAACATGTCTAGGTTATCAAACTTAAGCTATGCCTAGGCTGAGCCTATACGTCAGGCCAGGCCTATTTCTAACTCAGCCTCGGCTAAGGTCTAGTTTTACCATGTTTTATTTAGGCCTATATGCCTAGAACTAGTATGACTACCCACTGTTCGGAGTATAAAACATTAATAGGCAAACCTCATGCATAGGTCTTCCAGTGTAACATTAGGCCTACGGCAGGCCTACATTGTTGTTGATCAGTGTGCAAACATAATATTATATTATTATGATAGCGGTGACTAATGTTTTTTTTTAAACAGAGAACATCATCAAGAAGATAAGGGAAGTTCCCTTTTCACTCTCCACTGATGGCAGCAGCGATCGTGGTGCAGATGAGCAATTGTATCCCATCATTGAGCGTTACTTCGATACTGAGGTTCAACGTGTCATCAGTGTCCTCTTGATAGCAACGGCTAAAGAAGTAAGTTAAGTTAGATGGGACTTAACGACACACCAACACGAAAGTGTTATTTAGTGTCACCGAGTTAGACAAATACAATGTTGGGGTGAAATTACTTAAAGAGGTAAAAAAAAAAATAAAAAATACAACTCAAGGACTAAAGAAAGATCTACAGGGAAGAATATTTTTTGTTACTTGACAGTGTTCTCAAAGAACATGCCATTCCTTGGAAGAAAGTAGTCGGTTTCACAGCTGACAATGCAGCTGTAATGATGGGTTCAGTTTCCGGAACTGCTGCTTTTGTGCGGGAGGCCAATGCAGATGTGTTCATAAATGGATGTCTTTGCCATCGCCTTCATTTGACAGCAGAAAAAAGGTGCCAAGCAGTTGTCATTTCTCCAGAAGACCTTCTGATCTCCATTTACTACTATCTAAAGAAATCCTCTAAACGGCACAAGGAGTTTAAGCAAGTGCAGAACAATGAGAAGTTGCATTCTTTTGCGAAAATGTTTAATGTTTAATGTTTAATATGCATTTTCGTTTAGGTGGCATTCTATGGAGAGACGCCTAGACAGATAATTGGAGCAAGACTGCACCCAAGTCATTTTCTTCTTCAGGCAGGGCTTCAACTATGAAGAATCCTGTTACAAAGTCTTCGTCTTCTGTGGACAAAGTTGCTACCAAGGCTCCAGGAAAGTCTTCTACAATCAGTGCTAAATCTACCAAGACTGCAACTATGAAATTCTTTACTTCTTCTAGCATGGCTGCAAGTACCAAGAATGCTACCATCATCAGATCATGTTGCAACCAAGACTTCTGTCAAGTCTTCTGCAATCAGTGCTACAACATTCAAAGTTTCATCTTAACTTTCAAAGGCTTTACCTAAGAATTCTTTGTCCTGTACTAGTAGTACTACTTCCAGAGACTGTACTAAGAACATGTTCTTTCCATCCAGTAGCTCTTCAAAACCTTCAGACAAGTCAAGCATTAGTAAGGTTGATGATGTTGGTAAAGTTAAAACTGTTGATGGTAGCAGAAGGGTGTCTTCTACAAGTTTGACCAAGGCTGGTGAGATCCATAAGTTAGCTTCAGAAGTTACTGCAAGATACCTCAGTGAGATTTGTTAAGCCCCAAGTGATTACTAGTGCCAGTTCACTTGAACAGTGTCATTATCGAGAATCTAGCAATCAAAAGAAGGATGATGAACTCATTGTAGGACACTCTGTTAGAAACTTACTAGATAGTGGAAATTTGACTACCAAAGACATGGCAGAATTCTTCAGCAATGTTCGCTAGTACTTTGTTACAGTTTGTGACTACATTATCAAGTCATTTTCTTTGAACAATGAAGTTCTTCTCAATGCCAGTGTAGCAGATGTAACTAAGAGAGAAAATGCAAAGTTTTCTTCAGTATCATTTTTGGTTTTTAAGTTCCACTACATGGAAGAGAGCATTGATCAACTAGAAATTGAGTTTGGTCAGTACCAGGTTGATACTTTAGAATCAGTGGCTTTGGACCAACGTGCTGACGTTATGTGGGTGGGTATCTCCAACATCAAGAACAGAACAACTGGCAAAAATAAGTACATCCATGTGCCAAAAATCATGCTGGTAATCTTATCTTTGGCACACAGCAATGCAGAGGATGAAAGGCTTTTTAGCCTTGTTAGGAGAAATGCAACAGACTTTAAACTTATCAACCAGTGTCCTCTCTGACATTTTGACACAGAAGGTGTTCACTCAGTCAAGAAATGTTGTGTGCCACGAAATGACATTTAGTGAGAACATATTGGAGAAATGTAAAAAAGGCTGCCTCAAAATACACCACACCACAACAGTAAAGGTTGTGCATTTTTGTATTTGTATTTCTATTCTACTATTTCTATTTTTATTCTTCTGTATCATTTTAGGGTGGAGTAGTGGGGGCATGGCGGTACAGAAAGGGATGTGTTGCATGCCGTAGCCACTGATATGAAAAGTCTGACTTTTCACTGAAAAATCTGATTTTTCAAGAGAGTTAGTCTGATTTTTTTAATCTTAAGGTTGGCATCTCTGTTCTTGATTTGTCTTGGAGGTTGGTGTCGGGTGGTGAGTTGGTGGGTTGTTTGGGTGGGGTTTGGTGCATCTTTTACGTTCATGACAGATTTCGTTCCCTGCTCCAGTGTGGATGGTCGTGGTTAGCCTTTTTTTTTTTTTTTGTCAGACCGGTTTGGGTTGTCCTTTTGTTGCAACGTGCCTGTTTCAATGTACGTTTTAAAAAGGACGTATAGAGAGTGAAAGTGATTAAAACGTTGCAAGTCTTGACAGTATTAATTGTGGGATTTGACAAGTGCTTGGTACTAAATTGCCCTCTTTTCTGCCTATTTGTCAAATGAGAGGATACAAGATGCCACGGTTTGCATTCACATTTACATGTTGTCAATTCCCTCACACAATAATCATGTAAAGGGGGTAATTCCTGTACAAATTTTAGTATGAAGTAGTTCTGCCAACATTCTGTATTTAATGTAAACAGAAGGTAATCTGAGATCATGAAACACTTGAAATGCCCACAGAAAGCAATGTAAATTCAGCTGTGCAATGTGTATGTCCATGATTGAATGCAAACACACATTCATTCATTAGACTTCGTAACTGCTCTGTCTAGAACTTTGCATACATGGCAAGAAAATCAGGCATGGTCATCAGAGGTCAAAAAACAGAATTTCGCAAGAATTCCCAGGATCGACATCTTGGGGTCATCACAGACAAAAAAGCAAAATTTCCCAAGTATTCTCAAGATCAACAGCAGCGGTCATGAAAGGTCAAAAAGGGAAATTTCCCAAGAATTCCCAACATTTTCATCTGGGATCACCAGATGTCCAAAGCAAAATTCCCAACATCTGCAAAGAATCACTAGCATTTTGACTTTCTTACCTCATAGTTTGCACTAGTAAATGGTGGATGCTTTTGTGTAAACCTCGCATATCTATGGTCTACAACAATTACGTCTGAAACCAAGTCCTGACACGATGAAAGTTTCGCCCAAATTTCATTTGGTATGTAGGCCTACTCCTATCGTACCATTAGAGATTTCTGCCCCTTGAAAGTGGACGTCATGACTTTTTCAACAATGGAAAACCGCAAACATGAGGCAGTCATTGGACCATGCAATCTGCAATAATGTGGCTTTTTAGCAGTTGTTTAACAAGCAAGGACTTCCAGAACAGGATATATTTGTCCTGGTTTCAAGGGAGCGGAATCTCCAAGAACTAGCTGCACACTCGGCATGCATCGAACAGATATTTAGTTTGAGATATATGGTACGTACATGCATGAATTGTGTACTGCTGTATAAAAAAGCTCATTCTTTGAAAGAAAAGGGCTGGACGGCCTGTAACACAAGATTCATCGAAATCCAATCATGCTTGCTTACTCGACTTGTGTCTGGAAATATTTTTGCAAACTTTAAAAAGTTGGAAGCAATGGTTGACAAGGTCTATAATGCAATGGAATCAATGTTTCTGGTATTATCTAAATATTTCAGGTAACTGATGCTGTTGGAGATAAAAACTACCACACCATTTCTTCCTATCAACAATAACTCCACTGCTACTGAAGGTAATATTACGCTCATGACTAGCCACCCAGGTAAACCAGTTTTACAACACAGCAAGAAAGAGTTGAGTTCTGCTTTATTTTCACTCATGGCAGCCTATTACGTATTCCAGCTGGAATACCCCAAGGACAACCTACATCTTTACCTATTCTTCCAAGAATTTCTGCTTAAAGACACCGAGTTGGCTCGCCCTTCCAAGTACATTACACAGGTGTGCAAGTATCCTTCCTGGTAAGCAGCCCAAAGAAACTTTCAAGAGTGATTTTTCCATTTACTTTCGTATTCACGTATGTTTGTTGTTTGCATTTTAGCATCTCATTTCAGTTCCAGTGTAAAGAAATGAATGCAAGTAAGGTTTGGTGTTACCATTCCTGTCCAGCACAGTTTTGTGCTTGTCTTTTATGTGTTCTTTTCTTTTGTGGTATAAGCCAGGTGGGGAAGTAGAATCCTCTACCTTTTACCAGATTGGTTTGTATATCCTAAATTGATTCCAAAACAAGTTTCTGGTCAGTATTGAAATTTTGCAAATGGGACAGGACCATACTTTCCGTAAGATTCCCATTCTGTGGTTTGCCCACCTCCTTTCCCCGTCCACCAAAGGGAACCCTATTGTTAGTTGACATTAATTACAATGAGAACTGGAGGGAAATATTACATTTTATGTCAAGTCAACCATGAAAACTCCAAAGTATTGTGAAGCATACCAAGAAAGATACATACGTTAAACTTACCACCAAATGTTCACTGCCGTGAGTAAAGAAAGGTTTCAATATGATTTTTGATTCCTTGCCGTAGGCCAAGGAATCTATGCGATGGTGATGTCGTGTGTGTGTATGTGTGTGTGTATGTATGTATGTGACGCTTTGGCTTGTAAACACGATATCTCAAGAAGGGTAAGTGTGACTAACCTCATATTTGGTGTGTGGGATGGTCATATTAATAATGATCCCTATTGTTTTTGGTGGAGATCAAAGGTTATTTGGGGTCACGAGAGGTCAAAAGGTCAAAACCTTGTAAACACGATATCTTGAGAACGGTACATGTGACTACGCTCATATTTTGTGTGTGGGTTGGTCATATTAAGTAGCTGATCCCTTTAAATTTCCTTTTAGGTCAAAGGTCATTTGGGGTCACGAGAGGTCAATAGGTAAATTCCTTAGAAATTGCTTGTAAACACGGTATCTCAAGAAAAGTAAGTGTGACTATCCTCATATTTGGTGTGTGCATTGGCCATATTAAGTAGATGATCCCTATTGTTTTGGTGGAGATCAAAGGTCATTTGGGGTCACGAGAGGTCAAAAGGTCAAAACCTTGTAAACACGATATCTTGAGAACGGTACATGTGACTATGCTCATATTTGGTGTGTGGGTTGGTCATAATGAGTAAATGATCCCTATCAATTTTCGTGGAGGTCAAAGGTCATTTGGGGTCACGAGAGGTCAATAGGTAAATTCCTTAGAAATTGAAGAGTAAGTGTGACTAATCTCATAATTGGTGTGTGCATTGGCCATATTGAGTAGATGATCCCTATTGTTTTTGGTGGAGATCAAAGGTCATTTGGGGTCACGAGAGGTCAATAGGTAAATTCCTTAGAAATTGAAGAGTAAGTGTGTACTAATCTCATATTTGGTGTGTGCATTGGCCATATTGAGTAGATGATCCCTATTGTTTTTGGTGGAGATCAAAGGTCATTTGGGGTCACGAGAGGTCAAAACCTTGTAAACACGATATCTCGAGAATGGTACATGTGATTATGCTCATATGTGGTGTGTGCGTTGGTAATATGAAGTAGATGATCCCTGTTGTTCTTTGGTGGTAATGAAAGGTCATTTGGGGTCACGAGAGGTCAATAGGTAAATTCCTTAGAAATTGCTTGTAAACAGGGTATCTCAAGAAGAGTAAGTGTGACTAATCTCATATTTGGTGTGTGCATTGGCCATATTGAGTAGATGATCCCAATTGTTTTTGGTGGAGATCAAAGGTCATTTGGGGTCACGAGAGGTCAATAGGTAAATTCCTATCTCAAGAAGAGTAAGTGTGACTAATCTCATATTTGGTGTGTGCATTGGCCATATTGAGTAGATGATCCCCACTGTTTTTGGTGGTGGTTAAAGGTCATTTGGGGTCAAGAGAGGCAGTGGTCAGTTTTGTCACACTCTATAGCTATACCCAACTTTGTCTTAAAATGAATTCTCATCAGTGTGGCACTCATTCATTCCTAGATTTTTTTACATTAATTATATATTTCCGATTTTTAAGGAGGTCACATAAAGGGGAACCATATTGGGCAACATTTACAAGAAAAAACTATTGTTACATTGACTGTTTGAGATACTGTAGGCATATCAAACTTGCCTACTGCCAGTAGAAATGAGCCTGGAACATTCCGTCACCTCACAAGAGGACAGGATAGTGATGTATTATTATCCTAGCAGTCCAGCTATCATCATGTTATTTTTAGGACCAGTATTTCATGTGAAAAGAAATTCACAAGGAATTCAAATTAAGATATCCCATTTGCCAAACCTCAGCTGATATACTCCTTGCCTTGCAACCTTATTGGTATTTCCCTTTGCCTTCAGTACTTTTCATTTTTACCCAGAGTAAATGAGGAAAATCAATAGCACTTCGTAAACATTGTACTGATGATCATTTTCTCCGAAATGGGAACAATATTGGTGAGGATGAATTAGGCTGCTGTTGTAACGTTTTACAAAGGACGACCGACGACCTGCATTAACGTTCATTTCGCGAAAGTAGGTCCACTTTACTGTGTTTATATTCTGCGCGCCACAATCGATTCGTGGTGGAATTTACCGAGTACCTGACTCATTGAGAATATTTTATAGTGCAAAAATGGTACCACTAGATAGAAAACAAAATTTACTCTCTATTGAAGTAACCAGAATGGTTACGATGGTTACAGGTTTCGATGATACATAAATGTTTTAAAGAGTACCATCATGCACCATTACCTTCCCATTCAAATGTTATACTAGCATGTTCAAAAAATAATTTTGTCATTCCAGATAACCTTTTCACCTCAATAAAAGCCATACATAGCTACACAGGCAAACAACAGACAGACAGATGGACAAACAACTATCTTGAAAGATCGTAGGCTACTAAAAAAGGTTCCTAGACTTTGACCCCTGGAGACCCCAGATGACCTTTCGTTTCTGCCAAAAATAATGGGGATGAATCGAGCGTGGAAAATCGCAATTATTCCGCCTAAATTGAGATACTTGGCATCTCTGCCTTTGACCGCCAAAAACAACATAGACCATTTCCTGACCATAACCCGTCCACATACCATTACCAAATTCTATTCAAGTTTCCTACCTTGAGATATCGCATTAAAATGTCAAACTTTGACCCCCGGTGACCTCAGATGACCATTAACCTCTGCCACAAAAGGAACCACTTCCTTACCATAACGCATCCACATACCAAACAATGAAATTTATCCAAGCTTCCTATCTTGAGATATCATGCTAACGAGATTCTCAGACTTTGACCCCAGGTGACCCCAGATGAACTTTGACCTCCGCCAAAAACGATAGGGACCATCTACTGACTAAAACGCACCCACAGACTAAATATGAAATCTATCCAAGCTTTCTACCTTGAGATATCGTGTTAAAAAGATTTTTAGACTTTGACCCCTGGTGACCCCGTATGACCTTTGACCTCTGCCACAAACAAAAGGAATTACTTCCTGACCATAACGCATCCACATACCAAATATGAAATTAATCCAAGCTTTCTACCTCGAGATATCATGATAACGAGATTTTCAGACTTTGACCCCATGTACCCCCAGGAGACCTTCGACCTCCACTAAAAACATTACAGACCATCTCCTGACCCATCAATCAAGCAATTTTTAGAGGATTGCTTCCATTGAAGGTTGATATATATCGTTACACCACACACCAGTAGCTAGATGAAGTTTCAGTATTTCAAAGCAACGATCGTTCACAAAGTATAGGCTAGGCCATAATACAGTATCCACGGCGAAAGTAGCCGACGAGCCCTATGCAGACAGCTGCGTCCCACTACGATATATTTAACTTTGACACTTGCCCAATCTATCCCACTTGTTTCATTTCTAATTTTCTCCCAAAAGTAGTGTGGCTTGAAGCCACAACAAAAACTAGGCCTAGGGTCTAGCCACCTACGTTTACAGAACAAAATGTAACGTTAGAGCTAACAATAATAGGCTACGATCAAATCTAGACATCGTAGTTTTCACCGGTCATTTTATGTTTAAGTAACGGCCTGAGCTATGCTGTGTAAATAGTCGTGCGTACGTTCGCAGCACATAAACAAGACCTGCTAGCTGCTAGCTACATGCAGAGTGTAATATACATGCCTTCAGCTGGCTGATCGGCTCGCTCGGCGTGTATCGTTAAAAGCGCTTAGAGAATGGGTGTACTTCAATTGGCAATAACATGACACCCTCCCTCAATAATAACGTTCGAAGCGGGGGAACCCCAAACTTTTAAAGAAGCCGCTTCATTCATTAAACGCAAGCAGCCAATCAGTGAGTACGGTTCTTCGCAACAGAAGTTCGTTCGATGTATAGCACGAAGCAGCGGCATATAAACGATTCTCAGCCGGCTGCTAACGTGTGCAACTGCTGCTATGTACGCTGTGGAAACAAACAGCGATGGAAACATTTTAAAAACTTTTTTCAGTTCATAATTGACAAGTGGCTGTTGAAATTGAACTATTACGGTGAAGTGCACAATGGCGCACAGGGCACCTGAAAGACACTGTGGTGTATGCATACGTTAAGTGCTTTCAAATTTCATTGTAAATTTTGTTCATTACAAATGTATTGGTGGTGTTGAAGTAAAGCCTGTCACAACAGGTTCCATGTTTGGGGTTCACGGATTAAAACGTCCCCCATGACACCGCACACAATCACATGTAAACTACAGGGGGTTGGGTGGATGAAAGGTTAATGTCATAGCTCTGCGCAATTTTTGAGCTGGTTGTTCATACTGTAGACATCGATTGTGAAGGACTTGTGAAGGACTATACCTTTTTTACTTAACGCAAGTCAGAGTCCAAGGGCATGAGATGTGATTAATCGTATGTACATTACTTGACTGGCGATTAATGGCTAATCGGTGACAGCCCTAATACCAAATATGAAATCTATCCAAGTTTCCTGCCTAGAGATATTGCTTTAACAAGGTTTTTAGACTTTGACCCCTGGTGACCCCAGATGACCTTTGACCTCCGCCAAAAATAATAGGGTTCCTCCTCTTAATATGGCGCATCTATGTACCAAGTTTGAAAACTGTCAGACATTCCTATCTTGAGATATCGTGTTAACAAGCAGTGTCACAAACACACATACATACACACACGCCATCATGAATGCATTGGTTTCTCTTATCATCGAAACCAAAAACTGAGTAGTTTAAAACATCACCGAGTAAATGCTAAACGATTTTGCAGAGCATTTGAAACCCATTTTAGACGTTTCATAAAATGGACTAAAATCCTCCCTTTTACCCGTAAGTTCACTCAGAATCAGGCACCGAAAGTATTTTTTACATCTAACTCATTGATTGCCACGGTTTAAAAGATTTTTTGGTTCCTAGTTTCTGAGATGATTGACTTTAGAAGTCATGACTTTTAGCTAATTAGTATTCAAATCCTTATGACGTCACGCAACGTCATGCCTTAAATGTAAAAGAAGGAAGCTCTTTTCGAGTAGTTGCGATGTGACTGATACTGAGAGGAAGAACCCTATTTATTTTGGGTGAGGTCAAAGGTCATTCGGGGTCACAAACCAAAATCCTTGTTTACACAATATCTCAATATAGGAAACTTGGATTAATTTCAAACTTAATATGTTGATGCATTATGGTGTAAGGAAGAACCCTATTGATTTTGGTGGAGGTCAAAGGTCATTTGGGGTCACATGGGGTGAAATCCCGAAATCCTTGTTTACACGATATCTCATGGTGGAAAACTAAGATTAATTTCAAACTTGATATGTTGATGTGTTATGATGAAGGGAAGAACCCTATTGATTTTGGTGGAGGTCAAAGGTCATTTGGGGTCACGTGGGGTCAAACCCCGAAACCCTTGTTTACACGATATCTCAGAGTAGGAAACTTGGATTAATTTCAAACTTGATATGTTGATGTGTTATGATGTAAGGAAAAACCCTCCCGAAATCCTTGTTTACACGATATCTCATGCTAGAAAGCTTGGATTAATCTTGATATGTTGATGTGTTATGATGTAAGGAAGACCCCTATTGATTTTGGTGGAGGTCAAAGGTCATTTGGGGTCACGTGGAGTCAATCCCCGAAATCGTTGTTTACACGATATCTCAGAGTAGAAAACTTGGATTAATTTCAAACTTGATATGTTGATACGTTATGATGTAAGGAAGAACCCTATTGATTTTGGTGGAGGTCAAAGGTCATTTGGGGTCAAACCCCGAAATCCTTGTTTACACGATATCTCATGGTAGAAAACTTGGATTAATTTCAAACTTCATATGTTGATACGTTATGATGTAAGGAAGAACCCTATTGATTTTGGTGGAGGTTAAAGGTCATTTAGGGTAAAAACCCCAAATCCATGTTTACACGATATCTAATGGCAGGAAACTTGAATTGTCGATGCGTTATTCTGTAAGAAAGGAACGGATTGATTTTGGTGGAAGTCAAAGGTCATTTGGGGTTAAATCCTGAAATCCTTTTTACGCTATATCTCAAGGTAGAAAATCCAGATTCATTTCAAATTCGATATGTTGATGCGTTATGATGTGAAGAAGAACCCAATTAATTTTGGTGGAGGTCAGAGGTCATTTGGGTTCACATGGGGTCAAACCCTGAAATCATTGTTTACATGATACATCATAGTAGGACACTTGGATTCATTTCAATCTTGATAGGCTGATGCATTATGATGTAAGAAAGAACAGTTCAGGTCTGGTCTTCGTCGAGAGCGGACGTGTTTTCACGGAGCTCTCGCTGATCGTGCTGAATTTTGGCATTGTGCATTGTGCTGTACTGTGCTGTGCTGCTTGTTATACTATCATATACTACTATTGTCGTTTTACCGAAGTGTTGGATATTGGGTGTGGTCTCTCGCTTGGGGACGTGGTTTGGCCGTGCTCGTTTTAAAGCACGCCTGGTTTATAGTTTGTTGGGTTCCCTTTATTTTTTCCTGCCTGGGTTTGATCTGCTGTGCTGAAGTTTTCTCTCTAGTTGCTGCGTGGCCTTGGGCCACAAATCTTTGCTGCTATGCCCGGAGGTCGGGATAGCAGTATCGTTAAGTTACAGTTTGAGTCGAGGGGGAATGTTACACCCCAGCATGTTTTTTCTGTGTTGAAGAACAATAAGGTAGATGTTAAGGATATAGAGATGCTGCAGGCCCTTGCATCCCGAAATACGTATGATTTGAAGTTCCGGACTGATGCTGCCCGATTGAAGGGGGTTTCCTCCCTTAAGGGTGTGGAGGGTCTCACTGTCACCCCATATGATCGCTCTGTGGTGGTGACGGTGTTGTACCTCAATTTTGAGGTAGATCAGGGCCTGGTGGCGAGGGTTCTAGGACAATACGGAACTGTCTCTGACTGGCGTTGGGTAAAGTATAATGAAGGTGAACTGGCCGGTATTCTCAACGGAAAGAGACAGTTCCGTATGGAGCTAAAACGAGACATCCCCTCCGTCTTGTTCAGGGGTTCTAAGGCCCACATCAGGTATTTTGGCCAGCCCCGCACCTGTTTCCAGTGTAGGGAGGAGGGGCATGAGGCCAAGTCATGCCCAAACAAACGTTGTGGCAGATGCCTGCAGTTGGGGCATGAGAGGGCAACATGTCCCAATCAGGTGCGGTGTAACCTGTGTGGGGAGGAGGGACATGTCTCTGGTGCCTGCCCCACATCGTACTCTGCGCGTGCAAGTGCAGATGTGGAGCCGGCAAGTGAACCCTTGTCTTCAGACCCTGAACCAATGGTGGAGGAACCCAGGTCCCCTACGCCTGATGAGGTGGCACATCAGGTGGAACAAGAGTTCCTAGCTTCTAAGGGATGTGAAGTGGTCTGTGGGAACCCTGAGGTAGGCCCTTCCCAACCCTCCACATCGGTACCTGAGTCACACTCTCCACCAGCTCCCGGGGAGGCTGGAATACAAACAGTGGAGCACGACCTTAGAATGTCCTCGGACTCGGAATCTGACTCTGCTATGTCAGATGTGGGAGGACCTGCCTCAGAGCCTCCACCAAAGGACCCACCATCTGGGGAGGGCTGGTTTGATTTGTGTGAGGCCGTTGAACTTGAGCCCAAGTTGAAAAGGTCGGCCTCAGGGGAGGTCTCCGACCGGGGAGGGGGAGTTAGTCCTTCTTTGCCACCAGCACCACCAGATCCATGTAACAAAAAGGCCAGGTCAGAGACAGTTTTGTAATTTCACACTCCACATTTCATGAATGGTCCCCTGTCCCTCATGACCCTGAATGTAAACGGCATGAGGGACAGTCGGAAGCGGTCCAGAATATTCCAATTTTGTAAGTCATTGGGTGTGGACTTCGTTTTCCTCCAAGAGACTCACATTGTTAATGAGGACGATGTCTACACCTGGTCCTACGAATGGGGTGGGGGTTTGTACGCTTCCTTTGGTTCCGCGTCTTCCTGTGGATCTGTCATTTTAGTTTCTCCAAGATGGACTTCCCTGGTCGGAAAGGTTGATCATGATCATGAGGGCCGGTTGGTATGCATTACCATCAAACATCCTTGCGGGAACTTCTTCTTATGTAACGTTTATGCCCCCAACCAACCTACAGACAGAAGGAATTTTTTGCTACCCTGCCATCCTTCGTTCCTGGCTGTGCCCCTTGTATCCTATCTGGAGACTTCAACTGTGTCCCTGACACACGGTTTGATCGAATGTCCACCTTCACATCTTCAAGCTGTAGTGTTGGTATGGTGGAGTTGGACATGTTCACAAAGAATCACGATATGGTTGACGTTTGGAGAGTGCAGCATCCTGGCTTGTCCGTGTTCACTTGGCACCGCCCTGATGGCACGGACGCCTCAAGGTTGGACAGGGTGTACGCTCCAACGGCTCTGTCACCAAGTGATTGCGAAGTTGTGGCATGTCCAATTTCGGACCATGATGCAGTTACTGTCTCATTCACACCCCCAGAGTCATGGCCAGTAGGGAGGGGGTTCTGGAAAATGAACACAGATATTCTAACGGAGGCTGAATATAGCAAAGATTTTAAGGCCAGATACGAAGGGTGGCGAACTTTGAGGCCGGCCTTTTCAACAGATTTAGAGTGGTGGGATGATGTAAAGAACCGCATCAAACAGTTTACAGTGGAATATTGTGTAGCAAGAGCTCGTCGAAGAAGGGAGGAGTTCCTTTCACTTTGCTCTAGGGAGAGGAACGGGGACCACTCCGCACTTCATGCAATCCAACAGTACCTTGATGGAAAACTACACGGGGCCCGGGTTCGTGCTCGTGTGCATTGTGTGGAGGCGGAGGAGAAACCAACGATTAAGTTCTACCGGGACGTCACAAAGAATGCCATCGATCGCAGTATAAAAGCTGTCCGTGACGCCCACGGTGTGGTACATAAGGACCCTCTCGACATTGTAGAAGTGTATAAAAACTTTTATGAGCAGCTGTATACCCAGGCAGATGTCGATGAAGACCTTCAAAAGTCCCTATTAGATAATATTGACAAAACCCCTTCTAAAGATCAGAATGATGAACTTGGCTCCCCTTTGACTGTTGACGAGCTCTGGAAGGCAGTGGCGAAGATGAAAGGCGGAAAGGCACCTGGGTCCGACGGTATTCCAGTAGAATTCTATAAACGCTTCTGGGGTACCTTAGCACATGATCTCCGTGACGTATTCGTCTCTAGCTTCCTTGCTGGCTCATTGAGCCACTCGCAGCGCACAGGCATAATAACTTTGCTGCCTAAGTCAGGAGACCCCCTCGAACCGAAAAACAAACGGCCAATCACCTTGTTAAATGTAGATTACAAGATTCTGGCGAAAGCCCTTTGCAACAGGCTAGGCACAGTTATGCCAGATCTTGTAGGGTCCTTTCAGACTTGTGCGGTGCGGGGACACAGTATTCAGCAGAACCTCTGGGTGGTGCGGGACTTAGTTGAATACGTGATGGACCGTGATCTTCCATGTGCCCTTGTCTCCCTCGATCAGGAGAAGGCCTTCGACATGGTTGATCATGGATTCCTCTTTAAAATTTTAAAGAAGTTTTGTTTGAATCCAGTTTTTGTTAAATTGACCTCCTTATTGTACAATAGTGTAAATAGTCGGGTTATCGTTAATGGCCTACCGTCAGACCCCTTCAGTGTCCAACGTGGCGTACGGCAGGGGTGCCCCCTATCACCTTTACTCTACGTATTGTTTAGTGAATCAATAGCAAGAGCCTTTCAAGTAGAGCCTTTGTTTCAACCATTTCACATTCCCGGTGGTGTTGAAGTTAAGTGCCTTCAGTATGCCGATGACGTCACATGCGTAGTCTCCGACCTAGCTTCCTTCAAGGCCCTTAGTGGCACGTTGTCTAAGTTTCAAAGAGCCACAGGTGCCAGACTGAATCCCAATAAGACCAAAGGACTTCGCCTAGGTAAGTGGCGGTCAAGAAGACTGCCCTTCGCTGCATCATGGGTAGACGACGCCATAAGGATAAACGGCATATGGTTTGGTTATGGACAAACCGAGTTACTTACCTGGAATGAGAAAGTGGACCTGGTGGAAGCTAGGTTGAAGGACTTCGGCGAGCGCCACATTAGCCTGTTCGGAAAGGTGACAGTTATCAATCGTTTTATTTATCCCCTTTTGTGGTATCCAGGCACCGTTCTGGCTGCTCCAAAGGGTGTCCTGTTGCGTCTCGAGAGGGCTGTGTTTAGGTTTTTATGGTCAGGGAAGACGGAGCTCGTAAGAAGAGGGATGGTATATCAGGATGTTAGGCGTGGTGGGTTGGGCCTTGTGCATTTTCCTTCCAAACTCCGTTTTCTCCTGACCAAGTGTGTTTATAGTGCTGTAGACAGCAGAATGCCTTTTGCCTATTTTGTCCGTTATTGGGGGGATTATCATTCCGTCGGTTCTTTCCCTCCCTGTTTAGTAACAGTGAACCCCACAGCTGGAGGCCCTCGGAAGCATACAGTCAAATGAGAGAAACGCTCCTCATTATATCTAGAGTTGGGGACGTTTCGCAGTTAAGTGCAAGAGACCTATACCAGGCTGTTTTTGAAGAATTGGTTGGCCAGGTCCAATCCAATCACTATGCTTCAGGGTCGGAAGTGTGGCGAGTGGTCCACAGCAGATCATTAGATTACCGAAGGCGAGACCTGTTGTGGCGAATCGCACATGATGCGATTGTTACTAATCTCAAGCGTCTTCGGTGGCGTCTTGGAGATGGAATTTGCCCACGCACTGGATGCACAAAGTGGGAAAGTGTGTCACATGTGTTTTGGCAGTGTGAATTTGTGGCACTCCTTTGGGAATGGTTCCAGGTCCTGACTGATCGCTTGACGATGGGCAACACATGGGCGGTCGGCCGGGACTATGCTTTGTATGGTCTTTCACCCCCGCCATGCAATACAAGTATTCAGGGCATACTTACCTTTGCTTCGGCCTCCATAAAGCTGGCCTTATGGAGAGACCGATGTAACGTTGTTTTTAGGGGGATGGGGAAGCCTGCGGACGTCGTCCTGGCATCGGTGAAGGCGGAGGTGAGGCTGAGGGTTGAGTCCGACTTCGTTCGTTTGCCAAGGTCGGCGTTCGGTAGGCGATGGGGTCCACTCGTTTCGGTGAGGGGGGATCGTGTGGTGGTCAATTTGTAATAGGGTGGGTATGTAAGGGGCTTGTAAATAGTATGTTAATATCTGTGTGTATGATTTTCTGTACATAGTTTTGTAAATATCTGTATATATAGCTTATTACTGTAATGAACATAATTTTCTGTTTGATTTAGCAGTCTGTAAATAGTTTTGCGTTTATGTTTTTGCCCGATCCGGTTTCAGTTTTTTGTTTTTGTTTTGTATGTGCCGTTTCGATGCACTTAAAAAGCACAAGAAAGAACCCAATTTATTTTGGCGGAGGTCAAAGGTTATTTGGGGTCATAGGGGTCAATCCCCGAAAACCTGGTTTTCACTTTATGTCAAGGTAGGAAACTTGAATTAATTTCAAACTTGATATGTTGATGCGTTATGATTTAAGGAAGAACCCATTAATTTTGGTGGAGGTCAGAGGTCATTTGGGTTCACATGGGGTCAAACCCTGAAATCCTTGTTTACATGATACATCATAGTAGGACACTTGGATTCATTTCAATCTTGATAGGCTGATGCATTACGATGTCAGAAAGAACCCAATTTATTTTGGCGGAGGTCAAAGGTTATTTGGGGTCATAGGGGTCAATCCCCGAAAACCTGGTTTTCACTTTATCTCAAGGTAGGAAACTTGAATTAATTTCAAACTTGATATGTTGATGCGTTATGATTTAAGGAAGAACCCATTAATTTTGGTGGAGGTCAAAGGTCATTTGGGGTCACATGTGGTCAAACCCTTAAATCCTCGTTTACATGATACATCATGGAAGGACACTTGGATTCATTTCAAACTTGATATGTTGATGCGTTATGATGTAAGGAAGCACCCTATTGATTTTGGTAGAGGTCAAAGGTCATTTGGGGTCATAGGGGATCAAACTCAGAAAACAGAAAAACTTGTTTAGGATAGCCTATGGTATGAAACTTGGATGGATATCATAATTAGTATTTGGATGAATTATGGTGAGAAGATGGTCTGTACAAGGCTTTTTTTGTAGAGGTGAAAAGAAAACTGGGGTCATGATCGTTCAAACTTTATAATCTCAAGGTGTCCTAATTAGTATGTTGATGTGTTATGGTGAGTTGAAAGTACTGTAGCTGTTGTTTTTGGTGGAGGTCAATGGTCATCTGGTATCACCTAGAATCAAACTCTGAAAACCTTGTTTGCAGAATATCTTAAGGCACAGTGTAAAATTTGGCTTTTTGAATATAGAAATGTTTTGGTTAAAAGAAAAACCACAGGTGGAGTCAAAGGTCACTTTGGGTCACTAGTGGTTACAAGAAATGTGGCATTTTATTGAAAAGAGCATGTGTGTATCATCGAAACCTCAATGCATTTTTGCATTCTGGTTGCTTGTTGTTGCTTTCGGGCGTGTTCAGTTCCGGTCTTCGTCGAGAGCGGACGTGTTTTCACGTAGCTCTCGTTGTTCGTGCTGAAATTTAACTGCTGTGCTGTGCTGTGTGCATTGAAACGGCACATACAAAACAAAACAAAAAAAAAAAAAAAAAACTCAAACCGGATCGAGCAAAAAATAAACGCAAACTATTTACATACTGCTAAATCAAACATGTTCATTACAGTAATAAAGCTATGTATACTGATATTTGCAAACTATTTACAACATAAACACCTGACAGACCCACCCAATTACAAGTTGACCACCACACGGTTCCCCCTCAACGAAACGAGTGGACCCCATCGCCTACCCGAACGCCGACCTTGGCAAACACGAACGAAGTCGGACTCAACCCTCAGCCTCACCTCCGCCTTCACCGACGCCAGGACGACGTCCGCAGGCTTCCCAATCCCACTAAAAACGTAACATCGGTCTCTCCATAAGGCCAGCTTTATGGAGGCCGAAACCAAGGTAAGTATGCCCCGAACACTTGTATTGCATGGCGGGGATGAAAGACCACACAAGGCATAGTCCTGGCCGACCGCCCATGTGTTGCACAATGTCAAGCGATCAGTCAGGACTTGGAACCATTCCCAGAAGAGGGTAACAAATTCACACTGCCAAAACACATGTGACACTCTCTCCCACTTTGTGCATCCATTGCGTGGCAAATGCCACCTCCAAGACGCCACCGAAAGCGCTTGAGATTGGTTACAATCGCATCATGTGCGATTCGCCACAACAGGTCTCGCCTGCGGTAATCTAATGATCTGCTGTGGACCACACGCCACACTTCTGACCCTGAAGCATAGTGGTTGGATTGGACCTGGCCAACCAATTCTTCAAAAACAGCCCGGTATAGATCTCTTGCACTTAACTGTGAAACATCTCCAAGTGTGGACATAATGAGGAGCGTTTCTCTCATTTGACTGTATGCTTCCGAGGGCCTCCAGCTGTGGGGTTCACTGTTACTAAACAGGGAGGGAAAGAACGGACGGAATGATAATCCCCCCCAATAACGGACAAGGAGTTTGGAAGGAAAGTGCACAAGGCCCAACCCACCACGCCTAACATCCTGATATACCATCCCTCTCCTTAGGAGCTCCGTCTTCCCCGACCATAAAAACCTAAACACAGCCCTCTCAAGACGCAACAGGACACCCTTTGGAGCAGCCAGAACAGTGCCTGGATGCCACAAAAGGGGATAAATAAAACGATTGATAACTGTCACCTTTCCAGACAGGCTAATGTGGCGCTCGCCGAAGTCCTTCAACCTAGCTTCCACCAGGTCCACTTTCTCATTCCAGGTAAGTAGCTCGGTTTGCCCATAACCAAACCATATGCCGTTGATCCTTATGGCGTCATCTACCCATGATGCAGCGAAGGGCAGTCTTCTTTGCGCTTTTTAAGTGCATTGAAACGGCACATACAAAACAAAAACTGAAACCGGATCGGGCAAAAACATAAACGCAAAACTATTTACAGACTGCTAAATCAAACAGAAAATTATGTTCATTACAGTAATAAGCTACATATACAGATATTTACAAAACTATGTACAGAAAATTACACACACAGATATTTACATACTATTTACAAGCCCCTTACATACCCACCCTATTACAAATTGACCACCACACGGCCCCCCTCACCGAAACGAGTGGACCCCATCGCCTACCGAACGCCGACCTTGGCAAACGAACGAAGTCGGACTCAACCCTCAGCCTCACCTCCGCCTTCACCGATGCCAGGACGACGTCCGCAGGCTTCCCCATCCCCCTAAAAACAACGTTACATCGGTCTCTCCATAAGGCCAGCTTTATGGAGGCGGAAGCAAAGGTAAGTATGCCCTGAATACTTGTATTGCATGGCGGGGGTGAAAGACCATACAAATCATAGTCCCGGCCGACCGCCCATGTGTTGCCCATCGTCAAGCGATCAGTCAGGACTTGGAACCATTCCCAAAGGAGGGCCACAAATTCACACTGCCAAAACACATGTGACACACTTTCCCACTTTGTGCATCCAGTGCGTGGGCAAATTCCATCTCCAAGACGCCACCGAAGACGCTTGAGATTAGTAACAATCGCATCATGTGCGATTCGCCACAACAGGTCTCGCCTGCGGTAATCTAATGATCTGCTGTGGACCACACGCCACACTTCCGACCCTGAAGCATAGTGATTGGATTGGACCTGGCCAACCAATTCTTCAAAAACAGCCTGGTATAGGTCTCTTGCACTTAACTGCGAAACGTCCCCAACTCTAGATATAATTAGGAGCGTTTCTCTCATTTGACTGTATGCTTCCGAGGGCCTCCAGCTGTGGGGTTCACTGTTACTAAACAGGGAGGGAAAGAACCGACGGAATGATAATCCCCCCCAATAACGGACAAAATAGGCAAAAGGCATTCTGCTGTCTACAGCACTATAAACACACTTGGTCAGGAGAAAACGGAGTTTGGAAGGAAAATGCACAAGGCCCAACCCACCACGCCTAACATCCTGATATACCATCCCTCTTCTTACGAGCTCCGTCTTCCCTGACCATAAAAACCTAAACACAGCCCTCTCGAGACGCAACAGGACACCCTTTGGAGCAGCCAGAACGGTGCCTGGATACCACAAAAGGGGATAAATAAAACGATTGATAACTGTCACCTTTCCGAACAGGCTAAGTCCTTCAACCTAGCTTCCACCAGGTCCACTTTCTCATTCCAGGTAAGTAACTGGGTTTGCCCATAACCAAACCATATGCCGTTTATCCTTATGGCGTCGTCTACCCATGATGCAGCGAAGTCCTTTGGTCTTATTGGGATTCAGTCTGGCACCTGTGGCTCTTTGAAACTTAGACAACGTGCCACTTAGGGCCTTGAAGGAAGCTAGGTCGGAGACTACGCATGTGACGTCATCGGCATACTGAAGGCACTTAACTTCAACACCACCGGGAATGTGAAATGGTTGAAACAAAGGCTCTACTTGAAAGGCTCTTGCTATTGATTCACTAAACAATACGTAGAGTAAAGGTGATAGGGGGCACCCCTGCCGTACGCCACGTTGGACACTGAAGGGGTCTGACGGTAGGCCATTAACGATAACCCGACTATTTACACTATTGTACAATAAGGAGGTCCATTTAACAAAAACTGGATTCAAACAAAACTTCTTTAAAATTTTAAAGAGGAATCCATGATCAACCATGTCGAAGGCCTTCTCCTGATCGAGGGAGACAAGGGCACATGGAAGATCACGGTCCATCACGTATTCAACTAAGTCCCGCACCACCCAGAGGTTCTGCTGAATACTGTGTCCCCGCACCGCACAAGTCTGAAAGGACCCTACAAGATCTGGCATAACTGTGCCTAGCCTGTTGCAAAGGGCTTTCGCCAGAATCTTGTAATCTACATTTAACAAGGTGATTGGCCGTTTGTTTTTCGGTTCGAGGGGGTCTCCTGACTTAGGCAGCAAAGTTATGCCTGTGCGCTGCGAGTGGCTCAATGAGCCAGCAAGGAAGCCAGAGACGAATACATCACGGAGATCATGTGCTACGGTACCCCAGAAGCGTTTATAGAATTCTACTGGAATACCGTCGGACCCAGGGGCCTTTCCGCCTTTCATCTTCGCCACTGCCTTCCAGAGCTCGTCAACAGTCAAAGGGGAGCCAAGTTCATCATTCTGATCTTTAGAGGGGGTTTTGTCAATATTATCTAATAGGGACTTTTAAAGGTCTTCATCGACATCTGCCTGGGTATACAGCTGCTCATAAAAGTTTTTATACACTTCTACAATGTCGAGAGGGTCCTTATGTACCACACCGTGGGCGTCACGGACAGCTTTTATACTGCGATCGATGGCATTCTTTGTGACGTCCCGGTAGAACTTAATGGTTGGTTTCTCCTCCGCCTCCACACAATGCACACGAGCACGAACCCGGGCCCCGTGTAGTTTTCCATCAAGGTACTGTTGGATTGCATGAAGTGCGGAGTGGTCCCCGTTCCTCTCCCTAGAGCAAAGTGAAAGGAACTCCTCCCTTCTTCGACGAGCTCTTGCTACACAATATTCCACTGTAAACTGTTTGATGCGGGTCTTTACATCATCCCACCACTCTAAATCTGTTGAAAAGGCCGGCCTCAAAGTTCGCCACCCTTTCGTATCTGGCCTTAAAATCTTTGCTATATTGAGCCTCCGTTAGAATATCTGTGTTCATTTTCCAGAACCCCCTCCCTACTGGCCATGACTCTGGGGGTCTGAATGAGACAGTAACTGCATCATGGTCCGAAATTGGACATGCCACAACTTCGCAATCACTTGGTGACAGAGCCGTTGGAGCGTACACCCTGTCCAACCTTGAGGCGTCCGTGCCATCAGTGCCAAGTGAACACGGACAAGCCAGGATGCTGCACTCTCCAAACGTCAACCATATCGTGATTCTTTGTGAACATGTCCAACTCCACCATACCGGCACTACAGCTTGAAGATGTGAAGGTGGACATTCGATCAAACCGTGTGTCAGGGACACAGTTGAAGTCTCCAGATAGGAAACAAGGGGCACAGCCAGGAACGAAGGATGGCAGGGTAGCGAAAAAAATTCCTTCTGTCTGTAGGTTGGTTGGGGGCTTAAACGTTACATAAGAAGAAGTTCCCGCAGGGATGTTTGATGGTAATGCATACCAACCGGCCCTCATGATCATGATCAACCTTTCCGACCAGGGAAGTCCATCTTGGAGAAACTAAAATGACAGATCCACAGGAAGATGCGGAACCAAAGGAAGCGTACAAACCCCCGCCCCATTCGTAGGACCAGGTGTAGACATCGTCCTCATTAACAATGTGAGTCTCTTGGAGGAAAACGAAGTCCACACCCAATGACTTACAAAATTGGAATATTCTGCACCGCTTCCGACTGTCCCTCATGCCGTTAACATTCAGGGTCATGAGGGACAGGGGACCATTCATGAAATGTGGAGTGTGAAATTACAAAACTGTCTCTGACCTGGCCTTTTTATTACATGGATCTGGTGCTGGTGGCACAGAAGGACTAGCTCCCCCTCCCCGGTCGGACACCTCCCCTGAGACCGACCTTTTCAACTTGGGCTCAAGTTCAACGGCCTCACACAAATCAAACCAGCCCTCCCCAGATGGTGGGTCCTTTGGTGGAGGCTCTGAGGCAGGTCCTCCCACATCTGACATGGCAGAGTCAGATTCCGAGTCCGAAGACATTCTAAGGTCGTGCTCCACTGTTTGTTTTCCAGCCTCCCCGGGAGCTGGTGAAGAGTGTGACTCAGGTACCGATGTGGAGGGTTGGGAAGGGCCTACCTCAGGGTTCCCACAGACCACTTCACATCCCTTAGAAGCTAGGAACTCTTGTTCCACCTGATGTGCCACCTCATCAGGCGTAGGGGACCTGGGTTCCTCCACCATTGGTTCAGGGTCTGAAGACAAGGGTTCACTTGCCGGCTCCACATCTGCACTTGCACGCGTAGAGTACGATGTGGGGCAGGCACCAGAGACATGTCCCTCCTCCCCACGCAGGTTACACCGCACCTGATTGGGACATGTTGCCCTCTCATGCCCCAACTGCAGGCATCTGCCACAACGTTTGTTTGGGCATGACTTGGCCTCATGCCCCTCCTCCCTACACTGGAAACAGGTGCGGGGCTGGCCAAAATACCTGGTGTGGGCCTTAGTACCCCCTATGAACAAGACGGAGGGGATGTCTCGTTTTAGCTCCATACGGAACTGTCTCTTTCCGTTGAGAATACCGGCCAGTTCACCTTCATTATACTTTACCCAACGCCAGTCAGAGACAGTTCCGTATTGTCCTAGAACCCTCGCCACAAGGCCCTGATCTACCTCAAAATTGAGGTACAACACCGTCACCACCACAGAGCGATCATATGGGGTGACAGTGAGACCCTCCACGCCCTTTAGGGAGGAAACCCCCTTCAATCGGGCAGCATCAGTCCGGAACTTCAAATCATACGTATTTCGGGATGCAAGGGCCTGCAGCATCTCTATATCCTTAACATCTACCTTATTGTTCTTCAACACAGAAAAAACATGCTGGGGTGTAACATTCCCCCTCGACTCAAACTGTAACTTAACGATACTGCTATCCCGACCTACGGGCATAGCAGCAAAGGTTTGTGGCACAAGGCCACGCAGCAACTAGAGAGAAAACTTCAGCACAGCAGATCAAACCCAGGCAGGGAAAAAATAAAGGGAATCCAACAAAAAACTATAAACCAGGCGTGCGTTAAAACGAGCACGGCCAAACCACGTCCCCAAGCGAGAGACCACACTCAATATCCAACACTTCGGTAAAACGACAATAGTAGTATATGTTAGTATAACAAGCAGCACAGTACAGCACAGCGGTCTTCTTGACCGCCTCTTACCTAGGCGAAGTCCTTTGGTCTTATTGGGATTCAGTCTGGCACCTGTGGCTCTTTGAAACTTAGAAAATGTGCCAAGAAGGGCCTTGAAGGAAGCAAGGTCCGAGACTACGCATGTGACGTCATCAGCATACTGAAGGCACTTAACTTCACATGTAACATGTACAGTTACATGGTGAAACTGGTTTACATGTACAACACTAACTGAAAACTCTTAATGTTGGCAA
Source organism: Holothuria scabra (assembly GCA_037179385.1). Classification (NCBI taxonomy): domain Eukaryota; kingdom Metazoa; phylum Echinodermata; class Holothuroidea; order Aspidochirotida; family Holothuriidae; genus Holothuria; species Holothuria scabra. Next base: position 16,863,090 of record CM074183.1, on the reverse strand, counting down.
AGAACACACAAACAAATACAACTTCAAATGCAAGGCTACGATCTCACACCCTTTTTGATCTAGCCCTTCAGTAGTTCCGTGCAAAATGATGTTTGAGCAGAACTTTTTCGATTGCTGTCTTTCCTAGCAGTTGGTTGAGGGCTATTTGTCGTTGGAAAGCCTTGAGTAGGACATTTTTCTCTAATTTTGACCACTGACGCCTTTGACTTTTATGTAGCAGGGTTCCAACACTTTTCCTTCAAACAAATTCCAGACCTTTTCAAGACTTTTTCACAACCCTGGATCAGGTTTTCTAGGCCCATTTCTGGGCCACTGGCTGATATATGCTTGTTTTCAGGAAGAAGAGGTACGGCAGTTAAGGTTAAGAACAGTGTAACCTTTTAGTTGCATTCATCAGATGTGACATCACCACCCTCATTCCTTCTGATCCCACCGTCGCTTAACCCTTTAGTACCTGAACAAACTTCTTGATGACTTAAAGAAACCTACCAGTTAAATTTCAACTAAAATGACATTAGGAAAGAGAAATATATTGAAATTTCTGTAAATTACGAAAAAAAGGTACTTCCATCGAAACAACAGTGGTTGTTTACATGTCTACATATGTAGACATCAGGCATTAATAGGATCAAGGGAGCTTTTCGTTTATGCATAGATAATAATAAAAATAGATATAATGATCACACAAGGTATATTAAAAGTAAAAGTGAAGCATTAATAACTATTTTCAATGAATTGTTTTGGTGTCCATGGCAACTGTTACTGAGTTCTCTCACACAACTCAATAGTTCAAATCTTTCAACCTGCAGTGCAATTATGCTGTATTTGTCATGAGAAATGGCAATACTGTCCAAATGGTGATATAAAAAACTCTTCCTAGTTTGTAAAGTTGACCCCATGGAAGTCAAGAAAGCCCTCAGAGCCAACAACACACAAATAGACCTGACACTTTGAACACATGAACCTTGTCTTCCTTTTGCATCCTTCTTGCTTGCACCGTTGTGGCAACCCAGTAATCTGCAAAGGCCAGCGGTTCACTTTGTCACTCCTGACCCCTTGGGGCACATGTCTGGCACCAAGCGAGCGTACTGGACGTCGTACTTCCTCGTTGTTAGTGGGTGTTGTTTCCACTGAGAAGCGTTCGGCAAATGTCGACCAGAAAATCCAGGACAGGCCCCTTACCCCCAACTTCCCGGTATATTACACAGCCATCGACGACACATAGATTGATTAGTTGGAAAAAATGCGCAGGTACCATTTGCGGGCTCTCAGCTTTGTCTTGTATAGAGAGAGAGGCACGTCAGCTTTGCACATCCAAACTATGGCCGATCGTATCTCTTGCACTCATCTAGTGGTAGTGCTTCCACAAAGTTTGATGCTGTCAGTACCCGTCTATTATCATACTATGCGCAGATGAAGATCTTTTCATCAGTGTCAATGTGATAACCCGTTGTACTTCACCAGAAATTTATCCTGAATGCACTTCTGTCAGTCCACCATACCGTCAAATCTGTAATATGCACATGATATTATGATGTATGCTCAAAGCCACCTTTCTTTATTACCTTTTTATAATTTACTTTCTTTACTTTAATGTAAATAAGTATGCATGATTTTTTTTCGTTCTTTCCATACTTACGTCATGAGATAATTGTCTTCCCAAACCAAAAATTCGTACTTTCAAAGGGTCATGTTTTCAAAATTAAGTAAAATTTTAGGTCAAAAATTTTAAAAGCTCCGGAGGGATGTCGTGTAATACCATGTTCTCGCATCCTCTTCTTTGAAGATAGCGACCACTTCCTTAATACCCACAAGTATGTTTACCGCTCACCATGATTCATCAACGATCCTTTGTTCACAGCCAGAGCTGCACTCAACAGTCAATAATCGAAGACTTCCTCTCGTCCGGTTTTCCATGAAACTTTGGGTCAATTACGTAATCAAACTTACTTTATACCGGCGTGTCCTAAGTTTAAAACGATCTAACTCTGATTGGGCACTTCTTGAGAATACTTGTAAATATTCATGATTGTCTCAGACCAATCAGTAACATAGAAGTAATGTCGTATCTAAAAGTAGATGACTTTAAGTTACACGTGGTGACTTTGATTTGAGAGGAACTTCGTTTCCGACTTCCGAAGAGAAAAGATCTAAAGTCGAGTTACTTCTTTGTTTTCTCACGTTCTTTTATAAACTATTTTCTTTTATCATCGAAGTCTCAAGAGAGTCAGTGAATAAAATGACTTTAACGTAAACCGTTCCTTTTTCTTCCAATTTTTGACCTTTTTTAGAGTTAGCCGCGGCATAGCGCGAACCCAACACAACATTATAATGATGCCCTTACCCTTCATCAGAGTCCATGTCATAATTCCCACACGCTGGAGTTGTCACAGCTATAGGGGAAACTGTTTGCTCAAATAACAACTTTGGCTTGCTGCCAGAAGCAATAGCCACTGGCTTTGAGGCAATATCTGTGAAAAACAAGACAGAAATTTTACTTAATATAATTTAGACTGGTGGTTTTGACACTTCAATGATTAAAGGTATCCGTTAAAGTGGGCATGACACGACCACAAAAACTTTTGTGTGTAGCAAGATTCGATACAGTATTTTACAAATATAATCTCACACCCCATTAAAAACCTTTTCAATTCAGCATAAATGATATTTGAAGGAAAACGTTCAAAATCCAATCTTGAAAAATGCCGCAACAGGTCACCTGACTTTTATGACGCAATTGGTGGCACAAACCCCGCCCTCAGAACGCGCATCTACTGTGGAACTAATGTAACGCTCAGTAAAGTTATCTAATCTTAGCAACTTCTTGAAAACGATTGCATCACAATGCTCGTCCAACATACAGAGCGAAAGGCGCGAATAATGGTAGGGATTAGGAGCAAATCATTGGCCAATTACGTTCGCGTGCATATGCGCGCATAAAAACAATTCTGTTTTTGTGCAAGAAGGACGCATTTCGGGCATTACACAGAACACCTATGAACATGTATGGACAGTCCACAACAAGCGGTTCAGTTCTGGTCTTCGTCGAGAGCGGACGTGTTTTCGCGGAGCTCTCGCTGATCGTGCTGAATTTTGGCATTGTGCTGTGCTGTGCTGTGCCGCTTGTGATACTAACATATACTACTGTCATTTTACTGAAGTGTTGGGTATTGGGTGTAGTCTCACGCTTGGGGACGTGGTTTAGCCGTGCTCGTTTTTAAGCACGCCTCGTCTGTAGTGTAGTGTTGGGTTCCCTTTCTATTTTCCCTGCCTGGGTTTGATCTGCTGTGCTGAAGTTTTCTCTCTAGTTGCTGCGTGGCCTTGTGCCACAAACTTTTGCTGCTATGCCCGGAGGTCGGGATAGCAGTATCGTTAAGTTGCAGTTTGAGTCGAGGGGGAATGTTACACCCCAGCATGTTTTTTCTGTGTTGAAGAACAATAAGGTAGAGGTAAAGGATATAGAGATGCTGCAGGCCCTTGCATCCCGAAACACGTATGATTTAAAGTTCCGGACTGATGCTGCCCGATTAAAGGGGGGTTCCTCCCTTAAGGGTGTGGAGGGTCTAACTGTCACCCCATATGATCGCTCTGTGGTAGTGACAGTGTTATACCTCAATTTTGAGGTGGATCAGGGCCTGGTGGCGAGGGTTCTAGGGCAGTACGGAACTGTCTCTGACTGGCGTTGGGTCAAGTATAATGAAGGTGATTTGGCCGGAATTCTCAACGGAAAGAGACAGTTCCGTATGGAGCTGAAGAAATACATTCCCTCCGTCTTGTTCATAGGGGGTTCGAAGGCCCACATCAGGTATTTCGGTCAGCCCCGCACCTGTTTTCAGTGTAGAGAGGAGGGACATGAGGCCAGGTCATGCCCTAACAAACGCTGTGGCAGATGCCTGCAGTTGGGGCATGAGAGGGCAACATGTCCCAATGATGTGCGGTGTAACTTGTGCGGGGAGGAGGGACATGTCTCTGGTGCCTGCCCCACATCGTACTCTGCACGTGCAAGTGCAGATGTGGAGCCGGCAGGTGAACCCTCTTCAGACCCTGAACCAATGGTGGAGGAACCCAGGTCCCCTACGCCTGATGAGGTGGCACATCAGGTGGAACAAGAGTTCCTAGCTTCTAAGGGATGTGAGGTGGTCTGTGGGAACCCTGAGGTAGGCCCTTCCCAACCCTCCACATCAGTACCTGAGGCACAATCCGCACCAGCTCCTGGGGAGGCTGGAATACTGACAGTGGAGCATGACCTTCAACTGTCATCGGATTCGGAGTCTGACACTGCCATGTCAGATGTGGGAGGACCTGCCTCAGAGCCTCCACCAAAGGACCCACCATCTGGGGAGGGCTGGTTTGATTTGTGTGAGGCCGTTGAACTTGAGCCCAAGTTGAAGAGGTCGGCCTCAGGGGAGGTGTCCGACCGGGGAGGGGAGTTGGTCCTTCTGTGCCACCAGCACCAGATCCATGTAATAAAAAGGCTAGGTCAGAGACAGTTTTGTAATTTCACACTCCACATTTCATGAATGGTCCCCTGTCCCTCATGACCCTGAATGTTAACGGCATGAGGGACAGTCGGAAGCGGTCCAGAATATTCCAATTTTGTAAATCATTAGGTGTGGACTTCGTTTTCCTCCAAGAGACTCACATTGTTAATGAGGACGATGTCTACACCTGGTCCTACGAATGGGGTGGGGGTTTGTACGCTTCTTTTGGTTCCGCATCTTCCTGTGGATCTGTCATTTTAGTTTCTCCAAGATGGTCTTCCCTGGTCGGAAAGGTTGATCATGATCATGAGGGTCGATTGGTATGCATCACCATCAAACATCCTTGCGGGAATTTCTTCCTATGTAACGTTTATGCCCCTAACCAACCTACAGACAGAAGGAATTTTTTTGCTACCCTGCCATCCTTCGTTCCTGGCTGTGCCCCTTGTATCCTATCTGGAGACTTCAACTGTGTCCCTGACACACGGTTTGATCGAATGTCCACCTTCACATCTTCAAGCTGTAGTGTGGGTATGGTGGAGTTGGACATGTTCACAAAGAATCACGATATGGTTGACGTTTGGAGAGTGCAGCATCCTGGCTTGTCCGTGTTCACTTGGCACCGCCCTGATGGCACGGACGCCTCAAGGTTGGACCGGGTGTACGCTCCAACGGCTCTGTCACCAAGTGATTGCGAAGTTGTGGCATGTCCAATTTCGGACCATGATGCAGTTACTGTCTCATTCCAACCCCCAGAGTCATGGCCAGTAGGGAGGGGGTTCTGGAAAATGAACACAGATATTCTAACGGAGGCTGAATATAGCAAAGATTTTAAGGCCAGGTACGAAGGGTGGCGAACTTTGAGGCCGGCCTTTTCAACAGGTTTAGAGTGGTGGGATGATGTAAAGAGCCGCATCAAACGTTTTACAGTGGAGTACTGTGTAGCAAGAGCTCGTCGAAGAAGGGGGGAGTTCCTTTCACTTTGCTCTAGGGAGAGGAACGGGGACCCCTCCGCACTTCATGCAATCCAACAGTATCTTGATGAAAAACTACACGGGGCCCGGGTTCGTGCTCGTGTGCAATGTGTGGAGGCGGAGGAGAAACCAACCATTAAGTTCTACCGGGACGTCACAAAGTATGCCATTGATCGCAGCATAAAAGCTGTCCGTGACGCCCACGGTGTGGTACATAAGGACCCTCTCGACATTGTAGAAGAGTACAAAAACTTTTATAAGCAGCTGTATACCCAGGCAGATGTCGATGAAGACCTTCAAAAGTCCCTATTAGATAATATTGACAAGACGCCCTCAAAAGATCGGAATGATGAACTTGGCTCCCCTTTGACTATTGACGAGCTCTGGAAGGCAGTGGTGAAGATGAAAAGCGGAAAGGCACCTGGATCCGACGGTATTCCAGTAGAATTCTATAAACGCTTCTGGGGTACCATAGCACATGATCTCCGTGATGTGTTCGTCTCTGCCTTCCTCGCTGGCTCATTGAGCCACTCGCAGCGCACAGGCATAATAACTTTGCTGCCTAAGTCAGGAGACCCCTCGAACCGAAAAACAAACGGCCAATCACCTTGTTAAATGTAGATTACAAGATTCTGGCGAAAGCCCTTTGCAACAGGCTAGGCACAGTTATGCCAGATCTTGTAGGGTCCTTTCAGACCTGTGCGGTGCGGGGACACAGTATTCAGCAGAACCTCTGGGTGGTGCGGGACTTAGTTGAATACGTGATGGACCGTGATCTTCCATGTGCCCTTGTCTCCCTCGATCAGGAGAAGGCCTTCGACATGGTTGATCATGGATTCCTCTTTAAAATTTTGAAGAAGTTTTGTTTGAATCCAGTTTTTGTTAAATGGACCTCCTTATTGTATAATAGTGTAAACAGTCGGGTTATCGTTAATGGCCTACCGTCAGACCCCTTCAGTGTCCAACGTGGCGTACGGCAGGGATGCCCCCTATCACCATTACTATACGTATTGTTTAGTGAATCATTAGCAAGAGCTTTTCAAGTAGAGCCTTTGTTTCAACCTTTTCACATTCCCGGTGGTGTTGAAGTTAAGTGCCTTCAGTATGCTGATGACGTCACATGCGTAGTCTCCGACCTAGCTTCCTTCAAGGCCCTTACTGGCACGTTGTCTAAGTTTCAAAGAGCCACAGGTGCCAGACTGAATCCCAGTAAGACCAAAGGACTTCGCCTAGGTAAGTGGCGGTCGGGAAGACTGCCCTTCGCTGCATCGTGGGTAGATGACGCCATAAGGATCAACGGCATCTGGTTTGGTTATGGGCAGACCGAGTTACTTACCTGGAATGAGAAAGTGGACCTGGTGGAAGCTAGGTTGAAGGACTTCGACGCGCGCCACATTAGCCTGTTCGGAAAGGTGACAGTTATCAATCGTTTTATTTATCCCCTTTTGTGGTATCCAGGCACTGTTCTGGCTGCTCCAAAGGGTGTCCTGTTGCGTCTCGAGAGGGCTGTGTTTAGGTTTTTATGGTCAGGGAAGACGGAGCTCGTAAGAAGAGGGATGGTATATCAGGATGTTAGGCGTGGTGGGTTGGGCCTTGTGCACTTTCCTTCCAAACTCCGTTTTCTCCTGACCAAGTGTGTTTATAGTGCTGTAGACAGCAAAATGCCTTTTGCGTATTTTGTCCGTTATTGGGGGGATTATCATTCCGTCGGTTCTTTCCCTCCCTGTTTAGTAACAGTGAACCCCACAGCTGGAGGCCCTCGGAAACATACAGTCAAATGAGAGAAACGCTCCTAATTATATCTAGAGTTGGGGCCGTTTCGCAGTTAAGTGCAAGGGACCTATATCAGGCTGTTTTTGAAGATTTGGTTGGCCAGGTCCAATCCAATCACTATGCTTCAGGGTCAGAAGTGTGGCGTGTGGTCCACAGCAGATCATTAGATTACCGCAGGCGAGACCTGTTGTGGCGAATCGCACATGATGCGATTGTGACTAATCTCAAGCGTCTTCGGTGGCGTCTTGGAGATGGAATTTGCCCACGCACTGGATGCACAAAGTGGGAAAGTGTGTCACATGTGTTTTGGCAGTGTGAATTTGTGGCCCTCCTTTGGGAATGGTTCCAAGCCCTGACCGATCGCTTGACGATGGGCAACACATGGGCGGTCGGCCGGGACTATGCTTTGTATGGTCTTTCACCCCCGCCATGCAATACAAGTATTCAGGACATACTTACCTTTGTTTCGGCCTCCATAAAGCTGGCATTATGGAGAGACCGATGTAACGTTGTTTTTAGGGGGATGGGGAAGCCCGCGGACGTCGTCCTGGCATCAGTGAAGGCGGAGGTGAGGCTGAGGGTTGAGTCCGACTTCGTTCGTTTGCCAAGGTCGGCGTTCGGTAGGCGATGGGGTCCACTCGTTTCGGTGAGGGGGGACCGTGTGGTGGTCAATTTGTAAAAGGGTGGGTATGTGAGGGGCTTGTAAATACTATGTAAATATCTGTGTGTATAATTTTCTGTACATGGTTTTGTAAATATCTGTATATATGGCTTATTACTGTAATGAACATAATTTTCTGTTTGATTTAGCAGTCTGTAAATAGTTTTGCGTTTATGTTTTTTCCCGATCCGGTTTCAGTTTTTGTTTTTGTTTTGTATGTGCCGTTTCAATGCACTTAAAAAGCACAACAAGCGCGTCCCCACTACGAGCGCGTTTTTACTGTATGAGCTGTTTGGTGAAGGTGCTATTGCGCATACTAAGCAGTCACCGCCCAAAGCACAATTCACAATGTAGTCAGTGGCGACGCTCACTGCTACTGTAGAACAGGTGTTTGCAATATAATAGTGTACTCACTAACACACGTTACCTCTCACTTGATTCGATGATTGTGAGCTCCCTGGTACAGTGTTACTAACCATGCCTCCAATGACGTCACCATCTTGATACGCGCTCACATACATTTTTTCGCTTTCGGATTCCAAATGGGCTGAGCGTAGCATGTAATTGGGAATTCATCGACGTATTTCGGTATTTTTGGACATAATTTAGTAGAGAAAACATTCACTTTATGTCAAGGTGTACCCGAAGAACATTTAGGGAGAAACTTACTTTGGCCGTGTCATGTCCTCTCTAAAGGATATACTGACACCAGTAACATACCCTGAATTGCACTGACATGCTCTTCTAAATGAGGAAATTATATTTGGAGAAGGTATGTCAAAGAGAAGGCATGCATATACAAGACTATGCGGTAAATTAGTTCCCATTGGTAGGAAAGTAACCCTGTAGCTAAAATGCCTCTTAGTGACCCCTCCTGTACAAGTATAACCACTAAAAGTAAGTAGTGCTCATCAAGAGAAATTGCACATTATAGAAACTTTCATTTACAAAGACCAATATGAAACATAGCTAGGTTACAATAAGGCATTAAGGCTGCTGTGATGAAAAGATAGACTAAATGTTGATCACCAAGCAAAACAATTAGCATTATAATATTTCTTGTCAATGGGGTAAGGTGAGATGTATAGTCCAAAAATTGCACTGCTCCCCGTCCTGAAACACTCTGATATTGCATCCTATGCCACTGAGAAAAAACACATGATGTGCGTATACAGACCTACAGTTGCACCATCAGCAGGCTACTACAATACATGAAATGAAACACCTTCTTGGAACTTAAAATCCTTTTGTGTGCCTGTCCCAGCAGGAGTTTGTACTTTAAAGGCTAATAGGGATGTTCTTTCTGAAAGACTTTCAAATAAGTGGCACATTTTTAATATCAAACAACAGAACAAAATGACAGTAAGCAGGAAGCTATCATGGAAACTTGTTGATAAGGAAGTAATTGTTGTCAATAAGACAATGGGCAACTGGAGCGGGGTTGCTTTAGAAGGAGGGGTGCTGTAATGACTCTGGGGAGAGAGTACATGGAGATAGTGCTGGAAATTGGCCAATGGGTCATTTACTAGGGAAAAAATCTCATCCAAAATTTGATGGATCTACTAGCTAATCCCAGTCTATCAATACATAGAAATTTAAAGTGTTAATGCTATTTTAATTCCTCAACCATTCTTCACACACAAATTCAAGGTCAATTTTTGTTCAAGGCCATAATCATAGTCATTTTAGTTTATAGTGCTGAACTACAGTAATTTAATTGGTAACTTTCCTTTCTTTTTAAAACGTACATAGGTCTATTTGTTCATACGTGACTGTTTCTACTTAACCCAGCCGGACGAAAACACAAAAGCTAACCATCAACCATCCACACACAAAACACGGGACAAAAGGTCTGTCACAAACGGAAACGACACACCAACCCCACCCGAACAACCCGCCAACTCAACCGAAACACTATATACAGGTTTGTACACAAAATAAGGCACGGAGAAACAAAAACTAGAACCAAAACAGAACTGGACCAAAACAAAATTGCGAACCATTCCCAAAACACCAACACAGAGCAAAACTAATTACGAACCCAATTACATTAAAGTGTTTCAGGATATAACTATGTACACTGCCCATTGCTACCCATCGGTCTGGGACTTCACCTTTTTAATACGTGGGCTCGGTACAGGCGTCCCAGACCGATGGGCCATCCGGTCTGATACATCTTCAGAGGCTGACCTCTTAAGACTAGACCTCTGGCCCCTCCCCTTCACACAAATCAAACCACCCCTCCCTTGAAGGTGGCTCCTTTGCAGGAGGCTCTGAGGCAGGCCCCCCGCCATCCGACATTGCCCAGGGTTAAATTCCATTCGAAACCATTTGGAAAAGTTGAATGGTTCCGAATGGTTCTGAATGGACCCGAATGGACCTGAATGGTCTCAAATGGATTTCAGATGGTATATGAATGGAAATGTACATCTGAATGGTTTTCTGATCACATACCTGAATGGAATGCAAATGGTTCACGAATGGTTTTGGTGTTCGCAAATGGTTCCAAATGGTTCAAACTGGAAACCATTCGGTGAATGGTATATATTATGTACATCAATGGAACATGTCCAGTTCAACATGCATGTACATGGTGCAAATGGTCAAGTTGTCTGTTGGTGTAAGCTAACCTGTTGCAAATTCATTTGAAAGGATATGTAAAGCTCAATGAAACAAATAAGTTATAACCAACTGGATTTGATACATCTCTCACAATTTGTACACAGGTACAATTGAAGGTGTAGACAGGAAAGTAAGAAACTTTGTATTAACCTAAACCAGTTTAGATTCTTCTCAGCCTGAATATTTCCCTGATCATTTCCCCAGGCACATTTTACTTATAGGAATTTTGGAGGGGCGGGGCACACTTATCAAATTTTGTGGGGCTCAAATGAATTGGGGGTTACAGTATACCAGTATAACAGTATACCCCCCCCCCCCACCCCCACCTTGGAAAGGATACACAGAGGTACTGTAATGCACAGCACGGATATCAGCTGGAATAGGAAATTCTTCTTGCCATTCCAATACCCGACCCACGCCCGAGACCTCTTGACTCCCTTCCCCACTCCACTTTCTGGCACTTTCTTAGCCCGTACTGTACTTGATATCCTCGTATGCCCCAACAACACTTTGAAATTTTGTAGTTGTAGCTTTGCAGCCTGGTATCATCTACAGTCCAGAGGCACAACCTCCTCAATTATTGTACTCATTTCTTCTCTCCATTTTCTCCATACACAATTCCAATCCCCCTCCCCACCCCATCATGCTGATGCATATCTTTGTTGCCTTTCAGGTTGCTCATCCTTATGATAACCGTGACACTGAACAGGATCAATGTACAATGCAATGCTTGTTCGAATGGAGCTATTACGTAATAGCTTGGCATGCACACAAAGCATGATACAGCACTGCACCATACAAAGCTCACAGATGCTGTACACCCATGTGTATATCACATGTACAGTACAATGTAACAAAATAGGCGCGGGCACAGCTAGTACAAGAGCTATTGTACTTACACCGTACATACTACAGAGAGTGCTATGCAGTGGTGTGCAGGTGTTGTGAATTGAAGAAACGTGAAGTGAAAGGGCAAGACTGCTTTCCTTAGAGGACTTTCATGAAATGCTGAAGCACAGAAAGTAAAGGAACATGTTTTTAAACTATTGCACCAGAGAGACCAATAAGCAATGAACAAATGTTAGTGAAAATTAAGAGCCAAAGGCTGCATCAATTAATGGGTGCTGCTGTGTTAACAGTCAGGCTTAATGTTTATAGTAGCGGTTCCACAAGACAATTCGTAGCACTTAGTACTGTAGTAGTATACAAGACTAACGTTAATTTATGAAGCAGACCGTTTTACTGGGGGGGGGGGGGGGCATTTTATAGCCTACAAGGGAAGAGGGATGGACATATTATATGCTAATAATACACGCAAAACCCTCTACAAAGACAACCAAGCTTAATTTTATTGGATCCAAGTTCATTAACCAAATTTAGGGTTTTGAAAAGTCAACGGCTTATTACTGGCCTCAGCCTAGTCATACTCAAAATAGTTGACCCCAGATCATGGTAAAATTTAAAGTTGGAGTAAGATGTTTTTTTCTTTTCTTTTGGGGTGGGGGATGGGGGTTGGTTATGAAGACTGTCTCTTTCCTTTTGGGTGCTGACTCAAAAATAACAGGATGGAAAAGGAATTGCTTTTTGCATGTTTCCATCTTTATCTGTAAGTAAACTTCTGTAGCATCGGGCCTAAATAATAAACAGGTACACAATTTGTTGCAGGCCTAGGCCTTTATTTATTTGTGTGCGTATGATAAATAATTAGTTTTTGAATTCAATTAAGTCTCCATATATGGCCTCTAGCAAAATTTGACTGCAGGCCTAGGCCTATACCACAGTCCCAAACAAAACAGAGACACCGTCTTTAAAAAAAACAAAAGCAGTCACCCCAACTTGAAGTAGTATAGTAGACTGTCTTGTTCCATGATTGGCTGTTTAGAGTTATGTGACAACATTGTTTCTCTTCAAATATGAAATTTACTGCTTGGTTTACCCAGAATATGCAATATTGAAGCCTAAAAATATGATGAAAGATACTTTGAAGATAAGAACAAAATTGTGATGCTTAGCTGTTGCTTTTAAAAAAATTTGGGGGGGGGCTGTTCTTGACCTTAAAAGCTTAAGTTTTCTTTTATCAAGAACATTTTACCCTTTAAAACCAATTTTGTTGTACAACTTTTTATATACTTTAAAAATTTTATTTTTCATTTCCCAAACAGAATGACATCATAGTGAAACTGTCTCCAGCTTGCCCCGCACAGCTGATGGAGTTATTTTTCAGTGTCTTAAATACTTTTCATTGATGTCTGGACTGCTGTGTACCATGTAGCAGAGTCAAGCATAATCATTTTAGTGAGTGAGGAAATTGTACTGCATACATGGAGCCATGGACTGAACAAGTTTTCCTGCTATTGAACTGTGACACCAATGTACTGGTAACCTTTTATGGCCTGCTTCCTTTTGAATAGCGATTTTCTTGTTTGAAACTACAAAGCCTGTTTTCGTTATCACATAATATGAGCAGTCCTGATTGTTGAATTACTGTATAACATATCCATGACATGCAGGCTACTGTACCTTTTGATGTTCTTGCTGTGGAGTGAGAATGAGTCCTGAGTTTGGAGAACTACAGAAAAGTGTTGAAGTAGATACTGTAAAGCAGTTACAGGACAACTTATGAGAGGCATCTTTGAATGGACCACAACACTCAAAAAGATATTTGCTACAGATGGCTACGGACCAGTACCAATTTACAAAGGAAATGCTGGTGTCCTAGTTTTTGTGCCTCATTTATTGTAATCTGATAAATTGAACGGTATTGTTTAAACTGTCAGGATGATGTAATTAAGAAGTGTTGAATCCTTGGTGTGGAATATTTCCTTTACTCAGGAGTAAATGGGAGGATCGGACGAAGAATACAGCCATTGGATTTGGAAACAAAATAAATTTTCCCCTTCGTGGACCTTTCATGTGCCCTGTGTGCAACCTCTAAAGGCATTGAATTGTGTTAAAACATCTTACTTTTTCAACTTGGATAACCAAAGTTTGTTTTATTTGGAAAATGTGAGAAGACTGAAGGCTACTCTATGATATTTCATGAAATGCATTTTACCATGGAAATCCCTATTATTTTAACTGCAAATGTGAAATAACTGGTGCTTAAAGTTACAGTATAAATTACTTGGTGGACCATTTTAATATTTTGACCGAACTTTGATTTTAATTTGAAAGTCAGAAGTTTTTTCTTTTTTTTACTATGGACAAAACATTCTCGTTGATAATTTTTCTACTTTTTCTTCCTTGGAAAGAAACCCTCCAGTGTGATTTTTTTCATTCCTGCAGTTTATTTGAAAGGTGTACCCTACATTCGAATTACAACGAGCTATATTTTTTGTCTATATTGTGTTTGCATATGAGTGCGTATTACATGATTTTGGACACCATGAACTGTTTTTACATGCGTTTAAGTTTGTAACAAACTTGCCAAGTATCAAATGGCTATTGAATTTGAGTGAAGTTGTACTCATATGGACTATTTATGTTGTTCTTCATTTACCTTGTAAGTATCAGATCTCACCCATTACATGTAATATCCTTCAACTGGGTTGCCAGCTCTGCATGATGTGCAATCCATTATTACTGTTCTGTAAGCTTAACAGAATGCCATCAGGGGATAATAAATGTACGCTCTGTTGATACTATATTTAAATTCTTACATTGTTTTAATTAATTTTGGTTTTACAGCAACTGTACAGTATTTTCCATCTCAAACTTGCACATAGAAACCATTGCAGACCATTTGTGGGTGGTTTCCTGTTTAAATTATTTGAAACTGTTGAGATGCATAACATGATGAACCATTCACAAACCATTTGTGAATGGTTCTAGTCATTACATTCAAAAACCATTTGCATGCCAGACCATTTGAAGACCATTTGCAAATGGTACCATTCAACACCATTTGGGACCAGTTGTTCCATTTAAAGACCATTTGCATACCAGACCATTTGAAGACCATTCGCAAATGGTACCATTCAACACCATTTGGGACCAGTTAAAAACCATTTGCGCACCAGACGATTCGCAGACCATTTGCAAATGGAACCATTCGAGACCATTCAGAACTGTCCAAAAATACAGTGTGGAAAATACCATTCGGAACCATTCAGACCATTCGCGAATGGTTTCAAAAGGAATTTAACCCTGGGTGCTGAAACTGAAAGAGACTCAGAGTCCGAGGAGAGCTGAATGTCCTCTACTTTCATCATTTCAGCCTCCCTGGGTGCCCTTGGTAAGGATGGCGAAGTGTCTGCCTCAGGATCCCCAGAACCCCCCTCACACTGCTTGGAGGCAAGGAAGTCCCGTTCCACCTCATTTGCTGCCTCCTCCAATTCCTGAGAAGAATATTCTGGGCCTGCTTGCGAGGGTTCAGGTGCAGACTCCACATCAGCACTGGTACGAACAGAGTACGATGTAGGGCAGTCATTAAACATATGTCCCTCCTCCCCGCAGAGATTGCACCGTACCTCGTTGGGACACTCTGCCTTGCCGTGCCCCAACTGCAGACATCTGCCACAGCGCCTATTCGACACGATTTGGCTTCGTGTCCCTCCTTCCCACACTTAAAACAAGTACGAGGCTGTCCCAGATAACGAATGTGGGCTTTGGACCCCCCTATGAACAGAAAGGACGGTATATCTTTTTTCAGTACGATACGGAACTGCCTCTTTCCATTAAGTATGCCCTTCATCTCACCTTCACCATAGACACACCACCGCATATCAGAAACAGTCCCGTATTGTGCAAGAACCCTCGCACATGACGACTTTCAAAGCTTATTAGCTTTTCCACCCGAGTCCCGACTTTTTATCCAAAAAGTCGGGGTATCGAATTTCTACCCGACTTCCGAGTTTCGTAATAGATCGCCTTTCTTCTCTGAAAGATTATCTGGCAGGAGCTGGCACAGTGGTGTCAAATGTACACAATAATTAATTACATTTAGCATGCTAGTATAGCTACCTACAGTGTGCATCGTGCGTACGTACGTAGGTACGGAGTTCGGATGTATTCATCCGCCGGTGAGTAGTTTTCATGGTACTCGACGCAAGAGAAATCAGGCCTCGAATTTCACCGCGGCCATGGCCGCGGTTGCCCCTACAATTGGTCTCGGTGCCCTGCAATTTTCAAAAGAGTTCGTGGCCAAATATGGCCGCAAGGGCCGTCTGACTATGGATCCAGTGCCTAAAGACATCACAGCCGATCGTCTGTTTCATGCCACTACAAATGAAATATTCCAGCCGTAACTTTTCCAGAAAATATGCTCTTAAATTACGTTAAAACTTTCAGTGTTCGGAGCTCGCTATTTGGATTTGAAAACCACAAGTTTTACGTGAATGTGATTTAAAATCACATTCACGGTAAAACTTGTGGTTTTCAAATCCAAATAGCGAGCTCGGAACACTGATGTGAAATGTGTTCGTAAGTACTTTGCAAAACAAATTGAGCTGGCAAGAATTCTGCGTAAGGCACCTCCAAAGCGGCGTCTCTGTGGCTGAGACCTCCTCCTTTGCATTAATTAGATTTGTAGTAGCAATTAAGAGGACGAAAAAGGTTTGTCCACTAAGCTGGTTAATCCGTAAGAACACACTACACAGGCACAAGAGGCTAGGCCCGATTATTGTTATATGGTCACTTGTTAGGCTAGCGTACAAGAGAAAAGCAAAGGGACTGAAGAAAAAAATACCACATCGTAAATTTACTCGAGCATAATGTACGAAAATGTTACAGAGGTCTTAGTTTACTTGTTTTACACATTCGTCGTTGTTATTTTTGTGAAATGAGTGTAAAGTTGACAAGTTTTGATACCCTTGAATTTATGAACGATGTCAGAAAGTGTAGCCAACACATTTGACACTACAGTTAGTGTACATAACATAACGTCATTACTGCAAGTTACAGTAGAGATAATACTGAAAGTTTTTGAGCTTTACTTCGTTAGAATTTTGAAAATGCAGTTTAGCGATTTGGAAGCCTACGATGGGCGTACAAATTCAAAAATTACTCACTTAAGAGTTGCATAATTAGTTTGAATCCTGCACAATGATAGAGGGTTGGCTTTTGGGGGGCAGATTCTTTTCAGGAGCACACTGTTATTTTTTTTCTTGTCACATTTTTGTAACATAAATGCCTACCGCAAAAGTTTATTTTTTTGGAACAGTAATGACAATGAAAAGATACTATGAACTTCTATCATAAGGAAAGTGAAGTACTTGTAGGGAGGGGAGGGGGATAGATGAAAGGTAGGCCAGGGGAGGCCGGTGGAAGTGTATATGTTATACCCTTCCCGGGTATGAATCAGTTTATGATTGAGAGTGGTAAAAGTGGCTAGACTGGCAAACTTGGACTGGCCTGAAGATGAGTTTCTTACCCATGTGACTTTTACAGGCATGGCAAAAAAATTCGTTAATACCAGAGATTTAACAAGGGAAATTAAACACCCAAACCTCTATCATGATTACGGAAAGTGTCAGTGTGGAGTCATCTGGTATCTTCTCTTTCGTATTGCTTATGCCATTGTCTTACACAAACAGGGGGCCGTTCCACAAAGAGTTACGCACAATCTTAAGTTTGATTCACCATACTTAAGCCAACAGTAAATCAAACTTACGATCGTGCGTAACTCTTTGTTGAACAGGCCCCTGGTTATTTAATTTGTACTATGACCTCCATTTCTGATTCCTGCTCTAATTGGCAGCATCATATAGGGTGATGAACTAGCTATATACTATAGAGATTTGTCCCTGACATATACTTCAACTGCTAGATGAACAGTGTTTATAAACATGACCACCACCCTCCCCACAACAGTCTTAAAGGGCCAAACCTCTCACCCCAAACTACAATTCTGGTACGGGGATACCAAAATTCTCAATTGGCTCAGATCTTCGATTGACAGCTAATTCAAACATTGCAGAGTTCCAAAGCTTATATTACACAGCACGAACGATACTGAGAGTGTTTCGATTACATAAAATGAGTTTTTCTTTACTAAACTTGAAGCAATAAACTGAGATTGTGTCTGGATGAGCATGAATTTCAGATAATTGTGGGAGGGGCTTAAGGAAGAAGGTTCGGAGAATTGATACTGTTTGGGGTGAGAGAACAGGGCCTTTAAATTCACCCTCATGCAGACACAACCTCAGTTTGTATTTCTTCAGGTTGAGTACAGGAAATCTCAAAAGTGTGTAATCAAAACACTCTCAGGACACTTCATATATAGCTCATGCTTTGGTGCTCTGTATTGTTTGAACCAGCAGTCATTCAAATAGCTGATCCAACCGAGAGCTTCTGTTTACCCCCTACAATTTGAAGTGTAGTTTGGGGTGAGAGGATTGGCCCTTTTAAAGTGATTTGATTTCCTTGAAAAACAAAATTTCTTGAAAAAGTGCTTGATTTTTATCCTCAAAAAGTGTACAAACCCTGCATAGAGATTGAAAATCTCGATTCTGTAAATGCATGTTAATGAATAACCCTTCATTGTGATTATTCTAAGAGAAACAGTTTCAGTCATCAGGCCATGAATGACTTGCAATAGGCACAGCTTAAAATATTCCCAGTCCATGGTGTTATTTCCATGCATGATCTGACAGCTGATTACTTTTGTCTGTTGTTGGTTTTTCAATCCATCGGTCCTTAGATGAATGAAATTTTCACTCCTACAGTGGTTCATACTGCAGAGGGTTTAACAAAAAATAATGTTGGTATCATAGTCATTCATAGACATGCTGCTCTGACAACCACTTTGTTCCCATCCTCCGTTTTTTTTTTTTTTTTTGCAAACAGCAGCAGTTGAAGGGAGATAAGAAAATTTTGAGATTTAGCTGTTGCTATAAACAAGTTTTTTTTAACTTTTTCTTTTTTTTTTTTTTGGGGGGGGGGGATGTTCTTGACCTTTCAATGCATGGTGTCTACATTTTTCCTCCTTTCACATTCTGTTTTCTGTACCCATATATACCCTAGCTCTCCTTCCAACCCCATTCTTTGGTCATGCTCCAGTCATCAAGGATCTGCACACACTAGCTCCATATACAGTATATAAATGTTTCAAACAATGTTAAAAAGAAAACGCTGGCTATTTGTTCCTTTCACTTACCTGTGATGAATTCACTCAATTCTGCATCATGTGACTACATGCAGTACAAAGGTATTTTGAAAACCCTGTAGTACTAGAGTTACAAAAATTAGAGCAGCTAATTGGTTGCTAGCTGAGTAAAGTATGATTCATTCATTGTAGCTGGTCACCAAGTTTTGTATTACAGCATGAGTTACTTGCTGTCTGATGAACTCCATGGTTACTGCATTGTGTTGCTACTTTATCAGGAAGTAGTACCGGCAGTTGTTTACATCATAGTCACTGTACAGCAATTAATTAGTAGAGGATAAAGTTCCTTACTTCTGGAGAAATTCCATCACTTGTGTGCGTAGCAAATTAGACAAACTTTTCATAAGGGCCGAAATCTGTAATGCAACCAGACCCTGTTCAACCTCAAAGTTCAGGTACAGCACCGTCACCACCACAGAGCGATCATATGGTGTGACGGTGAGCCCTTCTACTCCCTTTAAGGCAGACACTCCCTCCAGAAGGGCTTTAAAAGACCTGAACTTTAGGTCGTACGTGTTGCGGGCTTCAAGTGCCTGCAACATCTCTATTTCTTCCACCTTTACCCCATTTTTCTTTAACAAACTGAACACTTGCGGAGGTGTGACATTCACACCTACCGTAAACTCTAACTTGACAATGCTGCTATCCCTACACACGGGCATAGTAGCTACGGGGTGGCTCTAGGCCACGTTCAATCACAAACAGAAAAACAAAACTTCCAGTTTCTTAACACGTACTCCAAAACGGGCACGACGAATCTATACAGCAGTGTAGTAGAGTAAACAAGCAAGCTGCCACAGAGCAGACCACAATACCAAAATCCAGCACGATCAACGAAAGCTCCGTGAAAACACGTCCGCTCTCGACGAAGACCAGAACTAAGAAGGCATACATGTGAAAGATGAATGTTAATGAACAGTCCCTTTCCCTGACTCTAATTTGGAGTAAAAAAATGACACAAACCAGGAGTTGATTGTCCAATTGGTTGCAGCGGCACATTATGCAATTTTTGCAACACTCTGTTCTGAACATCTTGTGATCCACTTGGAATGCACTGGGTTGTCTGAAAATTTCCTGAAAAATACAGGTTAAAGAGGGCATTATATTTAATGCACAAAAAGTAAAGGGCAAAGGATCTCACCTCACACTTACTGTGTGTTAATTGACACATCAGGTTAATAATTTACAAATTCTTCCAAAGAGTGTTTCTCTCCAAAGTATCTTTCAAAATAATATTGCACAATTATGGTTCCTGCAAGGCAAATGAAGAAGTTTCATATTTCAGTCAGAAACTTTTTGACATTATGGAATATTAGCCTTTTAGAACATCTGTCATGGCGACAACTGCTTGGGGTGAAAACTGCGGTTGTCAATGAAAGTACCCTTCATCCCCTGGTTCATTACAGCTGCTATTCAAGGAGATTAACAACCTGAAACCAGGTTTAAAGCAGACTATCAGTCTTGACATGCCATGTACTCAGCTTTAAGTCAATGTTAACTTCTATTTTTCAGGGAGGTTTCTTGAAGCGGCGGGGAAGTGATCGATCCTCTAATAACCCAAATGACTTGACTGTAATGTGCTAAGTAACTGTACCTTTGGGCAAACTGGTGGTGGCATCATTATGCAATCCCTCAGATTCAGTCTGTGTACAAGCATCAGTGAAAACAGTGTATGAAGCTGAAGAGGCAGTAGTTCGGTCCAGAGAAGGAATTGCTTCAGATAATATGAGCTGGTCTGTATTCTGTCTAAATAAAACAAAATCAAGAAAAAAAAATTGGGTAGAATTTTTGCCAATTTAACCTGAATGTTAGCAGCTAGAACTGAACTGTCAACTTGACCAGACCTGAAATTAAGGTTCCAGCAGGGCAATGTCATTTCCTCATCATCAGTTTAAGGGTATATGTCATGGCCAGGGATTTACCCATGTTCAATGCCCCACCCTGCGGGCCCGGGACACGGCCGGATTCTTCTTGGGGATTTACCTAGTTCAAAATCAAAGTTTATGGCCATGAAGACCAGATCATTCTCTGGCCATTGCAGTACAATGTTAACTCATGGAGCAGGGACGACGGAGACAGGGGCAGGGGGGGGGGGTAGGGGGTCTAAAGCCCCCGCACTTTTTTGTTGTGTGCATTTTATTGGACATATTGGGTTGCTTCGATGATTAGCCCCCGCACTTCAAAATTGGCTCTGGGGCCTCTATGTATGTACAGTATGATAGTCACGGGCTAAACAAATAGCCTACAGTATAGTAACTTTCTGTCCATAATTTAGACCAGTTTTCACATACCAAAGCTTCAAGGGGCAAAACTTCTGCCCCCACCATTTCAAAAGGAGCATAAAATTATCCAACATCATTTTCGTTACATAAAAACAGAAAAAATATCATCTTGGCTTCTTAGATGAGGAAATCCGTACATATAGGGCCTAGGCAGGCTATAGGCTAGCCACTCAGTTGCAGCGAGCTATGTGTTTCATTTTATATGAATGTCTATGTACACAGGCCTATAGGTATAGTCTTAGCCCTTGAACTTGCGCCCCGTGGTACAACCTGCAACGCAAGGGCAGAGCTATTAATTGGGACTTGAGGTATTACTGGAAGCCTATATATATATAATAATTATACAACATTTTTGACCAACCTTGTAAGGACAGTTCCGACAATGTTTTGTTGGCAAAGTTGGTGCGCCTGGCCTTCATCCACAGCACAAAGCAGTTTTCCAACCTTTACCATCTCTAGTGCTGAAAACTGTAAACGGTAGAAATCCCGATGTACTTTTATCGAGTGCCCCATATGGGAGGCAAGCCATTCAAGCTCGTTGTCAGTCAAATCTTTTGTTGACTCACAGTTGCCACATACTTCCTTAATTTTCCCAGGTAGCATTCCCATGTGGGCCCCATATAAGTCAAAGCGTATGGCCCCATATTATTTTGCACGCAAACCCATACTGGGGCCCATATGGGGCAATTGCCCAAATGCCCATATGGGTTTCCTGGGTTGGCCTATATGGGTCTTGGGTGCAAAAGGTATATGGGCCCTATATGTTTGTCGATATGGGGCCCACATGGGAATGCTACCAGGGTTGTTGAAGTAATTTAATTCGGTTTTCTGCAAGGTAGTCTCCCTGAATGCTGCGTTTAGGAAGAACCAGTCCGTGCAAATATGTAAGGATTGTCAGGGTGAATATTTGCAAGCTCTCTTGTTTCTATCAAGATATCGACTGCTCGTTTGACTTCTGGTGTTAAAAGAATTGGTACCAACTGCCCCCTTTTTCCAGGAGTTCCATGTCAAGTATGTAAAAGGTATATAATATATTTCTCATACGGGAGTGAAATTAAATGCTTGTAGATGTACTATGCAATCACATGTCATTTGAACAACTTCTGTCCAAAAGACAGCTATAAAACCCACCTATGAGACTTGATCGATAAGCAATTGGGCCCAGCCCATACTTGCAATCAGTTAACAGTATACAACTTCCGGTGTAAGAAATTTTAGTTTTCTATACATGTTATTGAGAATATTGAGCAGATAATCAGAATAGTGCATATTCAGCAATCTCTCCCGAGTGCTCCCAAATGGGGCACAAAATGCTCAGAAACCAAATACTTCGGCAAAGAGATGAATGGCCACCCTAAATGCATATATAGTTGAAGCTTTGACTTACAGCTGTCGACAGATCAGATTTTTTTACCATTTCCTTCTTAGTTAAACATTACGATTCGTTTCTGGTAAAAACTTGATTTACTTTGGTCTATTATTATCGCTTCACTGAGCAAAAAGTTACATAGTACATTGGGCCGGGTTGTAAACAAAGCTCCCTCTGCATACTCTGTGTGTTGCAGCTAGGGTTTCTTGAGCTGGATTAAAAGTCGGTGCATAGGGTATTATTGTGGATTTAAACATCAAAATGTGTAACTGGGCAAGAAATTCACTCAGGTGAATTATTTTTACAGTGAATCATCATGAGAGTTGGTTTTTTGTCCCTTTTCGGCAAAATGTATTGGTATCATTATTGTGAAATCTGAATGTAAAAGCTCCATTTGACCCTCAAACTATTTTGTGCCTTTATGCATTGAATTGCATTTTCTCAGTCTACTGTTAAGGTGTATGCATTGAATAAGGAGTGTGGTTTTGAAGAGAAAGACAATTAAATGTCTAAGAAATTCTCAGTATTGAACTAGAGTACCAATGGTGCAGCTCTTACCTTCAACTAAAGGGTTCCTAGATTGTATTTACTAGTACAAGTGTCATAATCGTTGAATTACCTTATGGCCAGTTCTTCAACCTGTTTAATTCCGCAAATAATAACAGAACTCCTTATAATACAGGAGAATGTATCTCACCTTCCACGAAGTTGTCTTTCAAGAGGAGACAGGGACTCTGTTATGTCCTCACAAGAACTCCAGACTGGCCTTTCCTTGTAAGCTTCAACTGTCACTTACAAAGCCTCTCCCCCCTCTTCTTTTATTGAAGAGTATTATGCGCGCTGCTGTTGCTGATGATAGAACACTATGTGATTCTGTGTTTGGATCGTCCAGTAACTTTGCCGAATGTTTATCTCCTCACTCAGATTACTGGTAACAGGCATAACATCAATTTGGTTAGATTTATTGTAATACATTGTTTTAAGGGCATGTGTAGATATTTTTGAACTATATCCTGTGTGCTTGCATTCATAAAGAAAAAGATAACTGTCTACCTTCTCGATGATAGTTTTTATCCATTCTAACGATAGCTTGATCTTTTGCACATGCCTTGAGACTATATCAAAGTTTCAATGCCAGTGATGGTGTTTTGAACCCACTGTGGTTGAAATCTGTACTTTTCCTAGCATAATGGCACACTTCTTTCACAGAAGTAACAACTGCATCAAATTTTGAAGATTCAAAAACATCAGACAGTTCATGGACATCAGGGTCCTTTTCTCTCATTGTAATCAAAACTCGAGCAACTTCTCTCTCATCTTGCAGCTCACATACGTTGCTTTCAGTTCAGTTCAGGTCTTCGTCGAGAGCGGACGTGTTTTCACGGAGCTCTCGTCGATTGCTCGTGCTGAATTTTGGCACTGTGCTGCTCTGTGCTAGCTTGTTTATTTGGTATACTATACTGTAATAAACTATATTGCTGTCATATTATTGAAGCGTTGGGTGCGGCTTTTTCTTGGGGATAGAGGTTTGGTCGTGCTGGTTTTAAAGCACGTCTGTTCGACAGTTGTGGTTTGTGTTGAGTTACATTACTATTTTCCCCTACCTTGGTTTGATTAAAGGTGCTGAAGTTTTTTCTACTGTTGCTGTGTGGCCTCGTGCCACAAACCCTTTGCTGCTATGCCCGGTGGTCGGGATAGCACGATTGTTAAGTTGGAGTTTTCGTCGGGGGTGAGCGTACCTCCCCCACAGGCGTTTACTGTGTTAAAGAAGAATGGGGTCGGTGTTAAAGATATAGAGATGTTGCAGGCGCTTGCAGCCCGCAACACGTATGACCTAAAGTTCAGGTCCGATGCTGCCCGAGTAAAAGGTGTGTCATGCCTGAAGGGGGTAGAAGGGCTCACTGTCACACCATACGATCGCTCTGTGGCTGTGACAGTGCTGTGCTATACCTGAACTGCGAGGTCGATCAGCGCTTGGTTGCGAGGGTTCTGAGCCAATACGGATCTGTCTCTGACATGCGGTGGTGCAAGTATGGTGAGGGTGAGTTGAAGGGCATTCTCAATGGGAAGAGACAGTTCCGTATGGAACTGAACAGGGACATTCCATCCTTCCTGTTCATAGGGGGTTCGAAGGCCCACATAAGGTACTTCGGGCAGCCACGCACCTGCTTCAAGTGTGGTGAAGAGGGCCATGAAGCCAGATTGTGTCCCAACAGGCGTTGTGGCAGGTGCCTTCAGGTGGGGCATGACAAGGTGGAGTGTCCAAACAAGGTGCGGTGCAACCTTTGTGGGGAGGAGGGACATGTTTCTGGTTCGTGCCCCACATCCTACTCTGCCCACGCCAGTGCGGATGTGGAGAAGTCACCCGAAACCTCGCAACCAGACCAAGAATATTCCACTCAGGAATTGGAGGAGGCAGCTAATGAAGTGGAACAGGATTTCCTTGCCTCGAAACAAATTCAGGAGGCAGACTCCTTACCATCCCTCCCACTGGCACCCGTGGCGGCTGATGTCATGGCAGTGGAGGAGGATTTGCAGCTTTCGTCTGACTCCGAGTCCGTCTCTATGTCACATGATGGGGAGTCTGCCTCGGAGCCTCCTCCGAAAGATCCACCTTCTGGGGAGGGCTGGTTTGATTTATGCCAGGGGGAGGAGTCTACCTTAAAGAGGTCGGCCTCAGGCGAGGTGTTAGACCCGGGGGTCCACCATTCTGGGGTACCTATACCGAGCCCACAGGTTAAAAAGGCCAAGTCTCAGTTGGACACGTACCCACTAATTTCACCATGGCTGATCCCCTGTTCCTCCTGACTCTGAACGTGAATGGCATGAGGGACAGCCAGAAGCGGAACAGAATTTTTCAATTTTGCAAGTCACTGGGTGTGGACTTCGTTTTCCTCCAGGAGACGCACATTGTGAATGAGGACGAAGTCCACACCTGGTCTTTTGAGTGGGGTGGGGGTTTGTATGCTTCTTTCGGGTCAACAACATCTTGTGGTTCAGTTATATTAATTTCGCCAAGGTGGACTCCCCTGGTCGGAAAGGTTGATTCTGATCACGAGGGTCGGTTGGTATGCGTAACAATAAAGCACCCATGTGGAAAATTCTGCCTGTGTAACGTTTACGCACCCAATCGGCCTTCAGACAGAAGGGACTTTTTCATGACCCTGCCATCCTTCGTTCCTGGCAGTGCCCCTTGTATCCTGGCTGGAGATTTTAACTGTGTCCCCGACGTACAGCTTGACCGAATGTCCCCTTGTACGTCTCCGGGCTGTGGCGTCGGTATGGCGGAATTGGACATGTTTACAAAAAATCACGACATGGTTGACGTTTGGAGAGTGCAACATCCCGGTTTGTCCGTGTTCACTTGGCATCGCCCTGATGGCACGGACGCCTCAAGGCTGGACCGGGTGTACTCTCCCTTGGCTTTGTCTCCGAGTGATTGTGAAGTTGTGGCATGTCCAATTTCGGATCATGATGCAGTTACTGTCTCCTTCCAGCCCCCTGAGTCATGGCCTTCAGGGAGGGGGTTCTGGAAAATGAATACAGACATTTTAACGGAGGCTGACTATAATGATCAATTGAAAGTCAGGTACGAAGGGTGGCGAACTTTGAGGCCGGCCTTCCTAACGGGTTTAGAGTGGTGGGATGATGTAAAGTCTCGCATCAAGCAGTTTACAGTTGAGTATTGTGTAGCAAGAGCTCGTCGAAGAAGGGAAGAGTTCCTCTCGCTCTGCTCTAGAGATAGGAACGGGGACTCCTCCGCGCTCCATGCCATTCAGCAGCACCTTGATCAGAAATTGCACGGGGCCCGTGTTCGTGCTCGCGTGCAATGTGTGGAGGCGGAGGAAAAACCAACCATCAAATTTTACCAGGACGTCACAAAGTATGCGATTGATCGCCGTATAAGAGCAGTCCGTGACGTCCATGGTACTGTACAGAAGGACCCCCTCCACATTGTGGAAGTATATGAGAACTTCTATAGACAGCTTTACACCCAGGCAGGTGTCGATGAGGTCCTTCAAAAGTCCCTTTTAGATAATATTAATAAGTTCCCCTCTACAGAGCAGAAAGATCAACTTGGTTCCCCCTTGACCGTCGACGAGCTCTGGAAGGCGGTGATGAAAATGAATGGTGGAAAGTCGCCTGGGTCGGACGGTATCCCTGTAGAATTCTACAAACGCTTTTGGGGTACCGTTGGACACGATCTCCGGGATGTATTTACCTCTGCCTCCCTTGCTGGTTCGTTGAGCCCCTCGCAGCGCACAGGTGTAATAACTTTGTTACCCAAGTCTGGAGACCCCCTTGAACCGAAAAACAAGCGACCAATAACGCTGTTAAATGTGGACTACAAGATCCTGGCGAAAGCCCTTTGCAACAGGCTGGGTACTGTCATGCCGGATCTTGTAGGGCCTTTTCAGACGTGTGCGGTGCGGGGACACAGTATTCAGCAGAACCTTTGGTTGGTGCGGGACATGGTTGATCACGGATTCCTTTTTAAAGTCTTAAAGAAGTTTTGTCTGAACTCTCTTTTTGTTAAATGGATTGCCTTATTGTACAGTAATGTATATAGTCGTGTTATTGTTAATGGCATACCTTCGGACCCCTTCAGAGTCCAACGTGGGGTACGGCAGGGGTGCCCCCTGTCACCTCTATGTATTATTTAGTGAATCCCTTGCGAGAGCCCTCCATGAAGAGCCTTTGTTCCGACCTTTTCATATTCCTGGTGGAGCCACAGTCAAGTGCCTCCAGTATGCTGACGATGTTACGTGTGTAGTCTCTGACCTAGCTTCCTTCAGGGCCCTGTTTGACACCCTGTCTACCTTTCAAAGAGCGACTGGTGCCAGACTGAACCCCGCAAAGACAAAAGGACTCCGTCTGGGTAAGTGGCGGTGGAAACAACTGCCCTTCGTGGCATCTTGGGTTGACGATGCCATGAAAATCAACGGTATATGGTTTGGTTACGGCTCACCTGAATCACTTACCTGGAGCGAGAAGGTGGACTTGGCGGAAGCTAGGTTGACAGACTATGGGGAGCGCTACATTAGTCTAATGGGGAAAGTAACAGTTATTAATCGTTTTGTTTACCCTCTCTTGTGGTACCCGGGTACTGTTCTGGCTGCTCCAGAGGGTGCCCTTGTGCGACTTGAGAGGGCCGTATTTAAGTTCCTATGGTCAGGGAAAACGGAGCTGGTCAAAAGGAAGGTTGTGTACCAGGAACTTACACATGGTGGCCTGGGCCTTGTGCATTTTCCCTCAAAGCTCCGTTTTCTCCTGGCAAGGTGTGTGTTTAGTGCTGTTGACAGTGAGATGCCCTTTGCGTATTTTGTCCGTTATTGGGGGGGATTGTCATTCCGCAGGTTCTTTCCGTCCCTGTTTAGTAATAGTATGCCCCACAGCGGGAGACCCTCAAAGACATATTGTCACATGAGGGATACTCTCCGTATGATGTCAACTGTAGGGGAGGTTTCGCAGTCCAGCGCGGGGGACCTGTACCGGGCCATTTTTGATGACTTGGCTGGCCGGGTCCATCCAAGCGACTATGCCTTACTGCCGGAAGTGTGGACCGTAGTGCACAGCAAGTCACTAGACTACCGCCGGCGAGACCTGCTGTGGCGAATTGCACATGATGCCATTGTAACCAATCTCAAGCGCCTTCGGTGGCGTCTTGGAGATGGCATATGCCCCCGCGCTGGATGTACAAAGTGGGAGAGTGTGCCCCATGTGTTTTGGCATTGTGGTTTTGTGGCCCTCCTCTGGGAGTGGTTTCAAGTCCTGGCTGACCGGCTAACGTTTTGCAACACTTGGGCGGTCAGCCAGGACTATGCATTGTATGGTCTGTCGCCCCCAGTATGCAATACGAGTGTTCGTGGCATACTCACCTTTGTTTTGGCCTTCGTTAAGCTGGCTGTTTGGAGAGACCGATGTAATATTGTTTTTAGGGGTGAAGGGAGGGCTGCCGACGTCGTGTTGGCGTCGGTTAAGACGGAAATTAAACTGAGGGTCGAGGCCGACTTTGTGTGCTTTTTAAGTGCATTGAAACGGCACATACAAAACAAAAACAAAAAACTGAAACCGGATCGGGCAAAAACATAAACGCAAAACTATTTACAGACTGCTAAATCAAACAGAAAATTATGTTCATTACAGTAATAAGCTATATATACAGATATTTACAAAACAATGTACAGAAAATTATACACACAGATATTTACATACTATTTACAAGCCCCATACATACCCACCCTATTGCAAATTGACCACCACACGGCCCCCCCCCCTCACCGAAACGAGTGGACCCCATCGCCTACCGAACGCCGACCTTGGCAAACGAACGAAGTCGGACTCAACCCTCAGCCTCACCTCCGCCTTCACCGATGCCAGGACGACGTCCGCAGGCTTCCCCATCCCCCTAAAAACAACGTTACATCGGTCTCTCCATAAGGCCAGCTTTATGGAGGCCGAAGCAAAGGTAAGTATGCCCTGAATACTTGTATTGCATGGCGGGGTGAAAGACCATACAAAGCATAGTCCCGGCCGACCGCCCATGTGTTGCCCATCGTCAAGCGATCAGTCAGGACTTGGAACCATTCCCAAAGGAGGGCCACAAATTCACACTGCCAAAACACATGTGACACACTTTCCCACTTTGTGCATCCAGTGCGTGGGCAAATTCCATCTCCAAGACGCCACCGAAGACGCTTGAGATTAGTAACAATCGCATCATGTGCGATTCGCCACAACAGGTCTCGCCTGCGGTAATCTAATGATCTGCTGTGGACCACACGCCACACTTCCGACCCTGAAGCATAGTGATTGGACTGGACCTGGCCAACCAATTCTTCAAAAACAGCCTGGTATAGGTCTCTTGCACTTAACTGCGAAACGTCCCCAACTCTAGATATAATTAGGAGCGTTTCTCTCATTTGACTGTATGCTTCCGAGGGCCTCCAGCTGTGGGGTTCACTGTTACTAAACAGGGAGGGAAAGAACCGACGGAATGATAATCCCCCCCAATAACGGACAAAATAGGCAAAAGCCATTCTGCTGTCTACAGCACTATAAACACACTTGGTCAGGAGAAAACGGAGTTTGGAAGGAAGATGCACAAGGCCCAACCCACCACGCCTAACATCCTGATATACCATCCCTCTTCTTACGAGCTCCGTCTTCCCTGACCATAAAAACCTAAACACAGCCCTCTCGAGACGCAACAGGACACCCTTTGGAGCAGCCAGAACGGTGCCTGGATACCACAAAAGGGGATAAATAAAACGATTGATAACTGTCACCTTTCCGAACAGGCTAATGTGGCGCTCGCCGAAGTCCTTCAACCTAGCTTCCACCAGGTCCACTTTCTCATTCCAGGTAAGTAACTCGGTTTGTCCATAACCAAACCATATGCCGTTTATCCTTATGGCGTCGTCTACCCATGATGCAGCGAAGGGCAGTCCTCTTGACCGCCACTTACCTAGGCGAAGTCCTTTGGTCTTATTGGGATTCAGTCTGGCACCTGTGGCTCTTTGAAACTTAGACAACGTGCCACTAAGGGCCTTGAAGGAAGCTAGGTCGGAGACTACGCATGTGACGTCATCGGCATACTGAAGGCACTTAACTTCAACACCACCGGGAATGTGAAATGGTTGAAACAAAGGCTCTACTTGAAAGGCTCTTGCTATTGATTCACTAAACAATACGTAGAGCAAAGGTGATAGGGGCACCCCTGCCGTACGCCACGTTGGACACTGAAGGGGTCTGACGGTAGGCCATTAACGATAACCCGACTATTTACACTATTGTACAATAAGGAGGTCCATTTAACAAAAACTGGATTCAAACAAAACTTCTTTAAAATTTTAAAGAGGAATCCATGATCAACCATGTCGAAGGCCTTCTCCTGATCGAGGGAGACAAGGGCACATGGAAGATCACGGTCCATCACGTATTCAACTAAGTCCCGCACCACCCAGAGGTTCTGCTGAATACTGTGTCCCCGCACCGCACAAGTCTGAAAGGACCCTACAAGATCTGGCATAACTGTGCCTAGCCTGTTGCAAAGGGCTTTCGCCAGAATCTTGTAATCTACATTTAACAAGGTGATTGGCCGTTTGTTTTTCGGTTCGAGGGGGTCTCCTGACTTAGGCAGCAAAGTTATTATGCCTGTGCGCTGCGAGTGGCTCAATGAGCCAGCAAGGAAGCTAGAGACGAATACGTCACGGAGATCATGAGCTACGGTACCCCAGAAGCGTTTATAGAATTCTACTGGAATACCGTCGGACCCAGGTGCCTTTCCGCCTTTCATCTTCGCCACTGCCTTCCAGAGCTCGTCAACAGTCAAAGGGGAGCCAAGTTCATCATTCTGATCTTTAGAAGGGGTTTTGTCAATATTATCTAATAGGGACTTTTGAAGGTCTTCATCGACATCTGCCTGGGTATACAGCTGCTCATAAAAGTTTTTATACACTTCTACAATGTCGAGAGGGTCCTTATGTACCACACCGTGGGCGTCACGGATAGCTTTTATACTGCGATCGATGGCATTCTTTGTGACGTCCCGGTAGAACTTAATGGTTGGTTTCTCCTCCGCCTCCACACAATGCACACGAGCACGAACCCGGGCCCCGTGTAGTTTTCCATCGAGGTACTGTTGGATTGCATGAAGTGCGGAGTGGTCCCCGTTCCTCTCCCTAGAGCAAAGTGAAAGGAACTCCTCCCTTCTTCGACGAGCTCTTGCTACACAATATTCCACTGTAAACTGTTTGATGCGGGTCTTTACATCATCCCACCACTCTAAATCTGTTGAAAAGGCCGGCCTCAAAGTTCGCCACCCTTCGTATCTGGCCTTAAAATCTTTGCTATATTCGGCCTCCGTTAGAATATCTGTGTTCATTTTCCAGAACCCCCTCTCTACTGGCCATGACTCTGGGGGTGTGAATGAGACAGTAACTGCATCATGGTCCGAAATTGGACATGCCACAACTTCGCAATCACTTGGTGACAGAGCCGTTGGAGCGTACACCCTGTCCAACCTTGAGGCGTCCGTGTCATCAGGGCGGTGCCAAGTGAACACGGACAAGCCAGGATGCTGCACTCTCCAAACGTCAACCATATCGTGATTCTTTGTGAACATGTCCAACTCCACCATACCGACACTACAGCTTGAAGATGTGAAGGTGGACATTCGATCAAACCGTGTGTCAGGGACACAGTTGAAGTCTCCAGATAGGATACAAGGGGCACAGCCAGGTACGAAGGATGGCAGGGTAGCAAAAAAATTCCTTCTGTCTGTAGGTTGGTTGGGGGCATAAACGTTACATAAGAAGAAGTTCCCGCAAGGATGTTTGATGGTAATGCATACCAACCGGCCCTCATGATCATGATCAACCTTTCCGACCAGGGAAGTCCATCTTGGAGAAACTAAAATGACAGATCCACAGGAAGATGCGGAACCAAAGGAAGCGTACAAACCCCCACCCCATTCGTAGGACCAGGTGTAGACATCGTCCTCATTAACAATGTGAGTCTCTTGGAGGAAAACGAAGTCCACACCCAATGACTTACAAAATTGGAATATTCTGGACCGCTTCCGACTGTCCCTCATGCCGTTTACATTCAGGGTCATGAGGGACAGGGGACCATTCATGAAATGTGGAGTGTGAAATTACAAAACTGTCTCTGACCTGGCCTTTTTGTTACATGGATCTGGTGTTGGTGGCACAGAAGGACTAACTCCCCCTCCCCGGTCGGAGACCTCCCCTGAGGCCGACCTTTTCAGCTTGGGCTCAAGTTCAACGGCCTCACACAAATCAAACCAGCCCTCCCCAGATGGTGGGTCCTTTGGTGGAGGCTCTGAGGCAGGTCCTCCCACATCTGACATGGCAGAGTCAGATTCCGAGTCCGAGGACATTCTAAGGTCGTGCTCCACTGTTTGTATTCCAGCCTCCCCGGGAGCTGGTGGAGAGTGTGACTCAGGTACCGATGTGGAGGGTTGGGAAGGGCCTACCTCAGGGTTCCCACAGACCACTTCACATCCCTTAGAAACTAGGAACTCTTGTTCCACCTGATGTGCCACCTCATCAGGCGTAGGGGACCTGGGTTCCTCCACCATTGGTTCAGGGCCTGAAGACAAGGGTTCACTTGCCGGCTCCACACCTGCACTTGCACGCGCAGAGTACGATGTGGGGCAGGCACCAGAGACATGTCCCTCCTCCCCACACAGGTTACACCGTACCTGATTGGGACATGTTGCCCTCTCATGCCCCAACTGCAGGCATCTGCCACAACGTTTGTTTGGGCATGACTTGGCCTCATGCCCCTCCTCCCTACACTGGATACAGGTGCGGGGCTGGCCAAAATACCTGATGTGGGCCTTAGAACCCCCTATGAACAAGACGGAGGGGATGTCTCGTTTTAGCTCCATACGGAACTGTCTCTTTCCGTTGAGAATACCGGCCAGTTCACCTTCATTATACTTTACCCAACGCCAGTCAGAGACAGTTCCGTATTGTCCTAGAACCCTCGCCACCAGGCCCTGATCTACCTCAAAATTGAGGTACAACACCGTCACCACCACAGAGCGATCATATGGGGTGACAGTGAGACCCTCCACACCCTTAAGGGAGGAAACCCCCTTCAATCGGGCAGCATCAGTCCGGAACTTCAAATCATACGTATTTCGGGATGCAAGGGCCTGCAGCATCTCTATATCCTTAACATCTACCTTATTGTTCTTCAACACAGAAAAAACATGCTGGGGTGTAACATTCCCCCTCGACTCAAACTGTAACTTAACGATACTGCTATCCCGACCTCCGGGCATAGCAGCAAAGGTTTGTGGCACAAGGCCACGCAGCAACTAGAGAGAAAACTTCAGCACAGCAGATCAAACCCAGGCAGGAAAAAATAAAGGGAACCCAACAAACTATACACCAGGCGTGCTTTAAAACGAGCACGGCCAAACCACGTCCCCAAGCGAGAGACCACACCCAATATCCAACACTTCGGTAAAACGACAATAGTAGTATATGATAGTATAACAAGCAGCACAGTACAGCACAATGCCAAAATTCAGCACGATCAGCGAGAGCTCCGCGAAACACGTCCGCTCTCGACGAAGACCAGAACTGAAGGCCGACTTTGTTCGTTTGCCGAGGTCCACATTCGGCAGACGTTGGGGGCCAATTGTTTCAGTGCGGGAGGGGCGGGTGATAGTTAATTTGTAAATGGTCCTGTGTTTGCTTCTCTGTGGCCGTTTCTATGTACATGTTTCTGTTTGATTTGTGTAAATAGGTGAGTTTGTAAATAGCCCTGGGTACTGGGTTAGGGTTTTGTAAAATATGGTCACAAAATCTTGGTTTGCGTCCGTAATGGTATAAAGTCTGTACATAGTTCACGTTATGTTTTTGTCCCGTCTGGTCTGAGTTTTCTTGTTGGTTCTCCGTGCCCGTTTCTATGTACGTAAAAAGCACGTTGCTTTTGCACTACCCACCCGGTCAAGTATACCTTTGCCAAATGGTGTTCTGGTCACATCATTCTTTGCCACAATCTTGATGCTATCATTCACCATCACCGGCAGAACATACTTCTCCAAATCACTCATGGCAACAGTTTTCTTCACTGCAGCAGTCAACACATAGCAGTGAACATGTGTTGACTCTCTTTCAAATGTCTATTTTTACCTTTAGCAGTTTCTTTCACTTTACCACTGTCTGCTGCAGCACATATTTTTTTTATACGTATACCCTAGGCAGTCTGGACAGAATTCTGGAAAATCCAGTTCTTCAGATTTGAAATATTGCAGCTTAGGAAAAACATTACAATTAGCAGGGTTTCAGTTTCCCCTCAAAATGCAAGAAAACATAAAATGTGGAAATCACCCCCAATGTATGACAACTAAATTTATAATACTCACAACCTCCTGACAAAGTGAAATCTTCATGTAAGAGTTTCAGGATTAGGGCATCTCCTGATTGGCCCTGTACAGAGGATGTAAATTTCAAATAACAGTCAACTTTTTTCAAACTAACAACTAAGCAAAGATGAGGTGGATGAATTACTATTGCACTTGAAGTCCAGCAGCAGTTGCACTTTTTGCCTTTCTCAGCAGTTCTCAGCAGCTCAAAACTCAGTCTTGTTTTTGTTCACCAAACTAAATATTCTCTCACAGTCTGCATTGCTATGATACATAACAAGAAGTATCCTCGGTAACTTGCAAAGGCTAGGGTACTTTCCTCTACCTGTTGCTTCTAACTTCAGCTTTGACACTTCATGCCACACAAAGTCAATTCTCCTACCATGCTGCAAAATATCTGTACACAAATTGTCAGCTTGCATCCTGCAAACTTCTTCTTCAACTTGCTCCTTTTCATCTGCAGAGAGAAGATGGGGATATTTCTCAACATAAAACAGCTACTGCTCGAGTTTTGTTTCTCTACGCAGTGACAGATCCAAAACTACAGCATTCTGAAGAACTTTCTCTTGGAATGGAAAAGTTTTCACCATGTAGCTACATGCTGTTGTGTAGTAATTCCGAACACTAGAGTAAAATTTCTTTAAATCACACATCTCCCCATTCTCAGTAAGGTATGCACGAGCAGCTTGCCCAATGAACAGTTCACCATCACTTTTCTGGTTGATGCTTTTGCTGAATTCCACCTCATACACTTTCGACTGACCAGCTACAATTTCTGGCTTGACAAATCTTATCAGGAGTTCATGCAGCTGGTTGCACATAACCTTGTGGACACGGTGAATACAGGGTTCATCATTCTGTAAAAACAAATTTGCTTCTTCAAAAATGTGAATTGTTCTCTTCAGAAACAAACAGTACAGTTTAACATTTGGGTCAGACATCATCCTCACCACATTTTGCGCTTTGGTTGGAGCCTTTTCATCAGATGTAAGCTTAGGTTCAGATGAGTCATCAGCATGCACAGGTTGCAATTTAGAAGGACCTTTTGTGCTGGCAGACTTTGATAAGGCACCTGATTTACGTACAATTGTTGCTGATGTTGCAAATGTCCGAGTTGAACATGAAGACACAGCACTGCTTTTGACACCAGCATCCACAAACCTCGAAGCTTTTGAAAGCTGGTGTTCTTTAGGACTGGTATGTGACACACTTGCTTTCACAGCACTTGGCCGCATAGTTGTTTTGCTACATTTTGTTGCTGCAGAGGTGCTGTCTTTATGAGAAGAAAGAGTTTTTGCTTTAGAACTTGATACCTTTTGCTCCATCAAAGAGCTTGCTGGTGTATGCTTTGTTTTCTTTGATGAAGGTTTTGTAACGGAACACGATGCCTTGGATCCTTTAACAGTAGAATGAGTTGTGTGAAAAAGCGTTTGTGACTTGTGTTTTTTCACATTACTTGAACTTAATGCTTTGCACTTCGTAAATCAACTCCTTTAGCAGAAAGTAGACATTTATTTGGTGCTTTGTGTGTACTACTTGCAGTACCAATTGCTTTCTTTGCCTTTTTAGGGGAACTAGGTGAATTGCCTGGCTCAGATGCAGCTCGCTTTCGACAGGTCTTCTTTACTTTTTCCTTGAAAAATGGTTCAAGGGCTTCCCACTGTTCAAGAAGTCGCGCAATACACTGCCCAAGAGATAGCCAGCGTGTACACACATGCTTCAAAACTTTGTGGTCTGGGACACCAACTCTGTTCTGGAATTTCTTGAACTCTTGCTACCGTTTACTACTTTTTTCCAAGTAGTAGAACATATCAATCAGAAGATCATCCACCCTCACGGGAAGTTCTTTGGCAGCTCTACCAGCAGCAAGATGCATTAAATGACACGGGCAGCCTGAATAATGAAAGAAAAACCAATGCCTTGTTTAGCTATATCTCAACGTTTTCCAAGCAAACACATTCAAGGCAACAGTTAACATAAGCTTAGGCTTGGTCTATGTCTACTGTACTGTCCATACGTTAGGGTAATGCTTAAAGCTAGTATTGGCCTAACGCATGCACAGTACAATAAAACATATGCCTAGGCTAGACTGAGATAAAGAACCTCACACTAACCCAACAAACTGTACAGCATTGTACAGCACTGTACAGTCACAAAGCCCTGGCCTAAGTGTAGGCTTACCATGCTGTAACCGACTAAGCCTAACAGTATAACCACATGGCATTTATGCTCCATAATGATTTGCAACACAATATTCTTTGGCTAAATGGTGATTTCCCCCTTAAGCTATAGCCAAGATTGAAACGATTCGAGAGCAAGCTACTGATGTGTTGTTTGGCTAGGC
Organism: Holothuria scabra; assembly: GCA_037179385.1. Lineage (NCBI taxonomy): Eukaryota > Metazoa > Echinodermata > Holothuroidea > Aspidochirotida > Holothuriidae > Holothuria > Holothuria scabra. The sequence goes on along the minus strand of CM074183.1, from coordinate 16,826,572 downwards.
CAGGGCCGAGGCTAGGCTACATGAAGCCTAGGCTAGGCCCTAATGCTCAGGCAAGCTAGTAGTACACAGGTGACCCTAGCGTTATACACCTGATTTGGACGTAGCCTAGGCTAGGCCTATAGCTATTGACTAGGCTAGGCCTTTATACTGTGTAGGCCTAGCCTAGGCCTATGCTATAGGCTATGCAGGCCTAGGCCGTTAGGCTACATTAAGAGTATAGCTAATGCTAAAAGACCGACTGTGGGCTGGTGTATGTGTAGGCGCTTGCACTGTACAGTGTATACAGCAGTCATTGTAGGCTAGACTCAATAAGATTATGCATAGGCCTAACGTTAGGCCTAGGCTAACGATAGGCCTAAGGCTTGTTGGCAACTTGGCCAGCAACAGACTTACCAGCGATGTACATCCATGGCGCCCGCTTGAGAAGAAATGCTGCAACTCCTTTAAACTCTCCCAACATTACCGATGCATTGTCTGCTGAGAAACAAACAAGATTTTTCCATGGAATTCTCAGGTTATCAAGCTCCGTTTCTAAAATTTTAACTCTTTACCGTTGTAGCCTTTTTTTTTTATTGATACTGCCTTAAAACTAGTGACTATTTGGGGGACGTTTTTAGCAAGTTTACAGTAATATTTTGTGCAGGGACCTAATACTCATTTGAAAGGTTATGAGGTGAAGATTTCATGGACATTTGTTACATGCAGATCGGGGCTCATTATGTGTGCAAATATGCAAATGAAGTAACACAATGGCCTTTTGTTTTCGGTATATTGCACTGGAAGTGGAATTTTCCCCATTTTATGGTCTGAAATGCTACAAGAATTATTCTCTACACTTTTATCTGTCTTTTGATGCAAAAACCGTTCAAATTGAACAAGAACTGGCGGAGATGTGATGATTTTAGTAGTTCAAGTTCAAGTTTAGGGCATAACAATACAGTGAGTTAGGCCTAAAGGTAACGTTAGGCTAATAGCCTAATTGGCTATACTTACAATATTCCGATCCAAATACCGCTGGTCCTACAAACCCATTTTCATTTTTGTGGTTTTCTTGATGAACATCTACCTCTTCCTCACTTATGTTCTCCTGAGTTTTAATCTACTGCCTTTGCAAATAGAAGAAATATCTGATTTTTTTCGGCGGACCCCATGTTTAGAACACACTCGTAGGCTGCAATTAGTGTGCAAGGTCAGTAGGTCACTACGTACAAATGTACGTACACATCGCGTTCTACCCACGCCAACAAGGTAAACAATCTGTTTCTAGAGAACTGAAAATCGGGGGCGCTAGATAAAAATAAGGAAAAATCATTTCCAGGTAGCGCATTTTGTGACGAAGTGGACATTTTTTAGCCCAACTTCGAAAATTTTGCCCTGTTTTTCATACTTTTGAGCAAGATATCTCCCACCTCGACTACAACCACAGCCCAACAAGCTCATGACATATTTTTGAGGGATAGAGGATGTTCCAAAACCTAGGTGAGCTTGATGGAAGGTTTTCTGGGGGTGAAATGATTTTTTTTTACAAAAATCGTGATTTTTCGTTTTTTTTTTTCGCATTTTTGAATCACAGAAAAACTTTACACCTGTATTTCTCAAAATAATTCCAAACAACCCCCCCCCCCCAAAAAAAAATTAATTAGTATTTAAAAGATCTTTTTGTAAGCTACCCTATGGTACTAGAAACTAGATTCTAGGATGAAGGATTGTGAAGTTATGATTTTTTTAAATTGGTCACTTTTTGACCCAAACAATGGTAGAGGGTTAAAGAGTTTTCTCCAGTAGAAGGCTTATCATATTCTCTCAAGGAAAGGAGGGCCGACTTGACTCGGCCTTCATCTGGATCACAGTATTTGATGCATATTGGGTACAGTTTGACATCGTCATAATCAGTACTCCTATTCGTGGCCAAACTGAACGGTTTTCCCAGAGTCTGTGTTATGTACGATGTACGATGTTTTAGTACGGCCACATGCGTACTTCTTAGCTATTTCCGAGTCTGGAAACATTCTGAGGAAAAGTTTGTTACAATGATCAGCAACACTCAATGGTAAACTATGTTCAACTAAAAACTCCGTAAAACAAATTTCAGCCCTTATAACAGACATATCAGTTGCACGAGCGAAGAAGGTGGTCAAATTTTTTCCCTTCGTGGCTTTGCAAATGGCCTGGTGCTTCTTAGTCTGCACATGTTTCTGAATGTCACCGATACCTCCATGATCATATATCGCTAGTCCATATCGAATCTGTCTCCGAGTCCAACTACGTGCGTCCCGTTCAGGACTGCTAATACATTACCTTGCTTATAAGCATTGACTTCCATGAAACATGTATGATGTAGGCTAGGTAACGTGTTCTATTGCGCAATGTTTATTTCTACTGTGTAAGGAACGCCAAACGAACAAAAATCCAGGACAGCAGTTATTGTGTTAGTTATCACTTGCGAAGTTTATTACTGATTTATTATCATACAAATATTGAAGAAAGAAAATCAGTAAGCGGAATAACGATGAAAAAATCGGAAAAATTCCGCCAAAATCGGAATGGTTGGCAGGTATGTTAAAGGGTTTATCCTGAAAGAAAGACACGTAAAAAGCCTTCTTAACAAATGTTTATTCAAATCTTAAAATTATGGGGCGATGAAATTGGCACAAAGACTCGTATGTTGAGGAAGGTCGGGAACATTTGATAGTCTACTGTGTTAAGAACCCGTTTTGCCAAATTTTCCGGTATACCTGGTATACCTCTCAGAAGAGGATTGATAAATCAAACCTCAAGAAGAAAAGTTTGGTCTCATTATATTTAATTTAGGTGAAATTTTAGGACACACCAACACGAACAGTGTGTTATACAATGTCAACTGGATAAAACGTCAAAGAAAAAACGTATTTTTCCAGTATTGTTCAAGTTCAAACTTGAATTACCTTTGGTCGGCTCCTGCAACTTGGAAAAGTAAATCTCACCCCAAACTACAATTTCGGTACGGACCGAAATTCTTAATTGGCTCAGGTCTTTAATTGACAGCTTATTCAAACAATGCAGAGTACCAAAAGAAATATTACAGAGCATGAACGGTACTGAGACTGTTTTGATTATATAAATTGAGTGTTTCTATACTCACCTTGAAGCAGTAAACTGACATTGTGTCTGGTTCAGGAGGAATTTCAGACAATTGTGGGGGGGGGGGGGGGACTTCAATTTGTTCTGTTTGGGGTGAGAGAACTGGGCCTTTAATTAATTACGTCACCTAATAAGAGTAAATGTGCTATCACACCTTCGTACAAGGTGCAGTAATGTTCGAAAAAACCAAAAATACAAAGATTACAAGAATGCACATCACAAATTATTGCACAATGTATGATTTTAATTTGAGTGAATAAACTTCAACATTTAATATCTCAGCTCAGGAATGTCCTATGAAGATGGAAGCTGGACCGTTAGAATTTATTTTTCATGGTCTTCAATATATATTTATGAATACTCCCATATTCGACAGCCGTACCCGATCTAAAAACTTTGATCCTACACCTTATAGAAATTTCTGATATGATTCCCGCTTTGCTATCCTTTTAGGTAGGTTTGCCCTCAACATTGATACTTTGTCTAACCTGGTGGCACTATAAAACACATTCGTGTAGGTGTGTCGTAAAACCCAATCTAACTAACTGAGATTGTAGCTTGATGATGATGAACTTCAGACAATTGAGGGGGAGGGGCTTAAAGTTAAGAACGTTGTGAGAATTGGTACTGTTTGAGGTGGGGGAACTGGGCCATTAAGGTAAAGAGCAGTTCCCCCCAAAATTATTTCCAAGAAAAAGCTAAATAAGACATATTTCACTTCAAACTATCTTTCATTACATTTTGAGACTTTACTTTTAATATTAAAGGTAAACCAAGCAATTTTTTCCAGTAAATTTCACGTTTGAAGAGAGAAAAAAAACATTGTCACATGACTCTCAACAACCAGGGCAACCTGGACAGTCTACTACACTACTTCGATTTGGGATGACTACTCTTGCCCTTTATGAACAACTCTTCAGAACTTCCCCCTTTCAAATCAAAGTATTGTTAGTGTTAACTTTTGTATCAACGGAGGGAATCCTAGGGGTAAAGGGGTATGGAAGTGCAATACTTCAGTCCTAAAGGACAGTGAATTCAAAATTGATCTTAAAAATCATCTTCAGATATGGAATACTTTAAAACCCGGCTTCGAAACAGCAATTTAATAATGGGAAGACATTAGGAACACAGCTGTACATGATGTTTCATTACCTGTAATATCAGACCTATCCTTCAGTCTTGGAATCTGTAGTTTTTTTTTACAAGCTGCTGTGAAAATACATACAGCTAGGAAATCAATACAAAAATCTGCTAATTATTTTTTGGGGATTGCGAATCAATTTGAGCAATGAGTAGCAAAACTGCTCCCTGCATATGATTTCGTATCGCCACATTAATGAACAGTCTCTTGCTTTTCTTTAAACTTTACAGTGTATTTTCTCCTCAACATTCTCATATAACCATATTTCATGAAAATTTCACAACACTGAGTAGATTTAGTTTTTCTTTCACATATAGAAATCACTGTTTTGCTTGAAATTCCTCTGAAAAAATGATCATTCGAACACAGCTTCAAGGACACTGTCAACTTAGATTTTCTCATGTTTCTAACTTTAAGCTAGCAGATAATTGCATATTTTTGAATTCAACATTGAAGATATTCAAAACAGGAACACGGTTTGATATTCCCAAAGAGATACTGAATGACTCCTACAACCCGAAAAATGCACCATTCCAGAGGCACTTGCATCACCCAAAAAGAGGAGACTGTCAGTAGAGGAACCGGTGTCCAGGTAATTTCAATATCAAAGACATGAATGTACTTAAAAGCTGTGGGATGCACCCTTTGACCCAAGAAAGCTTTGCCCAATTGATCCTAGCTATGACGAAGCTGGCATTTCAAACAATTTCAAAAAACACAATAGTAAAGACCATGAAATTGAATTTCAAACGTTTAACTCCCGTCTTTGTAAAGCTTTCCTGAGCCAAGATAATAACTGTTGGAGTTTATACACTCAATTTCAAATGTTTCATTATGCAATAGTTTGTTATGACATTGTTGTATTACTCAAATTGCAATCTCTGTATTGTTTTGGTGCATATCAAATTTGAACTCAGACTTTCAGAGTCCTACCACAAATAGAGCTCAGAAGTTGGTCATAATGTACCTTATGTAGTGGTTCTTGAATATAATACACAGATTTTCTTATCCAAAGTCATACAGAACAAAAGGTGGGACTGCTTTTTGTATAATGGTATTTCCCTACACCTGTGAGTCTAAAAGTTACCAAGCATGACATGTTTTACCAACCTTCCATGCTAAATGCAGCGAATCTAAAAGTACACTGTCTAATTACAATTGTATGCATTTTCAATAATTTCACAACCAGGTCATGTGCACCTTGAGAAAAAATCACAAAAAATATGTTAAGGGAGAATAAAAATTCTAACAGGCTTAATCTTATCCTCATAGAACATTACATAGCTGAGAAATAAAATGCTGAAGTTCATTCACTTATCATAAAGGGACGAAAGTCAGAAATTATTGCAGAATAGACCAATTTGTTTGACATGAATAAATTTCTATATTGAGGTGAAATAACAAAAATCATCCTATAACCTGACACTTTAAGTCAACTTAAATTTACAGAAATACATGACAGTTTATGTATGCTGTTTTTAGATATATCCTATAAAGGGAAGACAAAACTGGAAGAGAAGAGATGTGTTAGTTAGTTAGATGGGGCTTTACGAAACACCAACACGAATGTGTTATATAGTGTCACAGAAGAGATGTGATCATCGAGGACCCTCGCACACCTAAAAAAAATTGCTGCAAACTTTGGAATGACCATGCAGATGCCATAAAAAAGAAGAAGACAATGGGTCAACGGTGTTAATGAACAACATGGAGGTGGACATCTACAATGAGAGACACCAATTAAGAACAACTACGATCTGTACATTAACTGTACATAAGCTAGTAATATCTATCCTTTACATCATCAATTACAACATTATTCATACCAACCAAAATCAAAACCTAACAAACAACAGTTTCCCTATGGTGAAATGACTCAAATTGTTGCAACCAAAAATTATGAAAATACCCAATGGAAGTCTCAATCATTTTTTCTTTAAGGAACAAACAACCAAACTTTGCCATTTACTGTTGCTCATTTTTAATACCTACTCCCGCTGTGCTCGATTCTTTGCATAAGCAATGCAGTAGGGAAAATTTTTTGACATCTCCATATCAAGGTAGGCTTGGAATAAATCTCATATTTGGAACATAAATGGACACAAGATGGTCAAATATCATTTTACGTACCCATTATTTATGTGGAAGGACAGAGGTCAAGTTAAATATGTAAGGACTACATCAAGATGTACATGTCATATTTTTGGCGTGATTTGATATGTTTTAGATATTCCTATTTGTTTAGGTGGGGGAGAACCAGACAGTGGTTAAATACGAAAGTAATACACACATATTTCACTTTATCCCTGCCATTTACATTTCAGATAACAGCTTCAGGGAAAAATGGGACTTACCAGATCATTGGTGTGGACTATGAAGGGTAAGTCTTGCATTACTGAGCTGAGACATAAAATGTTGAAATTTATTCATTTGAAAAAAAGAAACAAATTAGTCTATTGTGGAATACTGTATTTTCTGACTTTTTTGTTGTACAACGCACAAAAAGTGTTTGGTTTCCTTTGAAAGTTAAATTTTTTAAAAAGTTTTTATGACCCTTGACACTCCTGTTTGCTTTCATAGCATATTACATCGCCTCATAAGAGTAAGAGTGCATTCACACCTTGGTACAAAGTGAAATAACTTTCACAAAAACAAAGGAAGACAAATTTGTAATTTGACTTAAAATTCAACATTGACATCACAAATTATTAGGCTGTGTACCAGTTAATATTGAACAAACTTCAACATTTTATATCTCAGCTCAGGCATTCTTATGAAGATGAAAGAGGACTTTAAGCACTTATTTTTCGTGCTTTTTATCCGTTTACCTCTCCCTCCCTTCCCGATTCACTCTTGTTTGAATTTCAAAACAAAAAGTGCAATACTGGAAGAAACTTCACTGCACCATCTTTTTGTAGACTGATAGGAAATGCTGATTTGTGTCCGCTCACATTGACATTATTCCAAATTCTTTACAACTTTTTTTCTCCTTAACAGTCTCATTTAATCATAATATCATTGCAAAAGTGAGAATCACCGCAGCAGTCTGAAAAAACAAAGGAAAACGTAGCATTTCTTTTCAGAATGATGAAGTAATGTAACATCTGCTGCAATCTCACTTTGGAACACAATTCTAATAGATTCATTTGCTGATATCTGGAAAACGATGCAAACCATTGACAAAATGATATGACTTCCAATTATCATGCAATCTTTCAAGTCATTTGTAGTAGATATTTTTCTTCTCTTGCAGAGACAGCCTCCTCTCTCTTGTCACAGCATGTGGACAAGATTTTGAAATGGCAGAATCCTTGCTGAAGGAAATTGGCATGACAGCAGCAGATTTCATTGAAATACCACCAATAGATGTCCACGTGGAGCTTCATATGAATAAAGTTTCAAAATTGAAGTAGACGAAATAGCACAAACAGATACCGTCCATATCTTTTATGAACCATCCATCGTACAGCAACATAGCTGGAGTATTCTTTTAATAGGAGTGTGAAGAGTTTCGTTAAAATATTTTACACAAACCATACACTTATTTCATGCAATGTGTAAATAATTGACTATATTAAATGGAAGAATCTTTCAGGTTGACAAAGAGATACAACATGGGAGGGGGGGGGGTATCCTTTTGTAATTCAATTGGTAGTAAGATGTTTACGAATGTAGCATGTGTACCTTTAACTTAAATTTCAACTTCTTCCAATTTTTTATTGCCTTAGATATTTCCAAGTTCAAAATTTTTATCTATCATTTCAACACACGAAGCTTCTGAATTAGCAAAGAATATTTGTCACATTCCTGAAGAATAATAAACTGCACCAAAAAGAAAACTGGTCCAGTGGCTACCTCTTTTTTTTTTTTCAAATATAAACATCGATTTCAATTATCAATCAAGAAGTCACCGTACACTTGAACCAACTGGATTTTGCATTTAACATTGACACCTCGAGAATTAGGTGGTTTAACGTGAACTGTCAATGGCATAACTCTCAAAAGAAGATTGATTAATCAAACCGTAGCAATTAACTTAGTCACATGAGATTTACAACACAGCAACCTGAATGTGTTATACAGTGTCTGTCAACTCAATAAAACGTCAAAGATAAATGTATTTTTCAGAATGGTTCAAGTTCAAATTTGAATTACCTTTAGTCGCCTGACTCGCCTCCTGCAACATGGAAAAAATACTTTGGGGATTTTCTACAACACCACCAAAGGGGGGGGGGGGCGATATTAAGTATATTGTATCAAATTTACAGGACATACAGGTAATGGAATTCTAGACAGCAATTTGACTGCATACGTGTATTGGAACAGCTTCCACTTCTGAAGTGGAGAGACAATTCAAATAAACTTTTGACATGACCATGACGCAACACATTTTCCATAGATTACAATTGTAAAAAACGCCTACTTCAAGCTCTTTTTAAAACGTACATAGAAACAGGAACGTATGAATGAATTGACCTCACTCAACTCGGCCGGACAAGAGCACAAACGCTAACATCAACCATGCACACACGAAACACGGGACCAAAAGGTTTATCACAAACGGAAACAACACACCAACCCCACCCCAATTGGTGAACAACCCGTCAACCCAACACAATTACAGTAAACTAAAACTATGTACAATACCCATTTGTTTCCTTTTTTAAACGTATCTCTAAATAGGAAAGCCGCAACAGACAACTCAAACCAACCACGACTCCCCCACCTAAAACAAGGAACGATAACGTCCCCAAAACAAAAAGGACGCACCAAACCTATGTTCAATGCCCATTTGCTACCCATTGGTCTGAGACTTCACTTTTTTAACACGTGGGCTCGGTACCTGCGTCCCAGACTGATGGACAACCCGGTCTGATACATCTCCAGAGGCAAACTATTGTATAATAGTGTAAACAGTCGGGTTATCGTTAATGGCTTACCGTCAGACCCCTTCAGTGTCCAACGTGGCGTACGGCAGGGATTCCCCCTATCACCATTACTATACGTATTGTTTAGTGAATCATTAGCAAGAGCTTTTCAAGTAGAGCCTTTGTTTCAACCTTTTCACATTCCCGGTGGTGTTGAAGTAAGTGCCTTCAGTATGCCGATGACGTCACATGCGTAGTCTCCGACCTAGCTTCCTTCAAGGCCCTTACTGGCACGTTGTCTAAGTTTCAAAGAGCCACAGGCTCAGGTGCCAGACTGAATCCCAGTAAGACCAAAGGACTTCGCCTAGGTAAGTGGCGGTCAAGAAGACTGCCCTTCGCTGCATCATGGGTAGATGACGCCATAAGGATCAACGGCATATGGTTTGGTTATGGGCAAACCGAGTTACTTACCTGGAATGAGAAAGTGGACCTGGTGGAAGCTAGGTTGAAGGACTTCGACGCGCGCCACATTAGCCTGTTCGGAAAGGTGACAGTTATCAATCGTTTTATTTATCATCTTTTGTGGTATCCAGGCACTGTTCTGGCTGCTCCAAAGGGTGTCCTGTTGCGTCTCGAGAGGGCTGTGTTTAGGTTTTTATGGTCAGGGAAGACGGAGCTCGTAAGAAGAGGGATGGTATATCAGGATGTTAGGCGTGGTGGGTTGGGCCTTGTGCACTTTCCTTCCAAACTCCGTTTTCTCCTGACCAAGTGTGTTTATAGTGCTGTAGACAGCAAAATGCCTTTTGCGTATTTTGTCCGTTATTGGGGGGGATTATCATTCCGTCGGTTCTTTCCCTCCCTGTTTAGTAACAGTGAACCCCACAGCTGGAGGCCCTCGGAAAGATACAGTCAAATGAGAGAATCGCTCCTAATTATATCTAGAGTTGGGGCCGTTTCGCAGTTAAGTGCAAGGGACCTATATCAGGCTGTTTTTGAAGATTTGGTTGGCCAGGTCCAATCCAATCACTATGCTTCAGGGTCGGAAGTGTGGCGTGTGGTCCACAGCAGATCATTAGATTACCGCAGGCGAGACCTGTTGTGGCGAATCGCACATGATGCGATTGTGACTAATCTCAAGCGTCTTCGGTGGCGTCTTGGAGATGGAATTTGCCCACGCACTGGATGCACAAAGTGGGAAAGTGTGTCACATGTGTTTTGGCAGTGTGAATTTGTGGCCCTCCTTTGGGAATGGTTCCAAGCCCTGACCGATCGCTTGACGATAGGCAACACATGGGCGGTCGGCCGGACTATGCTTTGTATGGTCTTTCACCCCCGCCATGCAATACAAGTATTCAGGACATACTTACCTTTGTTTCGGCCTCCATAAAGCTGGCCTTATGGAGAGACCGATGTAACGTTGTTTTTAGGGGGATGGGGAAGCTTGCGGACGTCGTCCTGGCATCGGTGAAGGCGGAGGTGAGGCTGAGGGTTGAGTCCGACTTCGTTCGTTTGCCAAGGGCGGCGTTCGGGTCCACTCGTTTCGGTGAGGGGGGACCGTGTGGTGGTCAATTTGTAAAAGGGTGGGTATGTAAGGGGCTTGTAAATACTATGTAAATATCTGTGTGTATAATTTTCTGTACATAGTTTTGTAAATATCTGTATATATAGCTTATTACTGTAATGAACATAATTTTCTATTGTTTGATTTAGCAGTCTGTAAATAGTTTTGCGTTGATGTTTTTGCCCGATCCGGTTTCAGTTTTTGTTTTTGTTTTGTATGTGCCATTTCAATGCACTTAAAAAGCACCAGCCCTCCCCCGAAGGTGGATCCTTGGCGGGAGGCTCTGAGGCAGGCCCCCGACATCCGACATTGCTGAAACTGAAGACCGAGTCCGAACAGAGCTGAACATCCTCTACTATCATCATTCCAGCCTCAATGGGTGCTGTTTGTAAGTTTGGCGGAGTGCCTGCCTGAGGATCCCCAGACCCCCCCCCCCCCCTCACACTGTTTGGAGGCAAGGAAGTCCCGCTCCACCTCACCCGCTGCCTCCTCCAAATCCTTGGAAGAATATTCCAGGCCTGCTTGTGAGTGTTCAGGTGCAGACTCCACATCAGCACTGGCACGAGCAGAGTACGATGCTGGGCAGTCACCAAACATGCCCCCTCACGGAGGTTGCACCGTACTTCGTTGGGACGCTCTGCCTTGCCGTGCCCCAACTGCAAGCATCCCCCACAACGTCTATTGGGACATGAATTGGCTTCGTGCCCCTCCTTCCCACACTAAAAGCAAGTGTACGTGGTTGCCCCAAATAATGATTGTGGGCTTTGGACCCCCCCTTATGAATAGAGAGGTCGGTATGTCTTTTTCAGTACCATACGGAACTGTCTCTTTCCATTCAGTATGCTCTTCATCTCACCCTCGCCTTAGGTACACCACCGCATATCACAGTCCCGTATTGTCCAAGCACCCTCGCAACAAGGCCCTGTTCGACCTCAAAGGTCAGGTGTAGCACCGTCACCACCACAGAGCGATCATATGGAGTAACGGTGAGCCCCTCTACACCCTTTAGGGAAGACACAGCCTCCAGGAGCGCTTTATAAAACCTGAACTCTAGGTCGTACGTGTTGCGGGCTTCAAGTGCCTGCAACATCTCTATTTCTTCCACCTTTACACCATTTTTCTTCAACAAGCTAAACACTTTCGGATGTGTGACATTAAACTCCGACGTAAAATCCAACTTAGCAATGCTGCTATCCCTAAACATGGGCCTACTTCAAGTTTGTGTGAGAGCTACAGCAGAATTTCTGCTCTAGTTTTATACTACAGTAACAATGTCATGTTAAAGAAGTTCTTAGCCAAAATGAAGTCGTGTTGATTCCACTGAAGTCCACTACTATCCGCCCCACCCATAGTTACTGAGGTTGTAAGTTGAAGTCTCCATTTTTGCTTAATCCAATAGAAATTGACGAGGAGCACTGTTCTTACTTTGGCAACGAATAAGAAGAAGTAAAGTAGTAAAACGAGGAACATCCACTATCCGAGCCTTCTGAAGGTATGAATTTTCCCATATCATCATTGTATTACCCTATTGCTGATTCTGTTTACAGGAAAGTTCCAGTGTGGTGTAAAATGTGACTGTTCATGTAATTATTATTTCATTACATAGAATGAATTGAGATATTTGTACACTAGCCGGTTGCTAGGTTTAGCTAAATATCCTTAAGCATGGCCATGTTAGGGGGCACATGGTGTAATCATATAGGATTCAGAATTTGAACTTTATAATCTGATAAGGTGATAACTTATATTGGCTGAAGAAGTGCTCGAATAGTTGTGCCAAAGAAAACGGGGTAATTGTAGCCCCTTTCCCTGGTTCATGCATTCCCTGTGTTCCCTTGTCAAATTGGAGTGGTGGTGGATGATCTTGCTCACACATTAGATGTAAGAATTTAGAATAATGTCAATTTGAAACTTTAACTTCAAATGAATGGAGTATTGAAGTTACTTCCAGTGCTTATGTTTTGCTTAAAAATTCCACGGAGGAGTGAGATGGAGAGGGAGGGAAGGAGAGGAAAAGATGGAAAGAGAGGGAAGGACTGAGGAAGTGGGGAGGAAAGACATTGGTATCTTCTTTCTCTATTGCCTATGCCACTGTCCTACAGAGGTCATGTTTACGATACTGTGACACTTTGAGTAAAGTTTCTGATTTCTGTCCTCATAGACGTACCAAAGACTCTAAAAATGCTCCGCATAAGCAATGGAGTAGGGAAAACAAGCCAGTGAGCCACAACTGGAAAAAAAGGCCGTGACCGGCTCGAATTGAACCAATAGGTCGGAACCTGGGCCGTAAAACTCATCTAACTAAATAATCTATAACTTAAGGGGATGAACTAGTAAAGTGATTTATCCGTGACACAGTCAACCTGTTAGGTGAACAATGTTTACATGCTGGCCAGCGCAGCTGGAGTTGTCTGGTTATGTGCTAAGTGTACATCATGATTTTGTTCAAGATGAATTAAAAAATGAACTTTGGATTCATTCCTCTGCTAAACCAAGCATAAGGTCACTGTTAGATGATCATGTCAGGCATGACCAAGATGTTCGCCCAGCCATATCTTTTGATGGAAAAAGGTAAGTGATTAGGAAAAAGAAAGGAGTGGTGTTTGGGAACAGCTTTTGCTAATAAGTCTTATCTCCTTGTAGCTCTGCTGGGTTATTTGTTTGTGCTTTGTAGTTTCAATATACTTAATAATGATTACACGTCTGTCTTAGTGTAATTTTGTACCAAGATGTGTCAGAAAGCAAATCCTACTCAAGAGGAATAGCAAAATGTAGAATGTCTATTTGATGACTTTTATATACTCAAGTCTCACGAGCAGTATTGTTTTGAATCACCTCATTTTTATTTTCCTCCGTTTTTCTCACACAAGCATGTTGTTGATAAGGTAGATTTGGTTTGCTGTAATTTTTTTTTTCATTTAATTTAATTTCATTTGTTTCATCGTAACGACCAATAATCACAATATTTACATATGTACAACGTTGTAACAAATTACGTTTTGAAAGTTACGAAAGGCAGTACCTTGGTAGGCTTATGGGACAGAGCACTCCCTGTGAGAAGTACAAAGAGGACCTTAACGATATACAGTGAACATAAGGTTAATCAATACTTTTCAATGCAGTGCTTGCAATACTTATTTTTAAAACTAGAAATTGATTTACAGAATTGGACTTCATTAGGGAGGGTATTCCAGATGGAGGATGCTCTTACGTGTAAACTTTGCTTCAGAAAATTTGAATTAAAACGTGGTAATCGGAGATATCCGGATTGCCTTGTATTATGGTCGTGTGGGTCATAGTTGTGTGTGAGAATATTTGTTGAAAGTACGGTGGAGCAAGATTATGTAAGATACGGTAAGCAAAGATTGCTTCTTTGAAGTGGATTAAATCGGTGAACTTCATCAAGTTTAGTAGAGAAAAGTTTAGTAAGTTTAGTAAAGAAAAGTTTACTGGTATGTTCAATTGAGTTTGCGGAGCAAATATGCCGGATTGCCCTCTTTTGTAATGTAATGAGTTTGGTTAGGTGTGTCTTACTTGTCCCAGCCCAGACAGACAGGCAGTATAGAAGGTGTGGCAAGAAGAGGGTGAAGTAAAGGGAACGAAGGATATTCCTCGGCAAATAATGCTTAAGCTTAGCCAAATTCCAGTGCATTGGGCAATTTTTACACTTATGGCGTCAATATGTGGTTTCCAAGTTAAACGATCGTCAATTAAAACCCCTAGGAATTTAGTACAATCAACTTTTTGTAATGATTCACCATTCATGAAAATTCTAATACCACTTTTTTTAGGTGTATTACTCTAATTAACTTTACTAAATTGTTTAAGTTCAGTACATGCAGTGTCTTTTAACTGATTTATATCATCACCTGTAAAAAATATACTAGTATCATCTGCAAAAAGGACAAGAGTACAAGCATTAGAAAGGTTTACCATGTCTTTACATAAATTATAAAAAGTAAAGAACCTAAAATGGATCCTTGAGGAACACCACATGTTAGGCTTAATGATTCAGAGTTGGTTCCATTATAAGACACGAACTGTTTCCTGTTGGAGAGAAAGCTCTTAATCCACTCAAGTCCCAACCCCCTTATACCATAGTGGAAACGTTTTTTCACCAAAATGGCATGGTCAAGTCTTCCGATTGATGTTTTGCTTTGATCTAGGGCTATATTCAATTGATTTATTGCGTGGGCGAGAGCTAGCTCAGTAGAGTGGTTGGGCCGAAATCCGTATTGTCCGTTGTACAAAACACTGGATTTTGTGATAAAGTCTGTCATATATTTTGGAGAAACAAGATAGAATGGAAACTGGGCGACAATTATCACAATGCATCGGATCGCCTTTCTTGAAAATAGGTATGACTTTAGCTACTTTAATACGATCCGGTACGACACCGGTCCCAAGGGACCTGTTGATGATATAAGTAAGGGGTTTGGATATGAAAGGTATGACTTTCCTCACAAAACCAGGCTTAATCCCATCAAAAGCAGCAGCCTTGTTGGGCTTTAAACAAGACATAGAAATTTTGATAACTTCATCCTCGTCTGTTGGAGTAAGATACATAGTTGAAGGATTGCTACCTTTTAGATATATACTAGCATTCGCATTGCTATGTATTGTAGAGGCAAGCTTGGGACCTACATTAACATAGAATTCATTAAATGCATCTGCTATTTTCTTCTTATCGGTTATTTCATCATTGTAATGAAAAAATAAAGTCGGATATGAGAATTTACCTTATTTTTTATGTACTACATAGTTAATGGCCTCCCAGGTGCGCTTCAGGTCATTTTATAGCTATTAAATTTTGAAGAAAAATAATTTTTCTTGGCAATACGAATGACATGATTTAACTTATTGCTTTCATTTTACATGAAGCAAACATACTCTTGACGATGAAGAGGTTACAGAATCACCCAAACGCAAAAAGTAAACCCTTGGCAAAAAAAGAACAGCATCCTCAAAAGTCACAGCAAAGAGAGTACCATGGAAAGAAGAAGAAGAGGCAGCAGTGATGAGACACTTCGATAAAAACATCTTTTTGCAAAAACTTCCAAGAATGCATGGCATTCAAGCAGTCATGGTAAAGGAGAACGGTCTCCAAAATAGAACATGGAGGAACGCCAAAGACTATGTGCGCAACAAGATACTTCGAAACTAGAAAGGTAGGGAAATTCTACATACGTTAGGATATTTTAGGAACCTCAGTGGACGTAGGTCTATTGACCTCTATGTCCGCATCTTCTTAATCTTCATGATCTGGAACTGTAATAACGATCAAAGAGCTGTGGGTGACTGCCTTACTAAACTTACAAAAAGTCTGCCTTGTAGTTGTATAACATCTCATGGCCAGCCAAATACCCATCCAAAGCCTTCTCAAACTGAAAACAGTAGTTGCAGAAACTAACTACGCTCTCAGGAAGGTTATTCCAAGAATCTACAATCCTACAAACAAAACTAAATTTTCTAATGTTGAAATATTCCTTTGAGTAATTCCGACTATGACCACGGGTATGATTCATTGAACTAAACTTGAGATTTAGTAAGATGGGACGGAACGACACATCAACACGAATGTTTTATTTAGTGTCACCGAGTGAGACAAAATACAACGTTGGGGTAAAACTACCTAAAGAGGTAAAAAAAAATAATTTAAATATACAACGGGAGGATAATTTCAACAAAGAGGAAAGCAAGCGGGAGCCATGTCAGAATTTTTTTTACACAGATTGCTTTCTTTGAGGAAGCCAAGAATACGTGAAGAATCGATTTGTTAAAACAAAGTTCTAAGGTCGGGCACGGTGTAGTATTTTTGGCGAATATAGGAGTATTCGTAACAGTTGACGAGAATATGACTGGCGGTGACAGCACAGTCACAGGGTATACAGTATGGTAAGGTAAGTGTGACCAATGCGGGCCCTAGCAAGCACTAAATTATCCCTCCGTTGGGACTCCGTTTCCCCCAGTCGCTACCGTACCTTTTACTCCCACAGGTCTTGCCATTTTGATTTTATAAAGCCATTGATGTTAGGGCGGTAGTCAGTCTGAGGCGAGTAGATGTTGGTGACGTCCATCTGATGGGCTTCTTTAGCAAGGGCATCGACTCTTTCATTTCCTGGTAAGCCCACGTGACTAGGGACCCACGCAAGCACAACTGATTTTTGAAGTTCTACCAAGTTAGAGTAAGCTTCACGGAAAACTGTTACTGAGGGGTGCTTGGATTCATTACCCTTTAATGCTAAAAGGCTTGATTATGAGTCTGTGAAAATAATGAACTGGTTACTGCTTGAGGCTTCAGTCAGATCGAATGCCATCTTAAGTTCCTGGAGTTCGGCAGTAAAAATCGATGCATCATTCGGCAGTCTAATCTTCAAGGATGCGTCACGGCTTGACGCGGCAGCCGCAACCCTGTTTGCGGCCTTTGAGCCGTCAGTATAGATTGCATGATACTGATGATATTTTTGTCTAAGCTCATTTAGGCTGTTGTGGTACACAAGTTCACTTGTTGAGTTCTTGGGATGTTTCCTCAGACTTAGGTCAATAGCGGAGTGGCAGGAAATGTAAACTGTGCCACAAATTCAGGGTCGCTGCACACCTGTGTAAGCTTCCCCAATGTGAATACTAAATGGAGGAACAGCAGATAGTTTCCTCATATAAACATCACCAAACCTATGGTTGAAAGTCGTCTCAAAGGTCGGGGTGTGTCTATGGCTTCTTAGTTTTATGGCAAACTGAAATGACAACTTCTTCCATCTTATGTGGAGTGGCGGTTCATTTGCCTCGACGTAGAGACTCTGCATTGGGGAGGTACGGAACGCTCCCAAGCAGATTCTGAGGCCTTGATTATGTATGGGGAGTAGTTCCCTGAGGTATGAAGTCCAGAGCCATAAACAACACAACTATAATCAAGTTTAGACCGCACTAGGGATCTATAGCTTCGGAGCAGAACGGGGCGGTCAGCTCCCCAGTCCATCTTTGAGATGACTTCCAATAGGTTTAGTGCTCCCTGGCACTTCCGCCTGAGATTTTCGATGTGGGCCTTGAATTTGAACTTATTATCGAGAACCAGACCAAGGAACTTGGAACAACTGGGATGTGAAATGGAAGCCGTTTCGGTTAGCCCAATGCTGTATCTTGTTCAGGCAGTTTTGCATCAGCCTCTCTATAGATCTCATGTTCGGTGAGGAACAGGTCATAGAGAAGTCATCAACACACAAGGACAAGTTTAAGAAATTGGTAGTGAATCTCATCTGGACCAGTGGCAGTGTCACTACTTTTCTCGAGAGCAGCACGAAGTTACGAGATATCGAAGAGGTAGTTGTAGGCCTCCGAGTTATCCGAGATGAAGTTCAAGTTCTGTTGTTCAACGGTATGTTGATATATCTGAAAGGCTCGCGGGTAACTAAACTTGAGAAAACCTTCAGTAACACTTCTGCCATACACACCTGAAACAATTTTAAAACCTCAATCATATTTCCTTTTAATCTACGGTACTTAAGAGTTGGCAGCCTAAGTTTCTTTTAGCTTTCTGTATAAGTTAAAAGGGTTTAAGGATGGAATCAACTTAGTTGCCTTCCTCTGAACACTTTCAACACCATCAATGTCACGTTGATAATGAGACGACCAAACAGCAGCAGCACATTCTCAATGTGGCCTAACAAGGGCCTGAAATAAGTGCCTGAAGCATTGTTCATCCAAAAAAGTGTGCTTTTTAAGTACATCAAAACGGGCACTGGGAAACAAAGGGAGAGGAACTCAAACCAGACCGGACAAAAACACAAAGGCAAAAAAGTGAGAGCTTTTTAAGTGCATTGAAACGGCACATACAAAACAAAAACAAAAACTGAAACCGGATCGGGCAAAAACATAAACGCAAAACTATACAGAAAATTATACACACAGATATTTACATACCATTTACAAGCCCCTTACATACCCACCCTATTACAAATTGACCACCACACGGTCCCCCCTCACCGAAACGAGTGGACCCCATCGCCTACCGAACGCCGACCTTGGCAAACGAACGAAGTCGGACTCCACCCTCAGCCTCACCTCCGCCTTCACCGATGCCAGGACGACGTCCGCAGGCTTCCCCATCCCCCTAAAAACAACGTTACATCGGTCTCTCCATAAGGCCAGCTTTATGGAGGCCGAAGCAAAGGTAAGTATGCCCTGAATACTTGTATTGCATGGCGGGGGTGAAAGACCATACAAGGCATAGTCCTGGCCGACCGCCCATGTGTTGCACAACGTCAAGCGATCAGTCAGGACTTGGAACCATTCCCAAAGGAGGGCCACAAATTCACACTGCCAAAACACATGTGACACACTTTCCCACCCTGTGCATCCAGTGCGTGGGCAAATTCCATCTCCAAGACGCCACCGAAGACGCTTGAGATTAGTAACAATCGCATCATGTGCGATTCGCCACAACAGGTCTCGCCTGCGGTAATCTAATGATCTGCTGTGGACCACACGCCATACTTCCGACCCTGAAGCATAGTGATTGGATTGGACCTGGCCAACCAATTCTTCAAAAACAGCCTGGTATAGGTCTCTTGCACTTAACTGCGAAACGTCCCCAACTCTAGATATAATTAGGAGCGATTCTCTCATTTGACTGTATGCTTCCGAGGGCCTCCAGCTGTGGGGTTCACTGTTACTAAACAGGGAGGGAAAGAACCGACGGAATGATAATCCCCCCCAATAACGGACAAAATAGGCAAAAGGCATTCTGCTGTCTACAGCGCTATAAACACACTTGGTCAGGAGAAAACGGAGTTTGGAAGGAAAATGCACAAGGCCCAACCCACCACGCCCAACATCCTGATATACCATCCCCCTTCTTACGAGCTCCGTCTTCCCTGACCATAAAAACCTAAACACAGCTCTCTCGAGACGCAACAGGACACCCTTTGGAGCAGCCAGAACGGTGCCTGGATACCACAAAAGGGGATAAATAAAACGATTGATAACTGTCACCTTTCCGAACAGGCTAATGTGGCGCTCGCCGAAGTCCTTCAACCTAGCTTCCACCAGGTCCACTTTCTCATTCCAGGTAAGTAACTCGGTTTGCCCATAACCAAACCATATGCCGTTTATCCTTATGGCGTCGTCTACCCATGATGCAGCGAAGGGCAGTCTTCTTGACCGCCACTTACCTAGGCGAAGTCCTTTGGTCTTATTGGGATTCAGTCTGGCACCTGTGGCTCTTTGAAACTTAGACAACGTGCCACTAAGGCCCTTGAAGGAAGCTAGGTCGGAGACTACGCATGTGACGTCATCGGCATACTGAAGGCACTTAACTTCAACACCACCGGGAATGTGAAATGGTTGAAACAGAGGCTCTACTTGAAAGGCTCTTGCTATTGATTCACTAAACAATACGTAGAGTAAAGGTGATAGGGGGCACCCCTGCCGTACGCCACGTTGGACACTGAAGGGGTCTGACGGTAGGCCATTAACGATAACCCGACTATTTACACTATTGTACAATAAGGAGGTCCATTTAACAAAAACTGGATCCAAACAAAACTTCTTTAAAGAGGAATCCATGATCAACCATGTCGAAGGCCTTCTCCTGATCGAGGGAGACAAGGGCACATGGAAGATCACGGTCCATCACGTATTCAACTAAGTCCCGCACCACCCAGAGGTTCTGCTGAATACTGTGTCCCCGCACCGCACAAGTCTGAAAGGACCCTACAAGATCTGGCATAACTGTGCCTAGCCTGTTGCAAAGGGCTTTCGCCAGAATCTTGTAATCTACATTTAACAAGGTGATTGGCCGTTTGTTTTTCGGTTCGCGGGGGTCTCCTGACTTAGGCAGCAAAGTTATTATGCCTGTGCGCTGCGAGTGGCTCAATGGGCCAGCAAGGAAGCCAGAGACGAATACGTCACGGAGATCATGTGCTACGGTACCCCAGAAGCGTTTATAGAATTCTACTGGAATACCGTCGGACCCAGATGCCTTTCCGCCTTTCATCTTCGCCACAACAGTCAAAGGGGAGCCAAGTTCATCATTCTGATCTTTAGAGGGGGTTTTGTCAATATTATCTAATAGGGACTTTTGAAGGTCTTCATCGACATCTGCCTGGGTATACAGCTGCTCATAAAAGTTTTTATACACTTCTACAATGTCGAGAGGGTCCTTATGTACCACACCGTGGGCGTCACGGACAGCTTTTATACTGCGATCGATGGCATTCTTTGTGACGTCCCGGTAAAACTTAATGGTTGGTTTCTCCTCCGCCTCCACACAATGCACACGAGCACGAACCCGGGCCCCGTGTAGTTTTCCATGGAGGTACTGTTGGATTGCATGAAGTGCGGAGTGGTCCCCGTTCCTCTCCCTAGAGCAAAGTGAAAGGAACTCCTCCCTTCTTCGACGAGCTCTTGCTACACAATATTCCACTGTAAACTGTTTGATGCGGGTCTTTACATCATCCCACCACTCTAAATCTGTTGAAAAGGCCGGCCTCAAAGTTCGCCACCCT
The DNA here is from genome assembly GCA_037179385.1 of Holothuria scabra. Taxonomy (NCBI): domain Eukaryota; kingdom Metazoa; phylum Echinodermata; class Holothuroidea; order Aspidochirotida; family Holothuriidae; genus Holothuria; species Holothuria scabra. The sequence goes on along the minus strand of CM074183.1, from coordinate 16,805,380 downwards.
TCGTATCTGGCCTTAAAATCTTTGCTATATTCAGCCTCCGTTAGAATATCTGTGTTCATTTTCCAGAACCCCCTCCCTACTGGCCATGACTCTGGGGGTCTGAATGAGACAGTAACGGCATCATGGTCCGAAATTGGACATGCCACAACTTCGCAATCACTTGGTGACAGGGCCGTTGGAGCGTACACCCTGTCCAACCTTGAGGCGTCCGTGCCATCAGGGCGGTGCCAAGTGAACACGGACAAGCCAGGATGCTGCACTCTCCAAACGTCAACCATATCGTGATTCTTTGTGAACATGTCCAACTCCACCATACCGACACTACAGTTTGAAGATGTGAAGGTGGACATTCGATCAAACCGTGTGTCAGGGACACAGTTGAAGTCTCCAGATAGGATACAAAGGGCACAGCCAGGAACGAAGGATGGCAGGGTAGCAAAAAAATTCCCCCACCCCATTCGTAGGACCAGGTGTAGACATCGTCCTCATTAACAATGTGAGTCTCTTGGAGGAAAACGAAGTCCACACCCAATGACTTACAAAATTGGAATATTCTGGACCGCTTCCGACAGTCCCTCATGCCGTTAACATTCAGGGTCATGAGGGACAGGGGACCATTCATGAAATGTGGAGTGTGAAATTACAAAACTGTCTCTGACCTGGCCTTTTTATTACATGGATCTGGTGCTGGTGGCACAGAAGGACTAGCTCCCCCTCCCCGGTCGGACACCTCCCCTGAGGCCGACCTTTTCAACTTTGGCTCAAGTTCAACGGCCTCACACAAATCAAACCAGCCCTCCCCAGATGGTGGGTCCTTTGGTGGAGGCTCTGAGGCAGGTCCTCCCACATCTGACATGGCAGAGTCAGATTCCGAGTCCGAGGACATTCTAAGGTCGTGCTCCACAGTTTGTATTCCAGCCTCCCCGGGAGCTGGTGGAGAGTGTGACTCAGGTACCGATGTGGAGGGTTGGGAAGGGCCTACCTCAGGGTTCCCACAGACCACTTCACATCCCTTAGAAGCTAGGAACTCTTGTTCCACCTGATGTGCCACCTCATCAGGCGTAGGGGACCTGGGTTCCTCCACCATTTGTTCAGGGCCTGAAGACAAGGGTTCACTTGCCGGCTCCACATCTGCACTTGCACGCGCAGAGTACGATGTGGGGCAGGCACCAGAGACATGTCCCTCCTCCCCACACAGGTTACACCGCACCTGATTGGGACATGTTGCCCTCTCATGCCCCAACTGCAGGCATCTGCCACAACGTTTGTTAGGGCATGACTTGGCCTCATGCCCCTCCTCCCTACACTGGAAACAGGTGCGGGGCTAGCCAAAATACCTGATGTGGGCCTTAGAACCCCCTATGAACAAGACGGAGGGGATGTCTCGTTTTAGCTCCATACGGAACTGTCTCTTTCCGTTGAGAATACCGGCCAGTTCACCTTCATTATACTTTACCCAACGCCAGTCAGAGACAGTTCCGTATTGTCCTAGAACCCTCGCCACCAGGCCCTGATCTACCTCAAAATTGAGGTACAACACCGTCACCACCACAGAGCGATCATATGGGGTGACAGTGAGACCCTCCACACCCTTAAGGGAGGAAACCCCCTTCAATCGGGCAGCATCAGTCCGGAACTTCAAATCAAACGTATTTCGGGATGCAAGGGCCTGCAGCATCTCTATATCCTTAACATCTACCTTATTGTTCTTCAACACAGAAAAAACATGCTGGGGTGTAACATTCCCCCTCGACTCAAACTTGACGATACTGCTATCCCGACCTCCGCAAAGGTTTGTGGCACAAGGCCACGCAGCAACTAGAGAGAAAACTTCAGCACAGCAGATCAAACCCAGGCAGGGAAAAAATAAAGGGAATCCAACAAAAAACTATAACCAGGCGTGCTTTAAAACGAGCACGACCAAACCACGTCCCCAAGCGAGAGACCACACCCAATATCCAACACTTCGGTAAATCGACAATAGTAGTATATAGTATATGTTAGTATAACAAGCAGCACAGCACAACACAGTACAGCACGAGAGCTCCGTGAGCGCTTTTTAAGTGCATCGAAACGGCACATACAAAACAAAAACAAAAAAACTGAAACCGTGAAAACACGTCCGCTCCCGACGAAGACCAGAACTGAAGTATATGTACGTCTGATAAGCCCCTCCTTTGGGAATGGTTCCAAGTCCTGACTGATCGCTTGACGATGGGCAACACATGGGCGGTCGGCCGGGACAATGCTTTGTATGGTCTTTCACCCCCGCCATGCAATACAAGTATTCAGGGCATACTTACCTTTGCTTCGGCCTCCATAAAGCTGGCCTTATGGAGAGACCAATGTAACGTTGTGTTTAGGGGACGTCGTCCTGGCGTCGGTGAAGGCGGAGGTGAGGCTGAGGGTTGAGTCCGACTTCGTTCGTTTGCCAAGGTCGGCGTTCGGTAGGCGATGGGGGGGGGGGGGGGGACCGTGTCGTGGTCAATTTGTAATAGGGTGGGTATGTAAGAGGCTTGTAAATAGTATGTAAATATCTGTGTGTATAACTTTCTGTACATAGTTTTGTAAATATCTGTATATATAGCTTATTACTGTTATGAACATAGTTTTCTGTTTGATTTAGCAGTCTGAAAATAGTTTTGCGTTTATATTTTTGCCCGATCAGGTTTCAGTTTTTGCTTTGTATGTGCCGTTTCAATGCACTTAAAAAGCACAATACTATTATGGGCCTTTATGCCTATTATGGGAGGACCTCCGGCTCTCCTCAGATTCCGAAACGGATTCGTCAAGTGGTGGAGAGCCTGCCTCAGAGCCTCCTCCCAAGGATCCACCTTCAGGGGACGGCTGGTTTGGTTTTTGTGAGGGGCGGGGTCCAGGGGCCTCCACTGAAGAGGCCGGTTGATGACCATTCTGGGCACCTATACCAAGTCTACCGAGTAAAATGGTCAAGACCCAGGTAGATACTTAGAAGCGGTGGCTGGTGGTTTGGCCTTCGGGCGCTAGGTTGGCGGGTTGTTTGGGTGGGGTTTGTTGCGTCCTTTTCGTTGTGACGGACCGTTTTCGTTCCGTGTTTTATGTGTGTTTGGTTTGAGTTGTCTGTTTGTTCCGGTCTTCAAACAAATGGACGTTGTACATAGTTCTTGTTTACTGTAGGGCTGGAGCCAAAACTATCGTTTTTGCGACAGGACGGAATTGGGTGGATGCTGTCCAATGTAGTTACTTCTAGGATGTATTGACCAAAGGTCTTGTATGTCCATGTTAACAAGTTGTCAGGTAGCATTAGTAACCACAATAAAAAAATTAAAGAACTGCAAGTATGTTGCCATAGTATCCAAAATTTTTTGGTGCGACAGGACGGAACGATAGAAAGCACATACTTTGACAATAGAACTATCTTTTTGGTTTTTATCAAAAGTAAAGTAAACTAATTCTAAATTCACAAGTTAACATTTACTACAACTTGTTTGCTTCCTATTACAGGGGGTAATTTCAAATTGTGAAATCCCTTCATTGTCAATTAATAGCAATAAAAACAAAAAGCAAAAAAAAAAAAAAAAAAAAATAGTGCGACAGGACGGAAATTGTCCTCATTGTTTCACACAAGTCAAATCATACACTTTCGTTGAAAAAAAGCTTTAGTAATTGCCCTTTCACCTTATTTATGATAATGCATTGTTGGACAACATATTGGTAGTTGTGTCCCTACTCCACTATACATGTCCCACCCTACAACCCCCTTCCCTGAATAGTAAAGTTCTCCAAATAAATCAGTTACATGTTTTCTGAAGCTGTTAATTGCAATGGACTCAAAAATGTGGTATGAATGCATATCGATAGCTCTACTACATACTAGCATAGCAGGGAATATACAGTAATGTTCCCACCCAAGTGGCACAAAAATGGTTGATAAAGCTAAGACATTTAACACATTACATTGATGAATACATGTATATTTCAAATAAGTAGGCCTACTACATGTAGATGAAAAACTCTCAAACGGAAATTTAGATTCACAAACAATATTCTTTCTTGTAATATGTTTAAACAGTATACTCACAGATCAACACTTTTAAACTGACCTCTTGACCCAACTGGAACAACAGGATTTATTTTCCCCTTTTTTAATGTACTGACTTCAGTATTTGTTCCTACAATGGCTACTACCTCCCCAGGATATATCCCATCATATTCCACCTTCACCCAATCACCAACCTCCCAAGGAATCTTATCCCCATCACTATCATGAAGCTTATTTACTGCAAGTGTATCAGACACTGTCGTACAACTTGCTGCCACTGATGGCTCACTCCTGTCATTCTGATTTTAACTTTGTCGTAATGTATTGGCCTCACTAAATTGGCTGTTAACAAGAGAAGTGCTTTTTAAGTGCATTGAAACGGCACATACAAAACAAAAACAAAAAACTGAAACCGGATCGGGCAAAAACATAAACGCAAAACTATTTACAGACTGCTAAATCAAACAGAAAATTATGTTCATTACAGTAATAAGCTATATATACAGATATTTACATACTATTTACAAGCCCCTTACATACCCACCCTATTACAAATTGACCACCACACGGCCCCCCTCACCGAAACGAGTGGACCCCATCGTCGGACTCAACCCTCACCGATGCCAGGACGACGTCCGCAGGCTTCCCCATCCCCCTAAAAACAACGTTACATCGGTCTCTCCATAAGGCCAGCTTTATGGAGGCCGAATACTTGTATTGCATGGCGGGGGTGAAAGACCATACAAAGCATAGTCCCGGCCGACCGCCCATGTGTTGCCCATCGTCAAGCGATCAGTCAGGACTTGGAACCATTCCCAAAGGAGGGCCACAAATTCACACTGCCAAAACACATGTGACACACTTTCCCACTTTGTGCATCCAGTGCGTGGGCAAATTCCATCTCCAAGACGCCACCGAAGACGCTTGAGATTAGTAACAATCGCATCATGTGCGATTCGCCACAACAGGTCTCGCCTGCGGTAATCTAATGATCTGCTGTGGACCACACGCCACACTTCCGACCCTGAAGCATAGTGATTGGATTGGACCTGGCCAACCAATTCTTCAAAAACAGCCTGGTATAGGTCTCTTGCACTTAACTGCGAAACGTCCCCAACTCTAGATATAATTAGGAGCGTTTCTCTCATTTGACTGTATGCTTCCGAGGGCCTCCAGCTGTGGGGTTCACTGTTACTAAACAGGGAGGGAAAGAACCGACGGAATGATAATCCCCCCCAATAACGGACAAAATAGGCAAAAGGCATTCAAGAGTTCAGTTCTGGTCTTCGTCGAGAGCGGACGTGTTTTCGCGGAGCTCTCGCTGATCGTGCTGAATTTTGGCATTGTGCTGTGCTGTGCTGTGCTGCTTGTGATACTAACATATACTACTGTCATTTTACTGAAGTGTTGGGTATTGGGTGTAGTCTCACGCTTGGGGACGTGGTTTAGCCGTGCTCGTTTTTAAGCACGCCTCGTCTGTAGTGTAGTGTTGGGTTCCCTTTCTATTTTCCCTGCCTGGGTTTGATCTGCTGTGCTGAAGTTTTCTCTCTAGTTGCTGCGTGGCCTTGTGCCACAAACTTTTGCTGCTATGCCCGGAGGTCGGGATAGCAGTATCGTTAAGTTGCAGTTTGAGTCGAGGGGGAATGTTACACCCCAGCATGTTTTTTCTGTGTTGAAGAACAATAAGGTAGAGGTAAAGGATATAGAGATGCTGCAGGCCCTTGCATCCCGAAACACGTATGATTTAAAGTTCCGGACTGATGCTGCCCGATTAAAGGGGTTTCCTCCCTTAAGGGTGTGGAGGGTCTAACTGTCACCCCATATGATCGCTCTGTGGTAGTGACAGTGTTATACCTCAATTTTGAGGTGGATCAGGGCCTGGTGGCGAGGGTTCTAGGGCAGTACGGAACTGTCTCTGACTGGCGTTGGGTCAAGTATAATGAAGGTGATTTGGCCGGAATTCTCAACGGAAAGAGACAGTTCCGTATGGAGCTGAAGAAAGACATTCCCTCCGTCTTGTTCATAGGGGTTCGAAGGCCCACATCAGGTATTTCGGTCAGCCCCGCACCTGTTTTCAGTGTAGAGAGGAGGGACATGAGGCCAGGTCATGCCCTAACAAACGCTGTGGCAGATGCCTGCAGTTGGGGCATGAGAGGGCAACATGTCCCAATGATGTGCGGTGTAACTTGTGCGGGGAGGAGGGACATGTCTCTGGTGCCTGCCCCACATCGTACTCTGCACGTGCAAGTGCAGATGTGGAGCCGGCAGGTGAACCCTCTTCAGACCCTGAACCAATGGTGGAGGAACCCAGGTCCCCTACGCCTGATGAGGTGGCACATCAGGTGGAACAAGAGTTCCTAGCTTCTAAGGGATGTGAGGTGGTCTGTGGGAACCCTGAGGTAGGCCCTTCCCAACCCTCCACATCAGTACCTGAGGCACAATCCGCACCAGCTCCTGGGGAGGCTGGAATACTGACAGTGGAGCATGACCTTCAACTGTCATCGGATTCGGAGTCTGACACTGCCATGTCAGATGTGGGAGGACCTGCCTCAGAGCCTCCACCAAAGGACCCACCATCTGGGGAGGGCTGGTTTGATTTGTGTGAGGCCGTTGAACTTGAGCCCAAGTTGAAGAGGTCGGCCTCAGGGGAGGTGTCCGACCGGGGAGGGGAGTTGGTCCTTCTGTGCCACCAGCACCAGATCCATGTAATAAAAAGGCTAGGTCAGAGACAGTTTTGTAATTTCACACTCCACATTTCATGAATGGTCCCCTGTCCCTCATGACCCTGAATGTTAACGGCATGAGGGACAGTCGGAAGCGGTCCAGAATATTCCAATTTTGTAAATCATTAGGTGTGGACTTCGTTTTCCTCCAAGAGACTCACATTGTTAATGAGGACGATGTCTACACCTGGTCCTACGAATGGGGTGGGGGTTTGTACGCTTCTTTTGGTTCCGCATCTTCCTGTGGATCTGTCATTTTAGTTTCTCCAAGATGGTCTTCCCTGGTCGGAAAGGTTGATCATGATCATGAGGGTCGATTGGTATGCATCACCATCAAACATCCTTGCGGGAATTTCTTCCTATGTAACGTTTATGCCCCTAACCAACCTACAGACAGAAGGAATTTTTTTGCTACCCTGCCATCCTTCGTTCCCGGCTGTGCCCCTTGTATCCTATCTGGAGACTTCAACTGTGTCCCTGACACACGGTTTGATCGAATGTCCACCTTCACATCTTCAAGCTGTAGTGTGGGTATGGTGGAGTTGGACATGTTCACAAAGAATCACGATATGGTTGACGTTTGGAGAGTGCAGCATCCTGGCTTGTCCGTGTTCACTTGGCACCGCCCTGATGGCACGGACGCCTCAAGGTTGGACCGGGTGTACGCTCCAACGGCTCTGTCACCAAGTGATTGCGAAGTTGTGGCATGTCCAATTTCGGACCATGATGCAGTTACTGTCTCATTCCAACCCCCAGAGTCATGGCCAGTAGGGAGGGGGTTCTGGAAAATGAACACAGATATTCTAACGGAGGCTGAATATAGCAAAGATTTTAAGGCCAGGTACGAAGGGTGGCGAACTTTGAGGCCGGCCTTTTCAACAGGTTTAGAGTGGTGGGATGATGTAAAGAGCCGCATCAAACGTTTTACAGTGGAGTACTGTGTAGCAAGAGCTCGTCGAAGAAGGGGGGAGTTCCTTTCACTTTGCTCTAGGGAGAGGAACGGGGACCCCTCCGCACTTCATGCAATCCAACAGTATCTTGATGAAAAACTACACGGGGCCCGGGTTCGTGCTCGTGTGCAATGTGTGGAGGCGGAGGAGAAACCAACCATTAAGTTCTACCGGGACGTCACAAAGTATGCCATTGATCGCAGCATAAAAGCTGTCCGTGACGCCCACGGTGTGGTACATAAGGACCCTCTCGACATTGTAGAAGAGTACAAAATCTTTTATAAGCAGCTGTATACCCAGGCAGATGTCGATGAAGACCTTCAAAAGTCCCTATTAGATAATATTGACAAGACGCCCTCAAAAGATCGGAATGATGAACTTGGCTCCCCTTTGACTATTGACGAGCTCTGGAAGGCAGTGGTGAAGATGAAAAGCGGAAAGGCACCTGGATCCGACGGTATTCCAGTAGAATTCTATAAACGCTTCTGGGGTACCATAGCACATGATCTCCGTGATGTGTTCGTCTCTGCCTTCCTCGCTGGCTCATTGAGCCACTCGCAGCGCACAGGCATAATAACTTTGCTGCCTAAGTCAGGAGACCCCCTCGAACCGAAAAACAAACGGCCAATCACCTTGTTAAATGTAGATTACAAGATTCTGGCGAAAGCCCTTTGCAACAGGCTAGGCACAGTTATGCCAGATCTTGTAGGGTCCTTTCAGACCTGTGCGGTGCGGGGACACAGTATTCAGCAGAACCTCTGGGTGGTGCGGGACTTAGTTGAATACGTGATGGACCGTGATCTTCCATGTGCGCTTGTCTCCCTCGATCAGGAGAAGGCCTTCGACATGGTTGATCATGGATTCCTCTTTAAAATTTTGAAGAAGTTTTGTTTGAATCCAGTTTTTGTTAAATGGACCTCCTTATTGTATAATAGTGTAAACAGTCGGGTTATCGTTAATGGCCTACCGTCAGACCCCTTCAGTGTCCAACGTGGCGTACGGCAGGGATGCCCCCTATCACCATTACTATACGTATTGTTTAGTGAATCATTAGCAAGAGCTTTTCAAGTAGAGCCTTTGTTTCAACCTTTTCACATTCCCGGTGGTGTTGAAGTTAAGTGCCTTCAGTATGCTGATGACGTCACATGCGTAGTCTCCGACCTAGCTTCCTTCAAGGCCCTTACTGGCACGTTGTCTAAGTTTCAAAGAGCCACAGGTGCCAGACTGAATCCCAGTAAGACCAAAGGACTTCGCCTAGGTAAGTGGCGGTCAAGAAGACTGCCCTTCGCTGCATCATGGGTAGATGACGCCATAAGGATCAACGGCATCTGGTTTGGTTATGGGCAAACCGAGTTACTTACCTGGAATGAGAAAGTGGACCTGGTGGAAGCTAGGTTGAAGGACTTCGACGCGCGCCACATTAGCCTGTTCGGAAAGGTGACAGTTATCAATCGTTTTATTTATCCCCTTTTGTGGTATCCAGGCACTGTTCTGGCTGCTCCAAAGGGTGTCCTGTTGCGTCTCGAGAGGGCTGTGTTTAGGTTTTTATGGTCAGGAAGACGGAGCTCGTAAGAAGAGGGATGGTATATCAGGATGTTAGGCGTGGTGGGTTGGGCCTTGTGCACTTTCCTTCCAAACTCCGTTTTCTCCTGACCAAGTGTGTTTATAGTGCTGTAGACAGCAAAATGCCTTTTGCGTATTTTGTCCGTTATTGGGGGGGATTATCATTCCGTCGGTTCTTTCCCTCCCTGTTTAGTAACAGTGAACCCCACAGCTGGAGGCCCTCGGAAACATACAGTCAAATGAGAGAAACGCTCCTAATTATATCTAGAGTTGGGGCCGTTTCGCAGTTAAGTGCAAGGGACCTATATCAGGCTGTTTTTGAAGATTTGGTTGGCCAGGTCCAATCCAATCACTATGCTTCAGGGTCAGAAGTGTGGCGTGTGGTCCACAGCAGATCATTAGATTGCCGCAGGCGAGACCTGTTGTGGCGAATCGCACATGATGCGATTGTAACTAATCTCAAGCGTCTTCGGTGGCGTCTTGGAGATGGAATTTGCCCACGCACTGGATGCACAAAGTGGGAAAGTGTGTCACATGTGTTTTGGCAGTGTGAATTTGTGGCCCTCCTTTGGGAATGGTTCCAAGCCCTGACCGATCGCTTGACGATGGGCAACACATGGGCGGTCGGCCGGGACTATGCTTTGTATGGTCTTTCACCCCCGCCATGCAATACAAGTATTCAGGACATACTTACTTTTGTTTCGGCCTCCATAAAGCTGGCATTATGGAGAGACCGATGTAACGTTGTTTTTAGGGGGATGGGGAAGCCCGCGGACGTCGTCCTGGCATCAGTGAAGGCGGAGGTGAGGCTGAGGGTTGAGTCCGAGTTCGTTCGTTTGCCAAGGTCGGCGTTCGGTAGGCGATGGGGTCCACTCGTTTCGGTGAGGGGGGACCGTGTGGTGGTCAATTTGTAAAAGGGTGGGTATGTAAGGGGCTTGTAAATACTATGTAAATATCTGTGTGTATAATTTTCTGTACATGGTTTTGTAAATATCTGTATATATGGCTTATTACTGTAATGAACATAATTTTCTGTTTGATTTAGCAGTCTGTAAATAGTTTTGCGTTTATGTTCTTGCCCGATCCGGTTTCAGTTTTTGTTTTTGTTTTGTATGTGCCGTTTCAATGCACTTAAAAAGCAGCAGGCATTCTGCTGTCTACAGCACTATAAACACACTTGGTCAGGAGAAAACGGAGTTTGGAAGGAAGATGCACAAGGCCCAACCCACCACGCCTAACATCCTGATATACCATCCCTCTTCTTACGAGCTCCGTCTTCCCTGACCATAAAAACCTAAACACAGCCCTCTCGAGACGCAACAGGACACCCTTTGGAGCAGCCAGAACGGTGCCTGGATACCACAAAAGGGGATAAATAAAACGATTGGTAACTGTCACCTTTCCGAACAGGCTAATGTGGCGCTCGCCGAAGTCCTTCAACCTAGCTTCCACCAGGTCCACTTTCTCATTCCAGGTAAGTAACTCGGTTTGTCCATAACCAAACCATATGCCGTTTATGCTTATGGCGTCGTCTACCCATGATGCAGCGAAGGGCAGTCTTCTTGACCGCCACTTACCTAGGCGAAGTCCTTTGGTCTTATTGGGATTCAGCAGTCTGGCACCTGTGGCTCTTTGAAACTTGAAGGAAGCTAGGTCGGAGACTACGCATGTGACGTCATCGGCATACTGAAGGCACTTAACTTCAACACCACCGGGAATGTGAAATGGTTGAAACAAAGGCTCTACTTGAAAGGCTCTTGCTATTGATTCACTAAACAATACGTAGAGCAAAGGTGATAGGGGGCACCCCTGCCGTACGCCACGTTGGACACTGAAGGGGTCTGACGGTAGGCCATTAACGATAACCCGACTATTTACACTATTGTACAATAAGGAGGTCCATTTAACAAAAACTGGATTCAAACAAAACTTCTTTAAAATTTTAAAGAGGAATCCATGATCAACCATGTCGAAGGCCTTCTCCTGATCGAGGGAGACAAGGGCACATGGAAGATCACGGTCCATCACGTATTCAACTAAGTCCCGCACCACCCAGAGGTTCTGCTGAATACTGTGTCCCCGCACCGCACAAGTCTGAAAGGACCCTACAAGATCTGGCATAACTGTGCCTAGCCTGTTGCAAAGGGCTTTCGCCAGAATCTTGTAATCTACATTTAACAAGGTGATTGGCCGTTTGTTTTTCGGTTCGAGGGGGTCTCCTGACTTAGGCAGCAAAGTTATTATGCCTGTGCGCTGCGAGTGGCTCAATGAGCCAGCAAGGAAGCTAGAGACGAATACGTCACGGAGATCATGTGCTACGGCACCCCAGAAGCGTTTATAGAATTCTACTGGAATACCGTCGGACCCAGGTGCCTTTCCGCCTTTCATCTTCGCCACTGCCTTCCAGAGCTCGTCAACAGTCAAAGGGGAGCCAAGTTCATCATTCTGATCTTTAGAAGGGGTTTTGTCAATATTATCTAATAGGGACTTTTGAAGGTCTTCATCGACATCTGCCTGGGTATACAGCTGCTCATAAAAGTTTTTATACACTTCTACAATGTCGAGAGGGTCCTTATGTATCACACCGTGGGCGTCACGGACAGCTTTTATACTGCGATCGATGGCATTCTTTGTGACGTCCCGGTAGAACTTAATGGTTGGTTTCTCCTCCGCCTCCACACAATGCACACGAGCACGAACCCGGGCCCCGTGTAGTTTTCCATCCAGGTACTGTTGGATTGCATGAAGTGCGGAGTGGTCCCCGTTCCTTTCCCTAGAGCAAAGTGAAAGGAACTCCTCCCTTCTTCGACGAGCTCTTGCTACACAATATTCCACTGTAAACTGTTTGCGGGTCTTTACATCATCCCACCACTCTAAATCTGTTGAAAAGGCCGGCCTCAAAGTTCGCCACCCTTCGTATCTGGCCTTAAAATCTTTGCTATATTCGGCCTCCGTTAGAATATCTGTGCTCATTTTCCAGAACCCCCTCCCTACTGGCCATGACTCTGGGGGTGTGAATGAGACCGTAACTGCATCATGGTCCGAAATTGGACATGCCACAACGTCGCAATCACTTGGTGACAGAGCCGTTGGAGCGTACACCCTGTCCAACCTTGAGGCGTCCGTGCCATCAGGGCGGTGCCAAGTGAACACGGACAAGCCAGGATGCTGCACTCTCCAAACGTCAACCATATCGTGATTCTTTGTGAACATGTCCAACTCCACCATACCGACACTACAGTTTGAAGATGTGAAGGTGGACATTCGAAGTCTCCAGATAGGATACAAGGGGCACAGCCAGGAACGAAGGATGGCAGGGTAGCAAAAAAATTCCTTCTGTCTGTAGGTTGGTTGGGGGCATAAACGTTACATAAGAAGAAGTTCCCGCAAGGATGTTTGATGGTAATGCATACCAACCGGCCCTCATGATCATGATCAACCTTTCCGACCAGGGAAGTCCATCTTGGAGAAACTAAAATGACAGATCCACAGGAAGATGCGGAACCAAAGGAAGCGTACAAACCCCCACCCCATTCGTAGGACCAGGTGTAGACATCGTCCTCATTAACAATGTGAGTCTCTTGGAGGAAAACGAAGTCCACACCCAATGACTTACAAAATTGGAATATTCTGGACCGCTTCCGACTGTCCCTCATGCCGTTTACATTCAGGGTCATGAGGGACAGGGGACCATTCATGAAATGTGGAGTGTGAAATTACAAAACTGTCTCTGACCTGGCCTTTTTGTTACATGGATCTGGTGCTGGTGGCACAGAAGGACTAACTCCCCCTCCCCGGTCGGACACCTCCCCTGAGGCCGACCTTTTCAACTTGGGCTCAAGTTCAACGGCCTCACACAAATCAAACCAGCCCTCCCCAGATGGTGGGTCCTTTGGTGGAGGCTCTGAGGCAGGTCCTCCCACATCTGACATGGCAGAGTCAGATTCCGAGTCCGAGGACATTCTAAGGTCGTGCTCCACAGTTTGTATTCCAGCCTCCCCGGGAGCTGGTGGAGAGTGTGACTCAGGTACCGATGTGGAGGGTTGGGAAGGGCCTACCTCAGGGTTCCCACAGACCACTTCACATCCCTTAGAAGCTAGGAACTCTTGTTCCACCTGATGTGCCACCTCATCAGGCGTAGGGGACCTGGGTTCCTCCACCATTTGTTCAGGGCCTGAAGACAAGGGTTCACTTGCCGGCTCCACACCTGCACTTGCACGCGCAGAGTACGATGTGGGGCAGGCACCAGAGACATGTCCCTCCTCCCCACACAGGTTACACCGCACCTGATTGGGACATGTTGCCCTCTCATGCCCCAACTGCAGGCATCTGCCACAACGTTTGTTTGGGCATGACTTGGCCTCATGCCCCTCCTCCCTACACTGGAAACAGGTGCGGGGCTGGCCAAAATACCTGATGTGGGCCTTAGAACCCCCTATGAACAAGACGGAGGGGATGTCTCGTTTTAGCTCCATACGGAACTGTCTCTTTCCGTTGAGAATACCGGCCAGTTCACCTTCATTATACTTTACCCAACGCCAGTCAGAGACAGTTCCGTATTGTCCTAGAACCCTCGCCACCAGGCCCTGATCTACCTCAAAATTGAGGTACAACACCGTCACCACCACAGAGCGATCATATGGGGTGACAGTGAGACCCTCCACACCCTTAAGGGAGGAAACCCCTTCAATCGGGCAGCATCAGTCCGGAACTTCAAATCATACGTATTTCGGGATGCAAGGGCCTGCAGCATCTCTATATCCTTAACATCTACCTTACTGTTCTTCAACACAGAAAAAACATGCTGGGGTGTAACATTCCCCCTCGACTCAAACTGTAACTTAACGATACTGCTATCCCGACCTCCGGGCATAGCAGCAAAGGTTTGTGGCACAAGGCCACGCAGCAACTAGAGAGAAAACTTCAGCACAGCAGATCAAACCCAGGCAGGAAAAAATAAAGGGAACCCAACAAACTATACACCAGGCGTGCTTTAAAACGAGCACGGCCAAACCACGTCCCCAAGCGAGAGACCACACCCAATATCCAACACTTCGGTAAAACGACAATAGTAGTATATGATAGTATAACAAGCAGCACAGTACAGCACAATGCCAAAATTCAGCACGATCAGCGAGAGCTCCGCGAAACACGTCCGCTCTCGACGATGACCAGAACTGAACTCAAGAGAAGATTAACTTAACAAACCCATCCCCAACTTCACGCTGCACGAAATGAATTTCTTGCGTACCTGGTACATCCGGCACGTTGTCAGGGAGGTGTGCCATCTGCTTGATAACATCATTCTGTGATACAAATATTGTTTCAATTGTACCCACCCTATCATTTGCAAGCACTTGCAAGTACAACTTTCCCTGCCTTCACGTCACTGTAAACAGATGATTTGATCATGCCCTCAATTCCATCAACTGGCCCTTTTCCATGATGAGATTCAAAACCAGAATGCAAAACTGCATTGAGGTTTCGATTATACACAAATGTTCCATTTCAAATAATCCCATCATGTACCATTATCTTCTCATTCAAATGTTATATTAACATGTCTAAAAAATAATTTTGTTATCCCACATGACCTTTGTCCCCGCCACCAAAAATAGGGATCATCTTCTTACCATAAGCATTCACAAACCACACGTGAAATCTATTTAAGTCTCTCACTTAAAGATGTGTTAACACCTATTAAACAAGGTTGTCATTCACATTTTGACCACCAGTGACGCTACAAAACCTTAAACCTCTACATATTGCAATTTCAAAAGGCTTCGAGCTGACTTCAAGAAATGAAAAATAGGAATCATGCAAACCTTCTCTAAATTGGACCCCTCTCATGCTAGGGCAACCCTAAAAAAACCATGGTACAATTAAGAAATGACATAATGGTTTTGATGGTTTTATATAATTATCTGCAAAAAGTATTGGAGTTCCCAACACTCTAAATTAAGGACTCTCTCCCCATCCTTTAATAATACTTTTAAGACTTTGATGAGGGTTAGATTTCAGTGCAGAGGTTTGAAATAACCCCATAAATACTGCAGAGTCGAGACATTTCGCAATGAGACTTCGTAACACTAATATATATGGGAGAACTTTTGAACAGCTTCGCGTAACACTGTATGGGAGAGTTTGTAAGTTTTCACCCGCTGCAGATACCACCCTGCTACCAAAATATGCTGCTGCATGCCTTATATCATGTTCTAGAACAAAAAAAAAAAAAAAAAAATATTGGTAGGAAAGCTAAATTTCCCAGTAGGCTAGCCTAAGGGTATTACACAGAAACATACATGTGTAGAACAGGTTCAAAATGTACATTAGGCAACAACAAAGATACCAAGACATTACACATGATGAAGAAAATTACATCGCAGGGAAAAACTTCACACCCAAAGCTCACAAAAGTACCTTTTTAATGCCTTTTAAACGTTTTTGATGTTCTTGGCCAAGTGGATTTTTGTTGATCCTCTTCAGAACTCGATCCTGCTTTGTGAAAATGTAGCGTCGGCTAGGCCTACGTTAAGCCTAGGCAGAAAGGACTAGCCCACTCGCTCAATCGAACCGTACAATTTTGGCCTAAACTTTCCAGTTTAGGGAGCTAGACACTGAGATTTCACCAAAGATCCTTAACGTGTAAAAAAGAGCAATTTTTGGAGGGTATTCGTAATTGCCAAATCGAGGGTGGAAATGGCAACTACTCCACCTAAATCAAGATACTTGGCATCTCTGTAGGGACCATCTCCTAACTTTAACCGTCTCACATTCCAAATATGAAATCTATCCAATTTCCCTATCTTGAGATACTGTTAACTCCCCGGGGCCCCCGGTGACAACAAATGACCTTTGACCTTTAACAACTGCGGGAAACGGAGTCCCAAGTAAACGGAGGGATGATTTGGTCCTGACTAGGGCCCGCATTGGTCACACTTACCTTACCCATGCCCTTTTACTTCACGGGGATGAAAGACCATACTGTATACCCTGTGAATGTGCAATTACCGTCAGCCACATTCTCCTTGACCGCTATGAATACTCCCATATCTGTCAGAAATACACCGTGCCCGACCTGAAAACCTTGTTTGAACAAACAGATTCTTCTCGTATTCTTGGCTTTCTTAAGGAAAGTAAACTTTTATAGACATTTCTGACATGACTCCTGCCTATGCTATTTTCTTTCGAGAAATTGGCCACCCGTTCTTTCTTTTTACTTTTTACCCTTTTTAAGTAATTTTACCCCAACATTGCTACTTCGTCTATCTTGGTGACACTATATCCCCATCTAACTAACTAAGACCTTTAACAAAACCAATAGAAACCATCCTCTGACTAAAAAGCATCCACAAACCAAATGTGAAATCTATCAAGTTTCCTCCCTTGAGATATTGTGTTGACAAGATTTTTAGACTTTGACCCCCAATGACCTCAGATGACCTTTGACCTCCACCAAAAACAATATGAACCATCTTCTGACAATAACACGTCCACAAACCAAATGTAAAATCTATCCAAGTTCCCTACCTTGAAATATCGTGCTAACAAGATTTTCAGACTTTGACCCCTGGTGACCCCAGATGACCTTTGTCTTTCACGACCCCCAAACCCCCAAACCAAATAAGATTTTCAGACTTTGGCCCTGGTGACCGCAGATGACCTTTGACCTTCACCAAAACTAATAGGGACCGTCTTCTGACCATAACGCATCCACAAACCAAATATGGAATCTATCCAAGTTTCCTCCCTAGAGATATTGTGTTGACAAGATTTTCAGACTTTGACCCTTGGTGACCCCCAGATGACCTTTGACCTCCACCGAAAACAATAGCGACCATCTTCTGACAATAACACATGCACATATGAAATCTATCCATGTTCCCTTTCTTGAAATATCGTGCTAAGAAGATTTTCAGGACTTTGACCCCTGGTGACCCCAGATGACCTTTGACCTCCACAAAAAATCAAAACGGACCATCTTCTCACCATAACGCATCCACATACCAAATAACAAGATTTTCAGACTTTGACTCCCGGCGACCCCAGATGACCTTTGACCTCCATCAAAAACAACAGGGACCCATCGTCTGACCATAAGGCATCCATCCACGTGCCAAATATGAAATCTATCAAAGTTTCCTATCTTGAGATATCGTGCCAACGAAGTTATCAGAAATTGCCCCTTGGTGACCCCACATGACCTTTGACCTCCGCCAAAAAACAATAGGGTTCTTCCTCTCAATATGGCGCATCCATGTATCAAGTTTGAAAACTGTCAGACATTCCTATCTTGAAATATCGTGCTAACAAACAAAGTGTCAGAAACACACACACATACATAAACACGCCATCATGATTGCATAGGTTTCTCTTATCATCGAAACCAAAAGCTCCCAAGAAATGAGTAGATCTTTGGGGTACATCGTAGAGAGGAGGTAAAAGCAAAACTTACTCTTGAATTGAGCCGCAGAACCATCTGACCAGAAGTGGATTGCCTCCACATCTGGGCAAGTTCCACGCACTCTTTCGATAATCGGCTTATTGAAATGGAGAGCTGCGTACTTGTCATGGTACATGTAGTTGCTCACGATGCAAAAGCTTTTGCACTCCTCCTCTCCTTCACCAAACCAGACACAAACAGTATAAATGGTAAAGCTTCCATGACCAAAGTATGCACTCTGAATTTCATTGTTTTGTTTGTTAGTGTAATTAATGGACATGACACAGCATGTCCATTATTGTGGTTGGTCGCATTTTCTGATGATCACGTGACCCCATTTCTTTCGTTCAGTTTATCGGACGACTCCCAATGAGAAACAAACCGATCTTTTGGGAAAAGATTTGTACAGCAAAGGAGACCGGTATGTGACAAGATTGTGTGAAAAATGTCGCTAATTACGAAATGCGGTACATTTTTCCTCAAATACTCGACATTTTAATATTAAGTAGGCTAATATTAATATTAAGTAGGTTATATGCCTGTTACTTTACATATGACGCAGTCATGAACGCGAGGGATGCTATCCTACTTTGGCCTGTTTTTTCAACATCACTTTATTTAGTAGAACTGTTTGGTAACCAAATTAATTTTACATTTGACTTATGAAGTGATTATAAAGACAATTGTATAAATTTGAAAACATTCGTATAATTTTCTTGTCGCAATTCCCAGGAAGTTCGCTTGGGCGGCATGCTACGATGTCTCCGTTTGAACTGCTTCAGTGAAGGAATGTACAAAATGTGTACAGCAGTGTAAGTGCCGGGTTTGGCGCAGCGTTCAGCAGTATAAAGTCATTATGTACGGTCCATTGCGACCGTGTACCAGCAATGTGACCGATTGAACGTATAAACAAAAAGAATTTCACATAATGTCGTACAGATCGATCGAAGGCAAAGTGCAATCAAACCTCAAGTCCGAATTTTCGATGCAAATCTCCTATTTTACCATACGTATAAACCATTATAGGTTTTCGATTGGCATAGGCCAGCTGAGGTCAAACATAAACGTAGCCAGTGTACGTTAACTGCAGGTACATTCGCAGGTTCACTTCATTCCGGGCAATTATTCTAAATCAGAGACAAATTTAGGACTACACATTTGCTGTACTTTTTTCGGACAGGTTTGTCAATCCTCGGTGGCAGGTAGGGAAATGCAACAAGTGCATTTGCACGGGTATAGGCCCTACTAAAAAATAGGACCGGGGTACCAGATCGCCATACCCGTCGGTTACCTGGTGTTACACTGACTTAAAAGATTAGAACATTTTGTTAGGCATGCTCCATACCAGACATGCAAAATAATATTTACAGCTGATTTGGAGAGGGAGAGGCTGATTTTGGACCGGCATTCACGAGCATTCATTAATAGGACCGTCTCGACATTTCATTTTGAAATTTTCGACATATGACACTGTTGGCACGCCACTCGTTCGCACTCAGTGTCAAAACCGTGTCGACATCTCATCTTTAATTTCGACATTTCGACTTAAAATTCAACATGGTCATTTTGGAATTCACCATTTCATTTGGCAGTTCGACATGTGGTTGTGAAATTCGACATCTCGTTTGTATCTTCGGTATCGACATCTCATTTTTGATTTCGACATTTCATTTTCAAATTCAACATGTCATTTAGGAATTCAACATGTCATTTTGGAATTCAACATGTCATTTGTCAGTTCGACATGTCATTGTGAAACTCGACATCTTATTTGTATCTTCGGTATTTATGACACTAGGCGCACTCCGTAGATGTGTCTTCTAGTTTCTGCGTAAAGTACGAAGTGATTTTGAATCACCGTCGGATAGCTTGCCCGAACAAAGTGACGTGTGAGAAGTAACTCACTACGTGACGATAACGCGCGATCGGGCCGCACGCTGATAAAAATTTCAACTTCAGGAAATAAAGTACAAACAACTTTCAAACTTTTTGATTAATTTATTTGGTACATATTGAGCACAAAACACAAACAAACTTACACATAATTTCTAGGGCTCTCTTCATTCTCAGGCCCCGAGAATGTTTACCAAATTAATTGTAAAATATTTTATTCCATTACCGTGGGGAATAGCGTAAATTGGGTAATCCTTTTCGCATGCAAAATATTTAAGCTTCGCGCAGTAGATTTGGAACGGGGTTATAGGTAGCGGGCCACTAGTTATAAGTCCCGTTGACTTACACACTAAATTAGGGTACTTCCGTGCCCCCTAGCTCCTAGTAGAAGTTTTCAACCAGGACATGCTACCCCTCTGATCGAAGCCCACAAATTCGGCTTTCATGGCACTTTCAAATTTCCATACCATGACCATTGAAATTTTGAGCTAGAGAGCCTTGAATGATAGGGATGTGTTTCCCGCCATAATAGCTACTCAAAAACGGCATTTCACAGAGCGGAGTAATACAATAAAAAAAAAGCACTAAAATTGGTCAGATTGCCTTGAATTTTGCACAGTATGTATTTCAACTCATTGTCTACAAAATCCAGATGCCAAAAATGATCATATTTTGTAAGTAACACAGTCAGAAACAACATCCCATAATTTTTTTACGGCGCTTTGTCTGTACACTAAACATTTTCCCGGACATGAGTATTGGCGTAAGTGGTCCGCTACCTTATAGGACAGCGAGTGGTTACCCATGCAAATTGCACTAATTGCATCACCAATGAAAATATTGGGGGAAGCAAACATAGGCCTTGCCCCTCCAATAATTCAGGCAAATTTAAAATAAAAAAAAAGGATAATAACGAAAATGTAATAACATTTGGGATATGGGGGAGGGGCTTCTTGAAAACGTCACTTTGAGTGTATGTGCATGTCATTGTGAGTGTGTATGTGTGTCTGGTTGTGTGTGTATGTAGGCCTACGGGTGCACTCGCTTTCATAGGGTGGATTGCTTATAGATCATTCTGGTCCTGGACACGAAATAGGGTTCAACATAGTCTGTTGGAAAATTTTTGTCCCCCAAACCACATCTACGTCTCTGCTGTCCGTCGGATTAACCAGGCAGTCCATCCTTCCCCTACATGGGCAACCAAAGACTAGCACAATGTCATGTCCATTGTGGTTACGGTACGTAACCACATTTTCTAGTTTTAACTGAAATCCACTTGAATGAGTTGTTTGTGCCAGGAAGAGAGCCCTTCAGATGCTGCAGCTCCATGTGTTGTCGGATTCGGTTATAGTTATGTCGCTTGAATGCCTTGATTTGTTCAGCAAATTCTTCGGCAACCTCGTGTCCTGTACCTACTCTCATCGATTTCTCCGGATATTTATCTCCCGGCACCCACTTGTAATACACAATCTCTTCTTTTGACGCCAATGCCTCCATTACCTCGTCATAGAATAGTGTGCCAGCACTACATACTTCACACTCCCCATCAACACACTTCTCACACTTTGGGTCGCACAGGATTAACTTCATCAACTCTCTTCCATGTCCATGTCCAGGAATGTCAGGGTATACAACCATAACTGCTGACAGCAAAATCTTCTGTTTGATAAATTTTGTTGCAGTTTGTAAATGGTTTGCGTCTATGTTTTCGCCTGGTCTGGTTTTTTGAGTTTTGATTTTGTTTGCATGTGCCGTTTCAATGCACTGAAAAGAACACGCTGACAGCAAAAGCTCCAGGTTTTCACAGTGATCACAGGTACAGGTCATTTCTGGCATGTCACTTCGGAACCTTATGTACTTCATTGGTTTGATTAAACGACGGAGGGATCCATATGATACTTTGAACTGCTCTTCTGGTGAGAACTTTTCTTCGATCTCTGTGTTCATCATGAGGGATATTTCCTTTGGAAGCCACAGTAAGTAATGTTTAGGATGGTACTTACGCACTCCATCAGCATCTCACCCAATATAAACACTGTCTCTCCGTCCCGGGCATGTGTATGAGATGTCTCACTGCCAATAATTCTTCGCCGAGCACTTCCAAAGAGTTTTCCCTTTGATGTAGGGGTTAGTGATTCAACCAATGATGAAAGCACTGCTACCTTCTTAGGGGTATCTTTTGGCAAAGCATTTTGAACCTTCATTACTCCTTTTGACAAAGCTTGTTTTGTGGAAGAAACAAGCGGATCAGCATTAGCCTTCCCAGTGGGTCTGGGCTTCTTTTTACGGAGGCGATCGACCTCCTGCTTTTTGTACTTCTGTTTATTTTTTTGACCTTTGCTCGATACAGGCGTTTCCTTTCCTTTTCAATTTCTCTGTATGATTCTTTGCCTATTTGTTCCTTTTTTCGCGTACGATATCGCTTTGACCGGGATGCAGCACGTGCCCTTTTGCTAGAGTTGTTGTCTTCCATTGTTGCCAATGCTCTGTCTACATGATAGTAATATAGGTACACATACACCTGTACTTCACTATAGTATAAATCCTGATCATAAAAATCTTTCTTAACCATAATCTATTTCCAGTTGTGCTTTTTACGTGTATAGAAACGGGCACGAAGAACCAATAACACAACTCAGACCAGACGGGACGAAACATATCTTGAACTATGTACAGAATTCATACCATTACGGACGCAAAGAAAGATTTTGTGACGATAATTTACAAAACCCACCCCAACCCAGGACTATATACAAACTCACCTATTTACACATTACCAAACAAAGACAAAATATGTACAAACCGGCCCCTGAGGAAACAGGATTAATTGCAAATTAACTATCACCCGCCCCGCCCGCACCGAAACAATTGGTCCCCAAACGTCCGCCGAACGTGGACCCCGGCAAACGAACAAAGTCGGCCTCGACTCTCAGTTTGATTTCCGTCTTTACCGACGCCAGCACGACGTCGGCAGGCCTCCCTTCACCCCTAAAAACAATAATACATCGGCCTCTCCAAACAGCCAGCTTAATGGAGGCCGAAACATACTTGCATTGCATGGTGGTGGTGGTGGCAATAGACCATACAATGCATAGTCCTGGCTGACCGCCCAAGTGTTGCAAAGCGTTGGCCGGTCAGCCAGGACTTGAAACCACTCCCAACGGGCCACAAGACCACAATGCCAAAACACATGGGGCACACTCTCCCACTTTGTGCATCCAGTGCGTGGGCAAATGCCATCTCCAAGACGCCACCGAAGACGCTTGAGATTAGTTACAATCGCATCATGTGCGATTCGCCACAACAAGTCTCGCCTTCGGTAATCTAATGATCTGCTGTGGACTACACGCCACACTTCCGACCCTGAAGCATAGTGATTGGATTGGACCTGGCCAACCAATTCTTCAAAAACAGCCCGGTAAAGATCCCTTGCACTTCACTGTGAAACATCTCCAAGTGTGGACATAATAAGGAGCGTTTCTCTCATTTGACTGTATGCTTCCGAGGGCCTCCAGCTGTGGGGTTCACTGTTACTAAACAGGGAGGGAAAGAACCGACGGAATGATAATCCCCCCCAATAACGGACAAAATACGCAAAAGGCATTCTGCTGTCTACAGCACTATAAACACACTTGGTCAGGAGAAAACGGAGTTTGGAAGGAAAATGCACAAGGCCCAACCCACCACGCCTAACATTCTGATATACCGTCCCTCTTCTTACGAGCTCCGTCTTCCCTGACCGTAAAACCCTAAACACAGCCCTCTCGAGACGCAACAGGACACCCTTTGGAGCAGCCAGAACAGTGCCTGGATACCACAAAAGGGGATTAATAAAACGATTGATAACTGTCACCTTTTCGAAAAGGCTAATGTGGCGCTCGCCGAAGTCCTTCAACCTAGCTTCCACCAGGTCCACTTTCTCATTCCAGGTAAGTAACTCGGTTGGCCCATAACCAAACCATATGCCGTTGATCCTTATGGCGTCATCTACCCATGATGCAGCGAAGGGCAGTCTTCTTGACCGCCACTTACCAAGGCGAAGCCCTTTGGTCTTATTGGGATTCAGTCTGGCACCTGTGGCTCTTTGAAACTTAGACAACGTGCCAGTAAGGGCCTTGAAGGAAGCTAGGTTGGAGACTACGCATGTGACGTCATCAGCATACTGAAGGCACTTAACTTCAACACCACCGGGGATGTGATATGGTTGAAATAAAGGCTCTACTTAAAAGGCTCTTGCTAGTGATTCACTAAACAATACGTATAGTAATGGTGATAGGGGGCACCCCTGCCGTACGCCACGTTGGACACTGAAGGGGTCTGAAGACAGGCCATTAACGATAACCCGACTGTTTACACTATTATACAATAAGGAGGTCCATTTAACAAAAACTGGATTCAAACAAAACTTCTTCAAAATTTTAAAGAGGAATCCATGATCAACCATGTCGAAGGCCTTCTCCTGATCGAGGGAGACAAGCGCACATGGAAGATCACGGTCCATCACGTATTCAACTAAGTCCCGCACCACCCAGAGGTTCTGCTGAATACTGTGTCCCCGCACCGCACAAGTCTGAAAGGACCCTACAAGATCTGGCATAACTGTGCCTAGCCTGTTGGAAAGGGCTTTCGCCAGAATCTTGTAATCTGCATTTAACAAGGTGATTGGCCCGTTTGTTTTTCGGTTCGAGGGGGTCTCCTGACTTAGGCAGGAAAATTATTATGCCTGTGCGCTGCGAGTGGCTCAATGAGCCAGCGAGGAAGGCAGAGACGAACACATCACGGAGATCGTTTATAGAATTCTACTGGAATACCGTCGGACCCAGGTGCCTTTCCGCCTTTCATCTTCACCACTGCCTTCCAGAGCTCGTCAATAGTCAAAGGGGAGCCAAGTTCATCATTCTGATCTTTAGAGAGGGTCTTGTTAATATTATCTAAGAGGGACTTTTGAATGTCTTCATCGACATCTGCCTGGGTATACAGCTGCTCATAAAAGTTTTTATACTCTTCTACAATGTCGAGAGGGTCCTTATGTACCACACCGTGGGCGTCACGGACAGCTTTAATACTTCGATCGATGGCATACTTTGTGACGTCCCGGTAGAACTTAATGGTTGGTTTCTCCTCCGCCTCCACACAATGCACACGAGCACGAACGCGGGCCCCGTGTAGTTTTCCATCAAGATACTGTTGGATTGCATGAAGTGCGGAGGGGTCCCCGTTGCTCTCCCTAGAGCAAAGTGAAAGGAACTCCTCCCTTCTTCGACGAGCTCTTGCTACACAGTATTCCACCACCCAGTTCGCCACCCTTCGTACCTGGCCTTAAAATCCTTTCTATATTCAGCCTCCGTTAGAATATCTGTGTTCATTTTCCAGAACCCCCTCCCTACTGGCCATGACTCTGGGGGTTGGAATGAGACAGTAACTGCATCATGGTCCGAAATTGGACATGCCACAACTTCGGAATCACTTTGTGACAGAGCCGTTGGAGCGTACACCCGGTCCGACCTTGAGGCGTCCGTGCCATCAGGGCGGTGCCAAGTGAACACGGACAAGCCAGGATGCTGCCACTCTCCAAACGTCAACCATATCGTGATTCTTTGTGAACATGTCCAACTCCACCATACCGACACTACAGCTTGAAGATGTGAAGGTGGACATTCGATCAAACCGTGGGTCAGGGACAAGGGGCACAGCCAGGAACGAAGGATGGCAGGGTAGCAAAAAAATTCCTTCTGTCTGTATGTTGGTTAGGGGCATACACGTGACATAAGAAGAAGTTCCCGCAAGGATGTTTGATGGTGATGCATACCAGCCGGACTAACTCCCCCTCCCCGGTTGGACACCTCCCCTGAGGCCGACCTTTTGAACTTTGGCTCAAGTTCAACGGCCTCACACAAATCAAACCAGCCCTCCCCAGATGGTGGGTCCTTTGGTGGAGGCTCTGAGGCAGGTCCTCCCACATCTGACATGGCAGTGTCAGACTCCGATGACAGTTGAAGGTCATTCTCCACTGTCAGTATTGTGCGGATTGTGCCTCAGGCACTGATGTGGAGGGTTGGGAAGGGCCTACACCCCAGGGTTCCCACAGACCACCTCACATCCCTTAGAAGCTAGGAACTCTTGTTCCACCTGGTGTGCCACCTCATCAGGCGTAGGGAACCTGGGTTCCTCCACCATTGGTTCAGGGTCTGAAGACGAGGGCTCACTTGCCGGCTCCACATCTGCACTTGCACGCACAGAGTACGATGTGGGGCAGGCACCAGAGACATGTCCCTCCTCCCCACACGGGTTACACCGCACCTGATTGGGACATGTTGCCCTCTCATGCCCCAAATGCAGGCATCTGCCACAACGTTTGTTTGGGCATGACGTGGCCTCGTGCCCCTCCTCCCTACACTGGAAACAGGTGCGGGGCTGCCCAAAATACCTGATGTGGGCCTTAGAACCCCCTATGAACAGGACGGAGGGGATGTCTCGTTTTAGCTCCATACGGAACTCTTTCCGTTGAGAATACCGGCCAATTCACCTTTATTGCTTTTTAAGTGCATTGAAACGGCACATACAAACAAAAACAAAACTCAAACCGGATCGGGCTGAAACATAACCAGAAAATTATGTTCATTACAGTAATAAAGCTATATATACAGATATTTACAGAACTATGAACAGAAATTATGTTCATTACAATAATAAAGCTATATATACAGATATTAACAAAACTATGTACAACAACATAGGCACCCCACACACCCACCGAATTACACATTAACCACCACACGGTTCCCCTCACCGAAACGAGTGGACCCCATCGCCTACCGAACGCCGACCTTGGCAAACGAACGAAGTCGGACTCAACCCTCAGCCTCACCTCCACCCTCACAGACGCCAGGAAGACGTCCGCAGGCTTCCCCTTCCCCCTAAAAACAACGTTACATCGGTCTCTCCATAAGGCCAGCTTTATGGAGGCCGACACAAAGGTAAGTATGCCCTGAACACTTGTATTGCACGGCGGGGGTGAAAGACCATACAAGGCATAGTCCTGGCCGACCGTCCATGTGTTGCACAACGTCAAGCGATCAGTCAGGACAGAAGAGGGCCACAAATTCACACTGCCAAAACACATGTGGCACACTCTCCCACTTTGTGCATCCAGTGCGTGGGCAAATGCCATCTCCAAGACCCCACCGAAAGCGCTTGAGATTAGTTACAATCGCATCATCTGCGATTCGCCACAACAGGTCTCGCCTGCGGTAATCGGGCAGCATCAGTCCGGAACTTCAAATCATACGTATTTCGGGATGGAAGGGCCTGCAGCATCTCTATATCCTTAACCTCTACCTTATTGTTCTTCAGCACAGAAAAAACATGCTGGGGTGTAACATTCCCCCTCGACTCAAACTGTAACTTAACGATACTGCTATCCCGACCTCCGGGCATAGCAGCAAAGGTTTGTGGCACAAGGCCACGCAGCAACTAGAGAGAAAACTTCAGCACAGCAGTTCAAACCCAGGCAGGGAAAAAATAAAGGGAACCCAACAATAAACTATAAACCAGGCGTGCTTTAAAACGAGCACGGCTAAACCACGCCCCCAAGCGAGAGACTACACCCAATATCCAACACTTCAGTAAAATGGCAGTAGTAGTGCTTTTTAAGTGCATTGAAACGGCACATACAAAACAAAAACAAAAACTGAAACCGGATCGGGCAAAAACATAAACGCAAAACTATTTACAGACTGCTAAATCAAACAGAAAATTATGTTCATTACAGTAATAAGCCATATATACAGATATTTACAAAACCATGTACAGAAAATTATACACACAGATATTTACATAGTATTTACAAGCCCCTTACATACCCACCCTTTTACAAATTGACCACCACACGGTCCCCCCTCACCGAAACGAGTGGACCCCATCGCCTACCGAACGCCGACCTTGGCAAACGAACGAAGTCGGACTCAACCCTCAGCCTCACCTCCGCCTTCACTGATGCCAGGACGACGTCCGCGGGCTTCCCCATCCCCTAAAAACAACGTTACATCGGTCTCTCCATAATGCCAGCTTTATGGAGGCCGAAACAAAGGTAAGTATGTCCTGAATACTTGTATTGCATGGCGGGGGTGAAAGACCATACAAAGCATAGTCCCGGCCGACCGCCCATGTGTTGCCCATCGTCAAGCGATCGGTCAGGGCTTGGAACCATTCCCAAAGGAGGGCCACAAATTCACACTGCTAAAACACATGTGACACACTTTCCCACTTTGTGCATCCAGTGCGTGGGCAAATTCCATCTCCAAGACGCCACCGAAGACGCTTGAGATTAGTCACAATCGCATCATGTGCGATTCGCCACAACAGGTCTCGCCTGCGGTAATCTAATGATCTGCTGTGGACCACACGCCACACTTCTGACCCTGAAGCATAGTGATTGGATTGGACCTGGCCAACCAAATCTTCAAAAACAGCCTGATATAGGTCCCTTGCACTTAACTGCGAAACGGCCCCAACTCTAGATATAATTAGGAGCGTTTCTCTCATTTGACTGTATGTTTCCGAGGGCCTCCAGCTGTGGGGTTCACTGTTACTAAACAGGGAGGGAAAGAACCGACGGAATGATAATCCATCCCAATAACGGACAAAATACGCAAAAGGCATTTTGCTGTCTACAGCACTATAAACACACTTGGTCAGGAGAAAACGGAGTTTGGAAGGAAAGTGCACAAGGCCCAACCCACCACGCCTAACATCCTGATATACCATCCCTCTTCTTACGAGCTCCGTCTTCCCTGACCATAAAAACCTAAACACAGCCCTCTCGAGACGCAACAGGACACCCTTTGGAGCAGCCAGAACAGTGCCTGGATACCACAAAAGGGGATAAATAAAACGATTGATAACTGTCACCTTTCCGAACAGGCTAATGTGGCGCGCGTCGAAGTCCTTCAACCTAGCTTCCACCAGGTCCACTTTCTCATTCCAGGTAAGTAACTCGGTTTGCCCATAACCAAACCAGATGCCGTTGATCCTTATGGCGTCATCTACCCATGATGCAGCGAAGGGCAGTCTTCTTGACCGCCACTTACCTAGGCGAAGTCCTTTGGTCTTACTGGGATTCAGTCTGGCACCTGTGGCTCTTTGAAACTTAGACAACGTGCCAGTAAGGGCCTTGAAGGAAGCTAGGTCGGAGACTACGCATGTGACGTCATCAGCATACTGAAGGCACTTAACTTCAACACCACCGGGAATGTGAAAAGGTTGAAACAAAGGCTCTACTTGAAAAGCTCTTGCTAATGATTCACTAAACAATACGTATAGTAATGGTGATAGGGGCATCCCTGCCGTACGCCACGTTGGACACTGAAGGGGTCTGACGGTAGGCCATTAACGATAACCCGACTGTTTACACTATTATACAATAAGGAGGTCCATTTAACAAAAACTGGATTCAAACAAAACTTCTTCAAAATTTTAAAGAGGAATCCATGATCAACCATGTCGAAGGCCTTCTCCTGATCGAGGGAGACAAGCGCACATGGAAGATCACGGTCCATCACGTATTCAACTAAGTCCCGCACCACCCAGAGGTTCTGCTGAATACTGTGTCCCCGCACCGCACAGGTCTGAAAGGACCCTACAAGATCTGGCATAACTGTGCCTAGCCTGTTGCAAAGGGCTTTCGCCAGAATCTTGTAATCTACATTTAACAAGGTGATTGGCCGTTTGTTTTTCGGTTCGAGGGGTCTCCTGACTTAGGCAGCAAAGTTATTATGCCT
Source organism: Holothuria scabra (assembly GCA_037179385.1). Classification (NCBI taxonomy): domain Eukaryota; kingdom Metazoa; phylum Echinodermata; class Holothuroidea; order Aspidochirotida; family Holothuriidae; genus Holothuria; species Holothuria scabra. The sequence goes on along the minus strand of CM074183.1, from coordinate 16,776,008 downwards.
GTGCGCTGCGAGTGGCTCAATGAGCCAGCGAGGAAGGCAGAGACGAACACATCACGGAGATCATGTGCTATGGTACCCCAGAAGCGTTTATAGAATTCTACTGGAATACCGTCGGATCCAGGTGCCTTTCCGCTTTTCATCTTCACCACTGCCTTCCAGAGCTCGTCAATAGTCAAAGGGGAGCCAAGTTCATCATTCCGATCTTTTGAGGGCGTCTTGTCAATATTATCTAATAGGGACTTTTGAAGGTCTTCATCGACATCTGCCTGGGTATACAGCTGCTTATAAAAGTTTTTGTACTCTTCTACAATGTCGAGAGGGTCCTTATGTACCACACCGTGGGCGTCACGGACAGCTTTTATGCTGCGATCAATGGCATACTTTGTGACGTCCCGGTAGAACTTAATGGTTGGTTTCTCCTCCGCCTCCACACATTGCACACGAGCACGAACCCGGGCCCCGTGTAGTTTTTCATCAAGATACTGTTGGATTGCATGAAGTGCGGAGGGGTCCCCGTTCCTCTCCCTAGAGCAAAGTGAAAGGAACTCCCCCCTTCTTCGACGAGCTCTTGCTACACAGTACTCCACTGTAAAACGTTTGATGCGGCTCTTTACATCATCCCACCACTCTAAACCTGTTGAAAAGGCCGGCCTCAAAGTTCGCCACCCTTCGTACCTGGCCTTAAAATCTTTGCTATATTCAGCCTCCGTTAGAATATCTGTGTTCATTTTCCAGAACCCCCTCCCTACTGGCCATGACTCTGGGGTTGGAATGAGACAGTAACTGCACCATGGTCCGAAATTGGACATGCCACAACTTCGCAATCACTTGGTGACAGAGCCGTTGGAGCGTACACCCGGTCCAACCTTGAGGCGTCCGTGCCATCAGGGCGGTGCCAAGTGAACACGGACAAGCCAGGATGCTGCACTCTCCAAACGTCAACCATATCGTGATTCTTTGTGAACATGTCCAACTCCACCATACCCACACTACAGCTTGAAGATGTGAAGGTGGACATTCGATCAAACCGTGTGTCAGGGACACAGTTGAAGTCTCCAGATAGGATACAAGGGGCACAGCCAGGAACGAAGGATGGCAGGGTAGCAAAAAAATTCCTTCTGTCTGTAGGTTGGTTAGGGGCATAAACGTTACATAGGAAGAAATTCCCGCAAGGATGTTTGATGGTGATGCATACCAATCGACCCTCATGATCATGATCAACCTTTCCGACCAGGGAAGACCATCTTGGAGAAACTAAAATGACAGATCCACAGGAAGATGCGGAACCAAAAGAAGCGTACAAACCCCCACCCCATTCGTAGGACCAGGTGTAGACATCGTCCTCATTAACAATGTGAGTCTCTTGGAGGAAAACGAAGTCCACACCTAATGATTTACAAAATTGGAATATTCTGGACCGCTTCCGACTGTCCCTCATGCCGTTAACATTCAGGGTCATGAGGGACAGGGGACCATTCATGAAATGTGGAGTGTGAAATTACAAAACTGTCTCTGACCTAGCCTTTTTATTACATGGATCTGGTGCTGGTGGCACAGAAGGACCAACTCCCCTCCCCGGTCGGACACCTCCCCTGAGGCCGACCTCTTCAACTTGGGCTCAAGTTCAACGGCCTCACACAAATCAAACCAGCCCTCCCCAGATGGTGGGTCCTTTGGTGGAGGCTCTGAGGCAGGTCCTCCCACATCTGACATGGCAGTGTCAGACTCCGAATCCGATGACAGTTGAAGGTCATGCTCCACTGTCAGTATTCCAGCCTCCCCAGGAGCTGGTGCGGATTGTGCCTCAGGTACTGATGTGGAGGGTTGGGAAGGGCCTACCTCAGGGTTCCCACAGACCACCTCACATCCCTTAGAAGCTAGGAACTCTTGTTCCACCTGATGTGCCACCTCATCAGGCGTAGGGGACCTGGGTTCCTCCACCATTGGTTCAGGGTCTGAAGAGGGTTCACCTGCCGGCTCCACATCTGCACTTGCACGTGCAGAGTACGATGTGGGGCAGGCACCAGAGACATGTCCCTCCTCCCCGCACAAGTTACACCGCACATCATTGGGACATGTTGCCCTCTCATGCCCCAACTGCAGGCATCTGCCACAGCGTTTGTTAGGGCATGACCTGGCCTCATGTCCCTCCTCTCTACACTGAAAACAGGTGCGGGGCTGACCGAAATACCTGATGTGGGCCTTCGAACCCCTATGAACAAGACGGAGGGAATGTCTTTCTTCAGCTCCATACGGAACTGTCTCTTTCCGTTGAGAATTCCGGCCAAATCACCTTCATTATACTTGACCCAACGCCAGTCAGAGACAGTTCCGTACTGCCCTAGAACCCTCGCCACCAGGCCCTGATCCACCTCAAAATTGAGGTATAACACTGTCACTACCACAGAGCGATCATATGGGGTGACAGTTAGACCCTCCACACCCTTAAGGGAGGAAACCCCCTTTAATCGGGCAGCATCAGTCCGGAACTTTAAATCATACGTGTTTCGGGATGCAAGGGCCTGCAGCATCTCTATATCCTTTACCTCTACCTTATTGTTCTTCAACACAGAAAAAACATGCTGGGGTGTAACATTCCCCCTCGACTCAAACTGCAACTTAACGATACTGCTATCCCGACCTCCGGGCATAGCAGCAAAAGTTTGTGGCACAAGGCCACGCAGCAACTAGAGAGAAAACTTCAGCACAGCAGATCAAACCCAGGCAGGGAAAATAGAAAGGGAACCCAACACTACACTACAGACGAGGCGTGCTTAAAAACGAGCACGGCTAAACCACGTCCCCAAGCGTGAGACTACACCCAATACCCAACACTTCAGTAAAATGACAGTAGTATATGTTAGTATCACAAGCAGCACAGCACAGCACAGCACAATGCCAAAATTCAGCACGATCAGCGAGAGCTCCGCGAAAACACGTCCGCTCTCGACGAAGACCAGAACTGAACCACGTGAGACTACACCCAATACCCAACACTTCAGTAAAATGACAGTAGTATATGATAGTATAACAAGCAGCACAGTACAGCACAATGCCAAAATTCAGCACGATCAGCGAGAGCTCCTGGGTAGGACGTTAAACTGCATCCGGTTGTGGAGTTTGTTTAAACGTGCGAATAATGAGGTTACCCTTTGCCACAACTGCCTCCAAGGGCACCCTTGGGCAAGGTGTTCCTGTATATTTGCCCAGTGCTTTTTACGTGTTGTTGCCTTCGGGTGTGGTGTTGCCTTCGGGCGTGGTGTTGCCTTCGGGTGCGGGGGTAACCGTGGGCCGCAGGGTGTGGGATGTTCTTGGTTTTTGTTGTCTTAGGGCGGTGTTTTGGTGTTTCGGGTGGTTGTGGGTGGTTTGGCGGGTTGTTTGGGTGTTGGGGTGGGGTTGGTTCGTCTTTTCCGTTTGTCACAGACCTTTGTTTGATGTTTTGTGTGTGGATGGTTGCTGGTTAGCGTTTGTGTTTTTGTCCGACCGGTTTGAGTTTTCTGTTAGTTTCAGCGTGCCTGTTTCTATGTACGTTTTAAAAAAGGAGAGAGCTCCGCAAAACACGCTTTTGTTTTGCATGTGCCCTTTCAATGCACTTAAAAAGCGCAGTACACGAAAAGAGGGGGGGGGGGGGGGAGGGGGAGCAACAGAACTAAAAAAGGCAACAGCGTGCTTGAAAACGAGCACGACCAAGCTTCTGCCCCAAAGACCACATCCCAACGATACGGTATTATAGTATGAAATAGTTATACACTATGACAGTACAAAAGCACAAGCAAACCAGCGTTTTGATGTACTTAAAAAGCAAGCAAACCAGCACAACAAAATGCAGCACGAGCGATCGACGAAAGCTCCGTGACCTTTAAGTTCAGTTCTGGTCTTCGTCGGGAGCGGACGTGTTTTGCGGAGCTCTCGTCGATTTTGTGGCCCTCTTCTGGGAATGGTTCCAAGTCCTGACTGATCGCTTGACGTTGGGAAACACATGGGCGGTCGGCCAGGACTATTTTTTGTATGGTCTTTCACCCCCGCCATGCAATACAAGTATTCAGGGCATACTTACCTTTGTTTCGGCCTCCATAAAGCTGGCCTTAGAGAGACCGATGTAACGTTGTTTTTAGGGGGATGGGGAAACCTGCGGACGTCGTCCTGGCGTCGGTGATGGCGGAGGTGAGGCCGAGGGTTGAGTCCGACTTCGTTCGTTTGCCAAGGTCGGCGTTCGGTAGGCGATGGGGTCCACTCGTTTCGGTGAGGGGGGATCGTGTGGTGGTCAATTTGTAATAGGGTTGGTCTGTAAGGTGCTTGTAAATAGTTGTAAGTAGTATGTAAATATCTGTGTGTACAGCTTTGTTACTGTAGTGGAAATAATTTTCTGTCCATAGTTTTGTAAATGTCTGTATATATAGCTTATTACTGTAATGAACATAATTTTCTGTTTGATTTAGCAGTCTGTAAATAGTTTTGCGTTTATGTTTTTGCCCGATCCGGTTTCAGTTTTTGTTTTTGTTTTGTATGTGCCGTTTCAATGCACTTAAAAAGCACCCCGCGTGTAGGGATAGTAGCATCGTTAAGTTGCAATTTGAGTCGGAGGCAAATGTGTCACCCCCTCAAGTGTTTATTGTGTTGAAGAAAAGGGGTATTGAGGTGAAACAAATTGAGATGTTGTAGGCGCTCCAAGCCCGCAACACGTATGACCCTGAAGTTCAGGTCAGATGCAGCCAGGTTGGATGGTGTGTCACGGTTGAAGGGGGTGCAAGGGCTCACCGTCACCCCATATGATCGCTCTGTGGCGGTGACGGTGCTGTACCTGCCCTTTGAGGTAGGACAGGGTCTGGTTGCGAGGGTTTTTGGGCAGTACGGAACTGTCTCAAGCAGTATGCGGTGCACCTACGGTGATGGTGAGTCGTATGGTATTGAAGAGGGATATTCCATCCTTCCTCTTTATTGGGGGGGGGGGGGAGGTGCCAAAGCCCACATTCGCTACTTTGGGCAGCCCCGCACCTGTTTCAAGTGTGGAGAGGAGGGGCACGAGGCCAGGGCGTGCCCCAACAGACGTTGCGGGAGGTGCAGGCAGTTGGGACACGACAAGACTAAGTGTCCCAATGACGTGAGGTGCAACCTTTGTGGGGAGGATGGTCACATCTCTGGTGCCTGCCCCACGTCTTACTCTGAAAAATTCTGTTCCGCTTCTGACCTGTCCCTCATGCCATTAACATTCAGAGTCAGGAGGGGCAGAGAATCCGCCATGGTGAAAGGAGTGGCTACGTGTCCTCCGTGGGCTTGGTGTAGGTTTTCCAGAATGGTGGACCCGCGGCTCTAGCATGTCGCCTGAGGACGACCTCTTTAAAGACGATTCCTCCCCCCACATAAATCAAACCAGCCCTCCCCAGTGGGTGGGTCCTTCGGAGGAGGCTCCGAGGCAGGTTTCCCATCATGGGACATAGGGATGGACTCAGAGTCTGACGAAAGCAGTAGGTCTTCCTCCACTGTCATAACATCAATCCCCACGAGTGCCAGTGGGGAGGATGGTGAGGAGTCCGCCTCGGGAGTTCGTTTGGAGGCAGGGAAGTCCTGTTCAACAACATTAGCTGCCTCCTCCAGTTCCTGAGTGGAATACTCTGGGTCTTGCTGCGAGGGTTCAGGGGGCTGCTCCACATCCACACAGGCATGGGCTGGGTACGATGTGGGGAATGCACCAGAAACATGTCCCTCCTCCCCACAGAGGTTGCACAACACCTTGTTGGGACACTCTACCCACAACGCCTGTTGGGGCACCAGAACCCTTGCAATCAGTTCCAGACTTTTCTACTCAAGAACTGGAGGAGGCAGCACAAGAGGTGCAGCGGGATTTTCTAGCCTCTAGAAATCCGAAATTGGACACGCCACAACCTCACAACTAGTCGGATACAAAGCCAGGGGAGAGTACACCCGCTCCAACCTTGAGGCATCCGTGCCATCAGGGCGGTGCCAGGTGAACACGGACAAACCGGGATGTTGCACTCTCCAAATGTCAACCATGTCGTGAACCTTTGTAAACATGTGCAATTCCGCCATGCCGACGCCACAGCGCGAAGGCGTACAATAGGACATACGGCCAAGATGTACGTCAGGGACACAGTTAAAATCTCCAGCCAGGATACAAGGGGCACTGCCAGGAACGAAGGATGGCAGGGTCATGAAAAAGTTCCTTCTATCTGAAGGCCGATTGGGTGCGTATACGTTACACAGGAAGTTTCCACATGGGTGCTTTACTGTTACGCACACGACCCGACCTTCGTGACCAGAATCAACTTTTCCGACTAGGGGAGTCCACCTGGGCGAAAATAAAATAACTGAACCACAAGATGTCGGGGAACCAAAGGGTGCATGCAAACCCCCACCCCATTCAAAGGACCAGGTGTGGACATCATCCTCATTCACTTTGGGTCAATTCAAGTTGGGTCTCCTGGAGAAAGACGAAGTCCACACCCAGTGATCTACAAAATTAAGCCATTAAAAGTTAGGGTCAAGAGGGACAGGTGATCAGCCATGATAGAGGATTCGCTACGTGTTTAACTGGGACTTGGAATTTTTGCTCTGCCGATTCTGTGGTGTTGGCTCCGCATTGCCCCCACAGTCTGACACCTCACCTGAGACCGACCTCTAGAGTGGAGATCCTGACAAAGATCCCCCACACAAGTCAAACCAGCTCTCCCCGATGGTGGATCCTTCTGGAGCATCTGACATCTCAGTGATGGAATCAGAATCGGAGGAGAGGTGGAGGTCCTCCACAACTGTTGTCATTTCAGCCTCCATGGGTGTTAATTGGGAGGATGGTGGAAAATCTGCCTTGGGAGATCCAGTACCCGTCTCACATTGTTTGCAGGCGAGGAAATCCTGTTCCACTTTTTTAGCTGCCTCCTCCAATTCCTGCGTGGGATATTCCGGTTCCGACTGCGACGGCTCTGGTGCCTGCCCCCACACCTGCACCGGCACGGGCAGAGTACGATGTGGGTTAGTTAGTTAGATGGAGTTTAACGACACACCAACGCGAATGTGTTATATAGTGTCATCAAGGTGGACAGTTACATTGTTGGGGTAAATCTACCAAAAAAGGGAAAAGTTAAAGAAAAAAGTAAAAAGACATATGCCCATCCTCCCTGCAAATATTACACCGCACCTCGTTGTGGCAATCTGGCTTGTCGTGCCCCAGCAACAGGCACCTGCCGCAACGTTTGTTGGGACATGACTTGGCCTCGTGTCCCTCTTTAGAACACTTAAAACGTGTGCGGGGCTGTCCAAAAAACCTTATGTGGGCCTTGGAACCCCCTATGAAGAGGAAGGATGGCATGGCCCTCTGCAGTTCCATACGGAACTGCCTCTTGCCAATAAGAATGCCTTTCAATTCACCTTCAGTGTAAACACACATTGGCATGTCTGAAACAGTTCCGTACTGGCCCAGAACCCTCGCAGCCAGGCGCTGGTCGACGTCGAAGTTCAGGTACAGCACTGTCACTACCACAGAGCAATCATATGGAGTGACAGTGAGCTCCACTGCCCCCTTCAGGCAGGACACGCCTTTCACACGGGCGGCATCAGACCTGAACTTAAGGTCGTACGTGTTGCGGGCAGCAAGTGCCTGCAACATCTCGATTTCTTTTACATCCACACCTCTATTCTTTAACGATGAAAACACGCAGCAACAATAGCAAAAACTTCAGCACCCAAACTCAAACTTAGGTAGAGGGAAACAGTAAGGGAACTCAACACAACCAAGCCCCTGTCCTTAAAAGAGAGACCACACCCATCATTACAAATAGTATAACCGCGATCGACGAGAGCTCAGTGAAAACATCCGCTCCCGACTAAGACCAGAACGATTTGATTGTGTTTTTCTTCCAAAGCTGTGCTACGCGTACAAATAAATTTGTCCTTCGTGCAGATGCAGGTTTCGCAAATTCTGTTTCAAGCAGAAACCTCTCCTGGTGGCCCTGTGTCATTTCCTGCATTTCCACAACCGGTATACCCTCAACCCACACCCAATCCGTCTAGCGTGAGTGCTCCGTCCCAAAATTTGGCATGCAGCGGAGCTACAGCAGGCAAATCCATTAGTGACTCTTCTAACATTCTCAACTGTGCCGCCAGGTACATCTTTGTTGGCTACCAGGATTTGTAATTGTTGTACTTCGTACTTTCAACAACACAAACTCAAATCAAGATAAAATCAGGGATCACCATGCGATGTATTTATTACAAATAAGCCTACCTTGCATCTTTACGCAATGCATATATCAACAACGATTGTTAGCGGTAGGATTTTAACCATTTTTATAATTGATTCTTAATGATCATTACGTATTGATTTAAGTGTTTATTGTTACATTTGAACTACTTTTTCAAACATCGAACGCACAGCATGGTGTAGCTTAAAATTTCATTTTTTTTTTTTTTTAATAGGCCTATAAAAAATCGTTATGTTACTATCATTCGGATTGTAAAGGGATGTTACCTGCAACGTGTACAGATATGGGACTATTTAATTTTGTATCTAAAATTGTACGACATGCTGATTACAGTAAGTTATCAATTTATGATTTTCGTTTTATTTTTCATATTCGTGTTGATATTTGCGATGTTATTTTGCTATTTTCAACGTATTTCTTAAAAAAGCATGTATGTGTGTGTATAATGTGCGTGTGTATCTGTCACCAGTCTTTCAGAGCGCTTAGTCACATCAAGCAGACAGTTGGTGCATGGTTTTCTTATCAGTTGCCACATGACTATACTGTTTAGTGTAGATCTCATGGTGAGTTAACCGTTAATGTTCTCACAATATTTAAGTCAAAGTTCATAGGCCTTTCAAGGAATCATTAATCTTTTCGGATTTCTGATTTAAGTATTGGTTGTTATGATATTATACGACGTTTGATTTAGCAGTCTGTAAATAGTTTTGCGTTTATGTTTTTGCCCGATCCGGTTTCAGTTTTTGTTTTTGTTTTGTGTGTGCCGTTTCAATGCACTTAAAAAGCACGTTTGCATTTATTTGCATTGTTTAGAGTTCAGCACTTTACAACGTTACGCCTATCGATTTATCCATGACCACAGTGAGGTACCCAGCGAGGGAACAGGGAAGGGAGAATGGGATGCAGTTTGCTGTCTTTTCCTACTCTTCCACGTTTGAATCGAATTTCAATAGAATTTTTCAACACAGTAAATATTAGACACTCATCTACCAATCAACGCCCCCCCCCCCCCCACTCTGGCCCAGAACCACCACAGGCCTGTAGCCACCATATTGGTCTTGTTACGTCACTGAATGAAAAAAGTTGTGTTTCCCATGGAATTAAAAAAAAGTGATAATAAATTCATACCTGAAGAATTTCAGCAAATTGTTCTCTAGTTGTTCGAAAGTAGCGGTAGAATTTTTCCTCGTCTTGTTGCAGCTCTCCTATGAGATTATGGTATGCTCCCTGTAATCTTCTTCCGCGGTTGATATGATGTACCCACCACCGACGGTTCCTTTTTGCCCGGCGATTACGTCGTCGTCGATTAAGTAAAGCAAGTAGCAGTATTTCCTCATCCAGCAGATCAACTTGGCGACGTAAAGTAGAGAGGACGACCATTGCGCCGATGTAGGCCTAGGCCACTGTGCTGCGATTTTGGACGAAATGATCACGTACTCTCTGACGGAGCGTTTGCCCGTGTCCGCGTGCATGTAAATGGGTTTCCCGCGTTGCCCGCCCGCCAGGCGGCGTGCATGTGAACGCAGCTTTAGCCCTTTTCCAACTCTTTTCTTAGTCAAAGAGACACCAAATTGTTCCTTTGTATGGGTTTCAATGGAATTTTTTCTCCTCTACTTCAGCCATTATGTTTGTATTTACCTTTGCAAATGACTTCACTTTATAACCTTTTAGTTTTTCTGCTTCACTTTTTGTTAAATTAATAGTAAAATTAGGTATATATGAAAGCATTATGAAAATAAGGCTAAAATTAATTATGTACCTTCTGAAGCAGCTGACTTTGACAATTTAACAAGAGATTGAGGTTGACTAGCAGAAGCACTAGGGGATCCTTTCGTCATGGCAATGTTTTTTCTGCGTACATGTCAAAGGTGCTCTTCTAGATATCCAGTGACTGGACGTCCTGCTGCCCCTTTGCAATACCCTGCTTCCTGCAGAAGAAAATAGTACATTTTTATAGCAACCTGTCCTCTCACTGTAAAAAAATCATGAGATATTTTGGCTTGACCAGAAAACTGTAGCTGCACCCCATCAGTACCTGGAAGGCTACATCAAGCTTCAAGACTCATTAGAAACAATGTGAGTACTAAACCCCAATGCTTTTAAAGTGATCAGAGACCTCATGGTCAACAGAATCAAAATATTGAGAATTATATCAATGTATGGTGACTACTAAGTTTGCAATAAAAGTTCATCCCAAATCTACAAAGCTCAAACACTGCAGAACGAGTTGACAACTGCTGCTGCTAAGGCTGCCTTAATGAAGGAGCTTGGTCTGTATAGGTTGAAAAGGAGAGAAGTGCAGTAAATGTTCCACAACCATGAAGCAGGTTCTGCATATACTATAGAGGAGATCGTTTTGTTTTTTATATTTTATTAATTTTCTTAGAAGGGTCGCGGTTTTAAGGCAGAAAGACAATAACCCAGGTTAAATTGTTTCAGTGTAGAATCATGAGGGTAATGCATGCAGCTTCATAACCATTTAGGCAGAATATGAAGAAATTCTAAGGTAAGTACTAATCTTCATGTGAATTTTGGTGAATATTTCTCTCCCCATTTTTATACCACCTAACTGCCATACTAAATATTATTCACAATGTTTCTTTCAATGATCAGGAGACTAATTTTTAAATGCTTACCAATAACTTAAATCATCATTTTGTGGAAATGAATTGCCTGCAAAAAAGCACCCCTGTCTGCTGCAGACTTGCTTATTCCAGTCATTACAATGTTATTTAAAACAGGGATGCATATATATTCAGGACATTCTGCACCAGTGAATCAATTTTCATGACTTTTCCACGACTTAAAAAGGGCAAAAAGGGCAAAATGAAGAATGTCTATTGCCTTCCTCGTGACATCTTGATTAAAATTACACAAACTTTGAGGTTAAGAGAATAATAAATTTAGATATAACAAGTGAGAACACCTCTTGATACCACAAGTGAGAACTGTCCTTTTGTGAAAATTTCCATGACTTAAAGAAAACTGTTTTCTTTATTTTCCAGGCAATTCTCATAGCATGTACCGGTAAAAACTACCTGGTGGAAAACCATTGTCCAGTTTAAACTGATCTGTGTTACTAATTTCTTAGCACAGAAAATAAAGTTCACCAATCTTTCCCCTAACCCTAACACAACGAATATCTCAAGCCCACAAGAAATCCGAAAATACTACGACGTGCCCGAGCTTAACCTATTTGAACAGACGGATTCCTCCCTTATCCTGGGATTTCTCAGGGAAAGTAGACTCTTTAGGAGTTTTGACTTGACTCCCGCTTTACCCTTAACATTTTAGAGAAAATTGTCCCCATTTTTTACTGTCTGTAGGTATCTTTATTCAAACTTTTCATTTTTTATCTAGCTGACACTATATAACACAGTTGTGTTGGTGTGTCGTTAAACCTTATCTAACTGACTAACTCCACTGACAGTTGACAAATGCTGTCACTACCATTGCTTTAAGTCAGGAGAAATAGAGAAACGAGGACAATTTTCTGATTTTTTACACTCAAAACAGGAACTTTTCTTTATTTTGTTCGTAATATGAGTATAAAACCATTAGAATATAGAAAATTTAAGTACAGCTTTGGCAAAGGAGTTTTTCAGTAGAGTTTCATGTGTTCAAGTTTTAGTAAAACTAATGTGTTAAAAACACGGAGATACACTAAAAATCCATAATATTATATTGAAATGAACATATCATACAATGCTTCAGAAAGAACAAAGGGTGTGCACAGGCCTACATGCATGAAGTTAATCATAAAAGCAGGCATTCAGCCATATCATTTCAGATCGTAGAAACAAGGACGATTTGAACAGAGGACGAAACAAGAAGTATGTGAATCGCTAGCAACATCATCAACAGGTTCATTTTGTGAGAAGAATGAGATCAAACAACACAAATTCAGTTTTCTCAACTTGCACTGTTGAAGGTTTCTCAAATCCATTAAATAAAAACATGTGCACCCCCAATATTTTTCTTGAATCTGGGTGAGGCAGAGCAAAGACAGAAAATCTGGACGTTTCTTTTTTCAGCTGAGCAGATAAAACGTGTATGAAATCTTAAAATACACATCACCCCCCCCCCCCCCTCACACACACACACCAATCAAGAATTGTTGATTTCTCTCAAGATGATTTGTCAAATTCTAAACATAGTGAAATTTGTGAGATCCAAAATCAGGCAAATATGGAACACACTCCACTTTATTACATGGCAAAAAAAAGATGTTAAGATATTTGAACTTAAAAGAAGGGTTTGAGGTCACAACACTGGATTTGGTATGTTAGAGGGGTACTTATTCTGAGCATTTTGGTGAAATTTGCATTGGAATCTGATGTGTGGTTCCCAAGATTTTCAACAAAATGTGAACTTCAGCAAGCACATATGACATCACATCACCACATTAATAGGCAGTCTTTTGTTTTTCTTTAAACTTTATACTGGATTGTCTCCTCAACAATCCCATATTTTTAAAATGTGATTACATATCTGGCATGAGAATTTTACAAACTTTGCATCCCCCATAGGGGTGGGGGTCATACTCCTATAAACTTCAAGGTCAACACAGCAATGTGATAAACCTAAGGGAAACAAAGCACTCCTTGTTGATGTGAGGAAGTGATATAAGTTCTGCTGCCCTCAAACGCACTTTTGAACACAAATCTACTGACATCATTTACTGATATCTCAAGAAATACATGTCAGATTTGAATGGAACTTTCACCACACAGTGTAGTTTTGGTTCATCTTTCACATATGAAAATTAAATTAATTTTGCTTAAACTTCCCCTTTAAAATAAAAAAGTACTGAGTATCATAATGAAAAAAATACCTTTCCAGGTCATAGGTAGGTGGTAATCATTTTTAGCAATAAAGCCCGAAATCATGCAATCCCTGCTTTCACACAGCCTTTTATATAAGAAACATAGCTGTACTCTACATCATTAGTTGAACTCAATCGATGCTGTCAACTATTTTTCAATCAGCCATAAACCAAAGCTGACCACAACCCTCCATATGAACAGGGCATGCATGCAGAGATAAAGCACTTAACTGCTGTAAAAAGATGAAAGGACTAGACTATATAAAGCCAGTATAGACACTGTTAACGAAACTTTAAATCACGCACTCATAAATGCTGCCCACCAGCAGATACAACAAAGCTGCATGGCCACAGACCCACCATCTGGGTTGGGCAGAGGTAAAACTTTCAATTTTTGAAAACTGATAAAATACACTTCCCTTAAATCTTAAGATACATCACCCCCCCCCCCCAAAAAAAAAAAAATTGTTTAATTCTCTTTCTCAAGGTGATTCAACGAATTCTAAACATATATAATGAAAACTTTGGTTGAATATTTAATACTTAATAAAAATTTGTGAGATGCATAATTAGACACATGAGGAACAAACTTCACTTCTTTAAATGACAAAAGAAAGATGAATTTTTCACGTGAAGTTATTTATAAGAAGGTGACTGAGTATCATGAAGAAATAATACATTCCATGCTATATATAGCTGGTAACCCTTTCCAACAATGAAGTACTGTATGAAATCATGTAGTCAATCACTAAACTGTTGCAAACTGCCTTTCATAAAAAGAAATTTAGCTGTACAGTACATTATTAGATGAACTCAACTGGAGCTGCCAACATACTTGTCAATCAGCAATACACAAAGCTGACCACAGCCCCACGTGGCCCGAGAGTGACAGAGATAATAAAATGTTCAACTTCTGCAAAATGATAAATCACGAGACCTGGTTTGCTCCACTTTCCTATTGAATTTGTAATCATGCAAGATCACTTCTATATGCTTACACACTGCCTTTTATATAAGAAAATTAATTGTATGTTATGAGCAGAACCCAACTGGAGCTGCCCATTAATACTTCCCCATTAGTAGATAAAAGAAAACCAACCACAGTCCCAACATTTGAGTGGGGCAGAGATGAAATGTTAAACTTTTGCAAAATGATATAATTATTAGGCTATATAGCTGGTATATACCTCCCTAATGAAATTTGTAATCATGCAACCATGCACTGCTATGCTTGCACAGTCTTTTATATAAAGAAAGTTATTTAATTGCACATTATTAGCAGGACACAACTGGCAGAACCCAACTGGAACGGCACCCATACTTTCTTGCCCATCAGCAAACAAAACAAAGCTAACCACAGCCCCACCATCTGCCAATTATTGGACAATGTTGCCCCGAACCTCCCATTACTCTCATACCACACATGCAAGACCCATTGCACATCTCCTGGCTGAATTACTGTAGTGAACTGACTAGGAAGATGGGATGAACTAGTAGATGATACTTGTTGTGACGTGGGAGGGATTGTCCTCTGATGAGGGATGAATCCAGTTGCCGATGATGACGTACGTGTAACAGATGGTGAAGTCCCAGTTGAGGTCTGCAACAATGGCACCTGTGCTGGCGAGGTATGTGTCAAATTTTGCGTCTGCGCAATTGTCGTTGATGGGTTCACAGGTGCAAGGGATGGAGCGGTCACACTGGTATTCTCTGTCAAGGTCTGCATCGATGCTGGTGTCGTCACTGAATGATGTGGTATAAAATCAGTTGACTGTGATGACACTGCAGGAGTGATAGATGGTGGGTTCAAGGTAGGCCTAGGCTGGGTCGAAACTTTATGAAGATGACCAGAACCGGGGGCGAATTGTGACACAGTATGCGGATGAGAGACGGAAGGCAACCTGTGGGAGTGCATATCCTTGATATGCTTTCTATATGCAATATTCCCTAGAGACGCTTTATTGCACTTCTCACACGTCACTTTAGCATGGTGATCAGACAGGTGGGTAGGGAACTTACTGATAGTCACATCAACTGCGCACTGACTACATTTGACCTGTTCTTCTGTTCCTTCACTCGCTTTGGTAGACCTGCCTGCCTGGGCAGATGTAGTACTGATGGGTCCATGCTTGGCCACAGGTCCAAGGCTGAGGATTTGAGGGTCGAGGCATTGTGACGCTGGGCAGTGCTCCTGTGAAGTTCCATGTGTACCTGGTTCAGATTGAAGAGGGGTCTGTGAATAAAACATAAACATATTATTGTGAATATTTTGCTATATTGAATAATTTGTCATAATGCATTGTTAGTTAATTAGCAGTTACCTCATTGAAAATTCTGTCCTTAGTTCAAATACTGCTCTTCATGAGGAATAAATTTCATCCACACGAAAGAAAAATTGTCATTGAAGCCAAACTGTAATTCTAAACTTCATAGTGAATAAATTTATTGATTGTCAAGTTGTTTACTAGGTATTGATGAGTTTGTTTTTTAGAGAGCCCAGTTTAAACTTGCTTTCATAGTTGTCTCATTTCTTTTTGTGCTGCATGGTTTTCACAATCAAAAGTACAGTAATGTCACTTTGAAACATGTCCATATAGATGCATCTACTTGGACAGAGAAGAAATTTAAAAGAAAACAGGCTCATAGCTGATTTTGGTGACCTGTGACTTATTTTATCAAAGTCATGTTGCCACTCTCAAGAAAAATAATTGGTGTTGCATGTTTTAATGCTAAAACTCAGCCAAACACAAAGCAACAACTACAGTGTACACGATCCGCAATTTCAATAAATCAGTCTGAAGCAGGTTTAATGGGAGCATTTTCTCAGACGCTGCAGTTCTGTTTGTTAACAATATACCAATACCTC
Organism: Holothuria scabra; assembly: GCA_037179385.1. Classification (NCBI taxonomy): domain Eukaryota; kingdom Metazoa; phylum Echinodermata; class Holothuroidea; order Aspidochirotida; family Holothuriidae; genus Holothuria; species Holothuria scabra. Next base: position 16,760,101 of record CM074183.1, on the reverse strand, counting down.
TGTAAGTAGAAATCAATTTTTCACATAGCTACAGCTAGGTTACTTAGATTGCATGATCAGCTGATCCCACTTTTAATTATTTTATCAAAAAAAAAAAAGTAAAAATGGAATAGTATTTTTTTCCAAAATCATGCAAGCCTATCTTTTACTCATTTTAGCAATTAGAATTTAATTATTATTTGAAAAATGATATGCAGATCACGTGGCCTTTATGACTACATTTTTCTTTTCACTGCTGGACTTCTTATAATACTAGATAACAACTGCAGTTATTTTTTTTAAGTTTTGCTCAACATTTGTCTTATATTTTGTGTCTCTTAAGAGAAAGGTTATGCAAAACATGGAAATCATTAAAGTTATGGAGACATGCCATGAAAAAAGCCTGTTTTCACTTGGCAGTTACAGAAGAAAATCCCTCCACAAAAGATCCATTGTAATTTTTTTCAATATCTTTTACCTTTTTCAAGATATACTCTTCAAACTTTGACCATTTCTGAGATTGATAATTAGCTATGCACAGTGTGAAGATTTCTTTTGTTAACCCTTTATAAATTATCTCTTAATTACTGAACAGGTAGTATGCAGTTCAGTTCTGGTCTTTGTCGAGAGCGGACGTGTTTTCGCGGAGCTCTCGCTGATCGTGCTGAATTTTGGCATTGTGCTGTACTGTGCTGCTTGTTATATTAACATATACTACTGTCGTTTCACTGTTGGATATTGGGTATGGTCTCTCGCTTGGGGACGTGCTCGTGGTTTCCGTGCTCGTTTATATAGCTTATTACTGTAATGAACATAATTTTCTGTTTGATTTAGCAATCTGTAAATAGTTTTGCGTTTGTGTTTTTGCCCGATCCGGTTTCAGTTTTTGTTTTTGTTTTGCATGTGCCGTTTCAATGCACTTAAAAAGCAGGTAGTATACAGTTTGGCACCACATGTCAGTATCTTTCATGGAAACAATTTTAATTTACTGTAATAAATCCCTCAGGGGATAACAATGCTACCAGTGTCCTTGAAATGGATGTTGAAATAACAAAGGTTAACATTAGCTATATTTGGTATGTCCCTCTTTTGACATCACAGATTTGCATATTTTGCTCATGTTTGTTAATGATGCAAATGTGGCATAGAAATTACCCTGTAAAATGGTCAATGTTTGATGGATTTTGAAGGAAATTGCAGCTTTTTTTCTGGATTTTTAATGCTTTTTTACATCAAGTACCAAATTATGTAATTTTCATGTCACCAGACCTTTAAGAAGGTGGATAGTATAGAAAGCACCGTTTTTATTTGTGAGACACATATGGTTGAAATTGTGCCTTAAAAATAGCACTATTCACTGGGAAACATCACTATCATTGTGGTAGCCACATTTGCAAACAGATCAGCTGTGTTTGTCTTCTTATGCCGTGGACATCCAGTAATGGCCTTAAGAATTGCCTTCCACTCATTTGAACCTGAAGTTCGGCCAGTCCCAAAATGGTACTCTCCCCTGGCATATTTATGCATTAAATCCTCCCAATATAAATCAGGTTTCCCTTTCTTAGGCATTTCTGTAATTGAAGGAGAAGTTGCAATTTCATTTTTTTTGGCAAAGGAAAACATAATACAAATAACAGAAAGGGTACTCTCTTCAACACACACCGACCAATCATCCGCCCTCCCCCATGCACCTTCATCTTGCAGGTGGGGTCCAGGGCCTTAGGGCCTGTGGTGGGTTCCACAGGGAAAAGCCCCATCAAGCTCTGAGGTTTCGGTACATTTTAGCATATTTCTGTTTTAGCAGATGGCAACCAGGCCCTGCTAGAGATCTCTGCTGAGAAGAGCCCCTGGAAGCTAAAAAGTTTTAGCAAGTCTTTGGGTAAAAAATTAAGCCTCAGGATAGGTATACAGTGGGCTATATTTCATTCAGGAGTGGAAGGGAGGGGACATGAGGGGGAATATGACCAGGCTAAAGTTTCCCCATGTCCTTCTACCTACCCTTACCCTTTCCCTTGGTCCCATCACTGGATATATGTGGTAAGACTATGGACTGGCTATGTACACAATATTTTGATCTACGTACAGACACTTGGCATGCGGCTCAATCCATAAACAAGGTCCAAGAGTGTGACATAAGGTCAAAATGTAAAAATCACTCTATCTGATCCAAATTTACACTAATGACAGAGTATTAACAGCAGTAATAAAAAATACAAACATTTTTCCTTGAAGCATTAAATGTAAACATGAGGAGACTCTTTCAAACATTAACTTGCTCAGTAAATTGACGAACATGATAACGGGGACACTGAAGCAAAGAAGTCTATTTTCTAAAAAATACTAAACATTGGATGTTCAGTTTTATATCATAAGACAGCCTTGTTGGTAAGGCATAATAAAATTCATGAGGCACTGGTTTGTTGTATTCCCTGTCTTTGAAATGTAGCATTATATATATTGGCAAAGTCAGTAAAAACCCATTGGACCCCTAGTTTATGGATTGAGCCATATCCCAAGCTGCAAATTTTGAGAGGAGAGCTGGGGGATGCAGTAAAATTCAACTTGAAAGCTGAAAGATGCAGACCATAGCTCATACTTAGTGTGTGTCACTAAACCTGTGATTTTGTAACATAACTGAAATCAATGTCACACAACAACATACCTCCTGATGTTGATATCAGAATCCAGCTTTAAAACGCTTCACACCACTCGTTTCCAGGGACTTGTTGTTTCTTGAACTGATCAATATTGTCTCTTCAGTTCAGTGGCCCTCTTAAAGTTGGCTGCAACTTTAAGTACTAGTGGGCATGTCCAACACGATCCAGCAGCAGGCACCTCCAGTCCTACAATGACAGAAAATTGAGAGAGATGGCTAGAAAAATGTGTAAAAACAAAATCTGCTTCAATTGCATGGCAAAACAGAGCCTGGCTAAGATCAAGCAGATGACTGGAATGACCAGGTGCAGTAGTGGGATGAATTCTAAACCTTACAAAGATAATTCAGAGTAGTCCCATATGAGCTGAGCATTCTTGTTGCTTGTCCTGACATAGTTCATATTGTACCAGACACTTTCTTTTCTAAGAAAATATTCAAAATGTGATGCAAATGTAAACAGGAAAATGGTTGCAGTAAAGTGAGAGTGAACTGCAACTAAGGGTTTTTTTTTTCTAAGGTTGGTAGCTTTGTTCAGTTAGACACTTCTGTGTTTGTTCTAGTATCCTTTTCATACAGTACTTCTACTGTACCATTTTCAGTTTTTGCACTTGTATTTAAATAAATGAACTTTAATGAACAGAACTGGTGAATTGTACCAACCCACACTAATCAGTAGAATGATTCCAAATTTAGTCACAGTGTCCTGATAAACTATCCCTTATGTTACCAAAATGCTAGTAGGGACAAGTGCTGACTAACAAAGGAAGAAAACAATAACTCCCATCTAACACCAGCTGGGTGGACAAGTACCTTTAATGCATTTCCTGTGTACAGAATAAAAAACCATTGTATCCATGGGTTTGGTCTCTTGTAATAATAGCTGGAAGAATATCTCAAACAGGTAAATATACAACTGAGGGGAGATGAATAGGCTTAACACCTTGGAGTGAAGAGGATTATACCTCTTTGCAGTTGAGGCTGGCTTACTGTACAATGACGTATACAAACAATCTAAGCTGTTTGTTTACTAATGGGACTTAAGTCCAGTGTAATTGAAACTTTTTGTTGTGCAGAAAGCTCAGATTGTGCAGAGAACTACTGAGAATTAAACATTAAAGAAAAAATTGTTGTTATTCCATGTAAATAACAAGATAGTCCTGCATGTTTGTTGAAGGTTTGAAGAGAATTCTATTGAGGGCATACTTAATTTAGATTGGAAAACCAAAAAGATCATAAAAATTCCAATATGTGACTCTATTAAAAAAATCTGATCATATTTTACCTAAAGAAGAAAAACCCCTGCTGGGTGGTGCGTTCCATTGTGCCCTAGTGACAACAATATGTATGTAAATAACTTAATTCGTACCCTTTAGGCCCATTAAAACACATTAAATTGGAGTGTAAAATGTTTGTATACTTAGGCTGTAGTCTTCACTGTGTAGCTGTCTTGCACGTTTCCGTTCCAATTCGGAGGCAGTTGCACCTCTTTTTCCAGGCATTCTGTCCCTTTCTCCCTGTTTGTTTATCTCTAAGTTAGTCCCTTTAAATTGTCGCGGAAAAACACCCTACATCATTAAAAATTGGAAAAATCGTGATAAAATCATGAAAATCTGATCAAATTTGACAGGGCTTGCTTTCACATGTAGACCGCCATTTTCCTGCTTACAAGCAGCATCCAACAAAATAGACTGCAATCTGGTTGATCTAGAGGGCAATATGCCACATCCGTCCTAGGCAGGTTTAAACGCCTAGGCATAGGCCTAAGTAAGTTTGGCCTCGCTCGAAGTATTATTAGGTCAAATACGTGGGTCCAATATACCCAGGCCTTTGATCTTGGCTTTAGTAGCAAGTATTCATTCACCCAGTACATGGTGACTAAAGTCCACACCTAGAGTAGGCCTAGCCTAGATATATTGACCATTGTTGCAAAATATTACATAATCATGATTAGGGCCTAGGCCCTAGGTGTAACATTAGGCCTAAGCTAGGCCGCTAGTCCTAAAGTCAGACTTAGGCCTAGGCCATGGGAACGAATAAGGAGAGTTGTGTTTAGATTTTTCGTCTAATTTAGACAAGGCTCTGTCACAGTCTAATATCGGAGACAAAAACGTCTTGTGCATTAACTCCGTAGTAGCCTAATATCCTCCAATTTCCAAATGTTGAGTAGCCAAGACCAACAATCCTGGACAAAAATGATGGGACATTTTTGCCCAAATGTTGCAACACGTATGCAAAGACTCGTTGGTTTTCCAAAATCCCCCCCCCCCCCCTAGTTCAATGTTGTCCTCGACTAAATATTCTCAAAATTTCAAAAAACATTGAGCGGGGGACTGTCCCATGTAGTTTTGTCCATTTTTTAATTTTGGTAGTAATGTGTAAATCTTGGGTTTTAGTTAATAAATGTAGAGGGACAGTGGCATGATTAACCACTGGTTTCAATACTTTCTAGATGATCATGCATGATACTAAGCTGACAGGACATTAATCAATCTAACCAGTCGTTTCAATATTTCGGTAAGCCAGGACTTGGGATGAGCGAATTCTAAACCGGTGTAAGTGCCCATTTAAATTTTTAGACGGCATTCAAATATGAAGTAAAAGAAGAGGAATAAATTCTTGATACCACGTGAAGTTAAAAATAACATCTTTTATGAGAAACAATGAGAAAAAATTACACTTTCAACACAAAATTCGTCACTGAGAACAGGCTTCTGGTGAAATTGCCTTTAATTTGATATAGCGACCCCACAATTAACGATCTACCATTGACCTGTCAACGATCTACCGTTGACCTACACAGTATTTAAATGGAACTGACGGTCGACCGCACATTTTTATGAAGAGACCTATTTCAAAATGATAATTTCAGCAATTTTACGGTTGACCGTGGCAAACGAGGAATAAACTGCATTGGAGGAAACTATTTGTTAGTGCAGTTATGTGAAACCCACTCATCTTTACATGCCCCAATTTTGCATGTTTATGACGTCATCCGTGGTGAAAAAAAATAATAAAAACAAACGGTAGATCGTCTGGTTTACCCTAGTTTAGAGATCGCAGTCAGAGCAAGGCGCCCTCTTCTTTAGTCTGTGGCTTATTTCCAAACTTCAAACTGGTTGTTTTTATGTTCCTACTTTCGGCTGAATGAGAGAATCGTTCCGCTTTGGCATTAATTAAATAATTTTTTTAATTATTTCATGAGAAAAAGCTGTTAGTTAAATAACTTCTTAAATAAACTTTTTGTTTCCTAGATTACAAAATGGAGAATTTTACTGTATACTTCCCTAACGCGACTTTCCTATCACGGATTTCAAACTTGTCCCAAAAATGCCACCACTTCAACACGATCTACAGTATACGCGCGCGCTCCCATATATGTGTACAGCAGTTCAGACAATCCTGGACAAAAATGATGGGACATTTTTGCCCAAATGTTGCAACACGTATGCAAAGACTCGTTGGTTTTCCAAAATCCCCTCCCCCCTAGTTCAATGTTGTCCTCGACTAAATATTCTCAAAATTTCAAAAATTGCAACATTGAGCGGGGGACTGTCCCATGTATTTTTGTCCATTTTTTAATTTTGGTAGTAATGTGTAAATCTTGGGTTTAAGTTAATAAATGTAGAGGGACAGTGGCATGATTAATCACTGGTTTCAACACTTTCTAGATGATCATGCATGATACTAAGCTGACAGGACATTAATCAATCTAACCAGTCGTTTCAATATTTTTCCAAAGTTCAAACTGGTTGTTTTTATGTTCCTACTTTCGGCTGAATGAGAGAATCGTTCCGCTTTGGCATTAATTAAATAATTTTTTTAATTATTTCATGAGAAAAAGCTGTTAGTTAAATAACTTCAAAGACTCGTTGGTTTTCCAAAATCCCCTCCCCCCTAGTTCAATGTTGTCCTCGACTAAATATTCTCAAAATTTCAAAAATTGCAACATTGAGCGGGGGAGCGGGGGACTGTCCCATGTATTTTTGTCCAGGATTGTAGGCTAACGTTAGGCCGCAGTACTAGCAGCAAAATGGCAGGCTATAGGCCCTACTGTATGAGCTCTAGGCATAGGCTAGGCCATTAACCAAGTAAAAACCAAGACTCAAAGGAAATGTTCTCAAACAAATATTCCACTTCAATAATTGTTAATCAAATCTAAAATGCATTCAAGTGAATCTTAGGACCTACCGGTATGTCAGGGTTGTGCAATTGCTTCCATCATGACAAGGAAAATGGTGTAAAAATGTGATACTGCAAACAACTTTTGAACGCCCCGCCTCGAAGTTTTTCACTTTTTAGTAATTCACATCGTGACGTACCGAGACAAAAATATTTCGCGCATGCGTACCTTTTCCCCCCATGGAAAATCCTGGGAGTTGTCGTTGCCAATTGGCTGGGATTTGTTTCGATTTGGTTGGGAATTGGGGGGATGCGTTGCGATTTGGTTGAGAATTGCTTGTGAGTCCAGTGAGGGGAGGGTGGAATATGAGGCTTACAAATCAAAAGTTTCGGCGTGGAACATCGATGCAATAAGATTGAAAAACAGTGTGAGTGCGAACCAAAACAATGGGGTGAAGGAGCTTAGGCCAAGGTAACGACATAGGCCTACCGATAAACAATGTACAAACTACGAAATATGCCAGAGCACCCAATGAGCGTTAGGCTGAATGAAACCGTAACAGTAAAGGAGTTCAACAAAACATGGAGTGACTTTAATGTTAAATGCAATCAACCGTACTAACGACAACATTAGAAATAACAATAACTGTGGGCGGGTATTGAGTCAACTGTAGGGTAGAATTATACAACACAGCGTAGGGTAGAGAGATCGCAAAATTAACGTTAAGCCAGAGGGGCATAGAGTAGCCTAGAGGAGGCCAAAATCCCAACGTTAGATATGGATGAAGAGGCCGAAAAGAAAATGGAGGCATTAAAACAAATGAGAAGAAATAAGAGTCAGTTAACAAGGACACTGAACACATGTACAAAATTAATTGAGAGTGAAAAAGATGAAGAAATAATTCACAACCAGTTAAGGAAAGCTGAGGAACTCTTCACATTTGGGAGAGATTTATCAAAGGGTAGTCACAGAAATAACAGATGATGTAGCTAATCAAGCAGAGGAAATAATGGATGGCAGAAGTTTAGGATAAGTATTGGTAAGTAATACTGAAGGTTAGGTAAACAGGAGGAGGTATGCGCCAAATTGCTAAACGGTAAGGAAGAAAAGTTTCTGTCCTTTCCGGTTCCGGTGAACATTTCCTCAATAAGTGAAACAAATAAAATATATGAGATTGAAGCGTTAACAATCAAACATTGTTTTGGTGACCTGAAGTCCATTGATTGGTGCAGGGTATCAAAAGATTGGCATCAAAAACAAGGTCGACATTTTCAAAGGGTTAGATTGCGCGGTGTTTTACATGAGTCAATTCAGGAAGCGAAGGATAGAGATGGTGAACCCATTTCAAGAACCTTATCAAAGAATTCAGTCATTTCACATTAGATTTGTGAGAACTTTTCATTGTAGTCAGGAAAGACAAGTGGATGATACTCTCACAAAATTCTAGGATATTAATAACCCACGGTTGACTAATAAGGTTAAAGTTGTGTCCAAATCAATGGTTGAAGTAGATACCAGTGACAGATATCAAGTCAAGATTCCATGAAAGGAAAATGAGAAAATAAAAGTAACTTCAAACAATTATGAGTCAGCGGAGAGTTGGGTGAAGCATATCAAGATGTGATCAAAGGGTATGGAAACAAAGGTTATGTGAGAAAAGTAGAAGAAGAATGGTTCATTCCGCACTTTCCGCTGGTAGAAATGGATCGTGCTATAACAAAAGTGAGGGTAGTGTTTGACGCAGCTGCCGAGGATTAGGACAGGTATTTAAACGATTTGATAAACAACGGTCCCAAATTACAAAACAACCTGCATGATGTGTTAATGAGGTTCAGGCGTGAAGAAATAACTGTTGTATGTGATATTTCTGTGGCGAGATCTAGACATTCAAAACAAGCCACAAATTTATGAGTTTGGCAGATTGCCTTTTGGGTTGATTGTATCACTCTTTATTGCTCAGAAGGTTTCACAAGAAAATGCAAGGCTTAACAGAGCAATTTCCCTTAGAGGAAGAAACAATCTTGTTATCTACATATATGGATGATAGCGTGGATAGTGTTAAAGATGGAGATACTGCAATACAATTGTATGAAGAGCTTACCATGTTGTGGACAAAAACTGGAATGGGTGCTGGAAAATGGGTTTCAGATTCTAAGAGGGTACTTGAAGCTGTTCCTGAGGAGCACACAGCTAGAGAGATGAAAATTATTGATAGTGAGTAGCCCGCAGTTAAGGCATTGGGGTTAACGTGGATGTCTGAGAAGGATATTTTTGTGTTTATAAGCCCAGACAGAGCCAAGGAAAACATGACTAAGAGGTATGTGTTGACTCAAATTGTTTTTTGGTCCACTGGGTTTTTTGTCACCTGTTATAACTGCAGAAAAGATTTTACTTCAGGATGTTTTCAGTTTAAGCATGGTGAAACACAAATCCATGCATTTTCAGATGCCAGCAAGGATGCTTACGCTGCTGTAGGATATGGAAGGAGTGAAACGAATGAAGGAGTAAATGTAAAGCTTGTGGCATCCAGAACAAAAGTAGCACCTTAGAAAGCACTCAGTATTTCTAAGTTAGAGTTGATGGGTGCAGTGCTTGTGTTAAAGTTGGCCCAATCAATTTCAGGTGTGTTGACCTACAAGTAGGTGGATGCTGTGTTGTGGATAATCAAAATGTGCTTTATTGGATACGAGGGAGAGGAAAGTTGTTCAAGCCATTTATAGCAAACAGAGTTGGCGAGATTCAACAATTAACAATTCCGGCACAGTGGCGGCATGTGCCAGGAAAAGATATCCCGGCTGATTTAGCTTCAAGGGGGACAAATGTGTTAAAGGTGGTAGAGGACGAAAAATGGCAAAATGGACCAAAATTTCCGTATGATGGTCTAGAGAGCTGGCCAAAAATAAAAGTTAGTGAAGTTGTTGGTGATGATCAGCGTTAAGTAGTTGTATCAATGATGACAAAAAAGACAAAAGTACCACTTGATGACAATTGGGGGTAAGAACCTAGTCGTTTTAGTAGTTGGGAAAGATTGCGGAGAGTAACCGCATATGTACTTCGTTTCATTAATAATTGTTGCAGATAGACAAAAGACAGAGAAAAAAGTAAAATATTGACTAATGAGGAGATACAACATGCAGAAACTTATTTGGTGAGAGTTGCTCAAGAGGAAGCCTTTAGTAGGTACATTGAAGATGTTAGCAAGGGTGGATTTGTAAGCCCAAACAGTGTTCTAAAAACCTTGATGCCAAAGATAGAAGAAGAAGGTGTGTTGAGGATGAGCGGGCGGTTGAGTCTCATTGAAACATTGCCATAAGATGTGAGATTTCCAGTTATTTTTCCAAGGAAACATGCCTTAACAAGGTTAATATTAAGGAAGTACCATGCTGATGCTAGTCATGCAGTGGTAACGAATAGTATTTTGACAAAACTTAATGAAAAATACTGGGTAGTTTATGGAAGTGAAGCAGAGAGTGTGAGAAAAACTGCAATCAGTGTAAATTGATGATGACAAAAGTGAGTGAACAAGTTATGGCACCATTGCCAAAGAAAAGAGCAGCAGTGAGCCTCATGTCTTTTTACATGTTTCAGTACAAGAGCTGTACATTTAGAGCTATCATATGGACTTGATGCTGATATCTTCTTAAATGCGTTTTACCGATTTGTGAGCCGTAGAGGTGAACCGGAAGAGTTATTTTCAGACAATTTGAGTAATTTTATTGGTGCGTGTCGAGAGTCAAAGGAGGTTTTCAAAGAAATTGACAAAGCCAAGATTCAGGAAGTTACGGCAGGTCAAATGAAGTGAATTGAAAGTCAGGTACGAAGGGTGGCGAACATTGAGACCAGCCTTCCGTTTAGAGTGGTGGGATGATGTAAAGTCTCGCATCAAGCAGTTTACAGTTGAGTATTGTGTAGCAAGAGCTCGTCGAAGAAGGGAAGAGTTCCTATCGCTCTGCTCCAGAGAAAGGAACGGGGACTCCTCCGCGCTCCATGCCATCCAGCAGCACCTTGATCAGAAATTGCACGGGGTCCGTGTTCGTGCTCGCGTGCATTGCGTGGAGGCGGAGGAAAAGCCAACCATCAAATTTTACCAGGACGTCACAAAGTATGCCATTGATCGACGTATAAAAGCAGTCCGTGACGTCCACGGTATCGTACAGAAGGACCCCCTCGACATTGTCGAAGTATATCAGAACTTCTATAATCAGCTGTACACCCAGGCAGATGTTGACGAGGTCCTTCAAAAGTCCCTTTTAGATAATATTAATAAGTTCCCCTCTACAGAGCAGAACGATGAACTTGGTTCCCCCTTGACTGTCGACGAGCTCTGGAAGGCGGTGACGAAAAAGGACGGAAAGTCGCCTGGGTCGGACGGTGTCCCTGTGGAATGTATGTAGTCGTGTAATTGTTAAAGGCATACCGTCGGACCCCTTCAGAGTCCAACGTGGGGTACGGCAGGGATGTCCCACGTCACCTTTACTCAATGTATTGTATAGTGAATCCCTCGCAAGGGCCCTTCAAGAAGAGCCTTTGTTCCGACCTTTTCACATTCCTGGTGGAGCAACAGTCAAGTGCCTCCAGTATGCCGATGATGTCACGTGCGTAGTCTCTGACCTAGCTTCCTTCAGGGCCCTGTCTGACACCCTGTCTACCTTTCAAAGAGCGTCTGGTGCCAGACTGCACCTCGCAAAGACCAAAGGACTCCGTTTGGGTAAGTGGCGGTGGAAACAACTGCCCTTCGTGGCGTCTTGGGTTGACGATGCCATGAAAATCAATGGTATATGGTTTGGTTACGGCTCACTTAGGTCACTTACCTGGAACGAGAAGGTGGACCTGGCGGAGGCTAGGATGACAGACTATGGGGAGCGCTACATTAGTCTAGTGGGGAAAGAAACAGTTATTAATCGCTTCATTTACCCTCTCTTGTGGTACCCGGTCACTGTTCTGGCTGCTCCAGAGGGTGCCCTAGTGCGAGTTGAGAGGGCCGTATTTAAGTTCCTATGGTCGGGGAAAACGGAGCTGGTCAGAAGAAAGGTTGTGTACCAGGAACTTAGACATGAGGGCCTGGGCCTTGTACATTTTCCCTCAAAGCTCCGTTTTCTCCTGGCAAGGTGTGCGTTTAGTGCTGTTGACAGTGACATGCCCTTTGCATACTTTGTCCGTTATTGGGGGGGGGGGGGGGTTGTCATTCCTTGGGTTCTTTCCGTCCCTGTTTAGTAATAGTATGCCCCACAGCGGGAGACCCTCGAAGACATATTGTCACATGAGGGATACTCTCCGTATGATGTCAACTGTAGGGGAGGTTTCGAAGTCCAGCGCGGGGGTCTATCAAAGCGACTATGCCTTACAGTCAGAAGTGTGGACCGTAGTGGACAGCAAGTCACTAGACTACCGCCGGCGAGACCTGCTGTGGCAATTGCACGATGCCATTGTAACCAATCTCAAGCGCCTTCGGTGGCGTCTTGCAGATGGCATATGCCCCCGGGCTGGATGTTCAAAGTGGGAGAGTGTGCCCCATGTGTTTTGGAATTGTGGGTTTGTGGCCCTCCTCTGGGAGTGGTTTCAAGCCCTGGCTGACCGGCTATCGTTTTGCAACACTTGGGCGGTCAGCCAGGACTATGCACTGTATGGTCTATCGCCCCCACCATGCAGTACAAGTGTTCGTGGCATACTCACCTTTGTTTCGGCCTCCATCAAGCTGGCTGTTTGCAGAGACCGATGTAATATTGTTTTTAGGGGGAAGGGAGGCCTGCCGACGTCTTGTTGGCGTCGGTAAGGACGGAAATTAAACTGAGGGTCGATGCCGACTTTGTTCGTTTGTAGAGGTCCACGTCCGGCAGACGTTGGGGGCCAATTTTTTTGGTGCGGGCGGGACGGGTGATAGTTAATTTGTATTAAATAGGCCTGTGTTCTGCTTGTCGGTGGCCGTTTCTATGTAAATGTTTTCTTTTTGATTTGGTAATGTGTAAATAGGTGTTTGTAAATAGCCCTGGGTACTGGGTTGGGGTCTGGGTGGGTTTTGTAAATTATTGACACGAAAATCGTGGTTTGCGTCCGTAATGGTATGAATTCTGTACATAGTTGAAGTTATCATTTTATCCCGTCTGGTCTGAGTTCTCTTATTGGTTCTCCAACTTTGATCGGCAGGTCCCTTTGTTCCATTTGGTAGGTATTGTTGACCTCCCAAACACCTCCCTGGAGAAATTGAAAACAAAATAAAGGAACGATACTGACTGAGGCGCTAGCCACCAAAGAAAGTATGCTCTCAAGTAAAAGGCATTTACTTATGGATGTTTAAAACGACACTGTGAGCACATAAACAAGTTGTGCATTCTTCATGAAGTGATGTATACTGTAATATGGGATATGTCCAGTGCATCCACTTCTTACTTCTGCTTACAACATACATTCAGATGGATGCATTACTGTATATAGCTGACCAAACACTTCTTTCAAAAGTGTTGTTATGGCAGACAAATTTCTCTTCGAATAGTTGTGAAAGATGAATTGACTACTAAAATAGATACTGCATGAACATGAAATTCATTCTCTACAGTACATGGAGCAAAGATACATTACAGACTATTGGCACAAACCATCAAAGCCTAGTACTGTTGGCTTCAAGTTTCAGGTAGAATGCATTTTGCGAGTTTTGGTTTTTTTTAAAAATTTAGTGAGCATCCAAATTGTTTAAGGGATGCAAAACTGTAGCCACGCATTCCTTTAAGTAATTCACAACAGAATGGTACTGAAAAATACATCAAAAAATATAATAATATATATATATATATATATATATATATATATATATATATATATATATAAAATACTGCTGAAACCACTACCTTTGTATTTATTTGTTTTCTGGAAGTTTAGTGCACCTTGTGTCAAGGTGTGATAGCACTCTTAGTCTTATGGGGTGATGCGATTTTTAAAGCCCTGTCTGTGCAACATGCTATGCAACCATTAGGAAGTGTTCAGTGGTCGTTAAAACAAGTCAAGTTGGCGTATGTATGTGTGTGTGTGTGTGTGTGTATGTGACACTTTGGAATGCTAGGTATGTGACACGATTACTCAATAACCGAGTACGCAATTTTTCTCAAACTTGATGTGTACGTGTATCATATTCAGGAGATGTGCCCTAATGTTTTTGGTGCCCATATCTTGCATATTAATAAGTGTGCAGGGCTTAATGTGTGCATTGGAATGTGAGGTATGTGACACGATAACTCAATAACCGAGAGCTCGATTTTCATCAAACTTGGTTGGTACATGCATTATATTGAGTAGATGTGCCCTATTGTTTTTGGTGGTCATATCATGCATATTAATGAGTGGGCGGGGTTTAATGTAAAAATTCGTAAAGTGACATTATCATGCCACTTAAACATTTTAGAGGGGTGGTGTAATGGTTATTTGTGTTCGTCTAAGTGAAGTACATGTGATGACCCAGATTGACCTCACTTGACCTTGGGACCTTTGTAAATTTTTTTTTGGCTACGCCTGGATTTGTCTTGATCAGACAAACCAAGAAGGCAATCACACTACCCTCCTAGGATGTTCCTAACTTGAGTTATTGACATCTTAGTGACCAGAAAGTTTATGCAAGGTATGGAGTGCAATAACTCAATAACCAAGTAACATAGGGGGATGGCTTAATGGAAAGTTGTGTTCATCTGAGGAAAGTGCACGTGTTGACCTACTTTGTGACCTCATTTGACCTTTGTGACTTTTTGTGATGCCTGGATTTGTCTTGTTGAGACAAACAACAAAGGCACTTATACTACCCTCCTATGATGTTCCTTACTTGATTTATTGTCATTTCAGTAAAAAGTTAGATGTTTGCGTGTTATATGCTTTGGAATGCGAGGCATTAAGTGTGATAGTTCAATAACCAAATGATAAAAGGAGGTCACACAAGCAGGGATGATCCTTTAGCAAATATATCTGGTTTTCCAAAGGACAACCTGCATTGGAAATTGGTTGTCCTTCCCAAAACTTGGTTGTCCCCCACGACAAATGCAAAATACGTTCGCAAGCTATAACAGTTTTTTTTTAGTAATGTGAAAGAAAAATACAAAGCTCTGCTGTAAGCTATGGAACTATAGCAACTTAAAACTCAAGAGAAAAAGCAAAAGAGGCTCATCTAGATGCTTTCATGCCTTCAAGGCACACATGTCCCCAAGACATATTGGGTGATATGTATAAAATCCAACTGAAGTTTAATGCCTTTTCACAAATGTAATGTATAAAAGAAAAGCAGAATTATAACCCCCTCTCAGTCAAAAAGCAATTTAGTTAGTTTTTATCAAAAAAAAAAAAAAAAGACTTTTCCTCATATACAGCATTTAATAAAGTTATTTACAATGCAAGTTTTGACTCCAATTTTTATAATATTGTGTATCACAGTACTAAAATATGAAAGCATTTTCTCTTCTTTACCTCTGCTTTCACACTAATGGGACTTCTATGGCTTTTGGAACACCCGCTTCAGGTTGAAAGTTCAAGTTGAAAGTCATTTATTAGATAAAATTACAAAGCTATGTTTGTTTCTTGTTGTATGGCAAAATTGTGAAACAGAATAGAACAGGCTTCTCGGCCTTTGTTAATTTTTCCTTTTGAGGCAAACACAACGGTTGTCCAAATGACAACCATGGCATGATTTCTAGTTCTCCATCATAAGTTTTGGTTGTCACGGATGACCAGATGACTGCTGCATTTCTTCCTTGCACAAGGACAAAAGACAAAAGGACAATGCCAATTAACTACTCTCATATACTGCCCCAAACTCAGGTAAATGGCAATTTAGTGAAGGTGATGTGTGTATGTATTTGTCACATGGAAATGGGAGGTATGCAGTGTGATAACTTGAAAAATCCAAGTGTTCAATTCCTCTCAGACTGCAAGTGTTTGGATTCAAATTAAATGTGCCCATGTGTTTTTGGGTGAAGGCCAAAAGTTATTGGGGCTAAAGGTGTCAATTATGCCTACCTCGCAACTCCCTAAATAAACCAGAATGCAAAAATGCATTGAGGTTTCGATGATACATACATGCTCTTTTCAATAAAATGCTACATTTCTTGTAACAACTGGTGACCCAAAATAACCTTTGTCTCCACCTGTAAGTGACTGGTTTTTCTTTTAACCAAAACATTTCTCTATTCAAAAAGCCAAATTTCCTACTGTTCCTTAAGATATTCTGCAAACAAGGTTTTCAGAGTGTGATGCCAGGTGATACCAGATGACCTCTGACCGCCATCAAAAACAACAGGTACAGTACTTTCAACTCACCATAACACATCCACATACTAATTAGGAAATCCATCCAAGTTTCCTACCTTGAGATATCCCATTTTGACAAGTTTTTCAAAGTTTGACCGATCATGACCCCAGATGTCCTTTCAACTCCACAAAAAAAAAAAAAAAAAACCCTTATACAGACCATCTTCTCACCATAATTCATTTACTTACTAATTTTGTAATCCATCCACCTTTCATACCTTGAGCTATCCTAAACAAGTTTTTCTGAGTTTGCCCCTATGACCCCAAATGACCTTTGACCTCTACCAAAATCAATAGGGTTCTTCCATCATAACGCATCAACATATCAAGTTTGAAATCAATCCAAGCTTTCTACCTTGAGATATAGTGTGAACAAGAAGTTCGAAGTTTGACCCCATGTGACCCCAAATGGCCTTTGACCTCCACCAAAATTTATTGGGTTATTTCTTACATCATAACGCATCAGCCTATCAAGATTAAAATGAATCCAAGTTTCCTACCATAATGTATCATGTAAACAAGGATTTTAGGTTTTGACCCCATGTGACCACAAATGACTTTTGACCTCCACGAAAATACATCGGGTTCTTTCTTACATCATAACGCATCAACATATCAAGTATGAAATTAATCCAAGTTTTCTTCCATGAGATATCGTGTAAACAAGGATTTCGGGGTTTGACCCCACGTGACTCCAAATGACCTTTGACCTCCACCAAAATCAATAGGGTTCTTCCTTACATCATAACGCATCAATGTATCAAGTTTGAAATTGATCCAAGTTTCCTGTCTTGAGATATTGAGTAAACAAGGATTTTGGTTTTTGACCCCTGTGGCCCCAGATGACCTTTGACCTCAACCAAAATAAATAGGGTTCTTCCTTTCAGTATGGGGTATCTGTGTACCAAGTTTGAGAACTGTCAGATCTTCCCTTCTCAAGATATCGTGTACACAAGCAAAGTGTCACAAACACACACACATACACACGTACATACACACTTACATACACACACACGCCATCATGAATGCATAGGTTTCTCTTTTCATCGAAACCAAAAAATCATTTTAAATGCAAGGAACCATAGTGCCCTTGGGCTCTTGTTTTTAGAAATTTCAACATTTTATGTCTCAGCTCAAGAATGTCATATGAAGGTGAAAGTTGAACTGTTAGAATTCATTTTTCCTGCTTAGTATATTTTTTATTTTTCTTACTTGAGGTACATTTTAATGTGTGAATAGTGTCATGACCAAAAGGAGAACATTCAATCTACATTCAAATACCCACATGCCCAATGACAGTGTTCTCTATAGAGGTTGTTTATCCTTTTACGTGCAAGATCGAGCAGTCACCCCAATTTGAAGTAGTGTAGCAGTTCAATGTTTCATGATTTTCTTTTTCAACTGAAATTTACTAGAAGTAACTACTTGGTCTACCCTGTATATGCAACAATATGATGAAATGAAGAGAATTAAGATGGCAATTTTAATCTTCAGCTGTTGCTTCAAGACTGCTATTTACCTGTAATTTGTCGTTCAGTAGTATAAAGGAGGTGTGAGTTCAACCATATCTGCATGATGAATTATAGGTCATCCTAAAAATGGTATGGCCCATAATGGCCGGAACGTACATTAATACTTAAAATCCAACCCCACACCAGCAGTTCTTTCCCTTTAAATGATAAATGTAAACCATCTCTTTTAAATAGTGAAATGTCAGTCTTATATTTCTTAGTAAGAAATATTCGACAACTGTCGATGAAATATATATGTTTTCCCTTAAGGGTGTCGCGGAGTTTGCGATTGATGTACCTGATTCTGTCAGTGTGCCAGTTCAGGTCTACCCTAGGCAAAATCCCAGAAAACACAATTGCAGCATTGGGGTACAATTTCTTGAGCAACTCACTGAGAGTTGAACACTTTTCCAAAATTTCAGCAACTTCGTCATTTGGGGTTCTAGCCTTGGTATGAACATTGTTTGTCTCTGTATGAAGCAATACAAAGTTAAAGTTTCCCTTCCCAATTTGATTCTGAAGTGCTGTTGCAATTGCTTCTATTGTGCCTCCTGGGAAAAATTTGACCTCAATACTTATGGATGGACATGCACTTTTCCAAAGTATAGCTACATCCCTGCCATGGGAGTCACTCAATACCAGAAGATTTTTTTAAATCTGCAATGGAAGAGAGAAACAAAAGTATAACAGAGGAGGTAATAAATTTCTTTCAAGTTAATTACACTTGAATTAAACCTTCCGAAGTTGTATAAAGGGATTTGTAAATTTTGTTAACAATGTAAAAGTAAATTTTGGAACATAATTGCTTATTCCCAATATTTTGTTTTTGTGGAACTTGGTTGACTAAACTGTAGGAACATTGTCGTGCAAAGAAGACATTGCGATTGTCTGCTATACAGTACATAAACTGATTTCTTTTTCGTTGTGAGATTGAGAACCAAGGTGTACAATTCTGTATCATTCCCCTTCTTGTTGTACATACTGCATGGCATATCTAGTTACTGCATTGTTCTGTAGTTGCAGTACTGCTTATATTTTCACCAATATATAAGCTCCGAATTGCTACTTCAAGATAACTTTGTTCAAATGGAGCATGAGAAATACTTTTAACATAAATGTCAAAACGGATGGTATCATTGGAAAGCTTAATAGAAATAGATCGGATGAAATGGAAGTGTTCATTTTTGTTCGAACTATCAGGAAGGATGTCCCACTTTTTACACATCAAACTGTCAAGAGCTGCAAAGTTGTTCTCAAGTGTGAACGTTTTCGAAAAATTACCAGAAAATGTTAAATTGAAAATCTTTGCATACAAAGGGTGGGAAAGAAGTGTAAAAGACCTTTTAAGGCTCTTCGACTTTAATGTGTCCAGACAGAATCCATGTAATGCTTATGCCAAGTTTAAACAATCCAATTTTTCAACATATTCAACATTGCAACGGTTTTTATTAAAAGCATTGAAAATAGCAGTCATGTGTTTAATTGCAATTGAACTAGCATGATATTTCATCTTTGGTGATATCTTGGTGCACAGTGGTGCAGCTGTGTTGGATTGGAAGTCAATTTGCACCCATCTTCAGTTTTTGAAAGTATACCTGTTTTATTGTCTATATTATATTCAGAACATTCCGCTACAAAATCACTCCCGAGTAAAACAATTGATGAAATAAGCACTGGGAGCTTGTTCAAGAACATTGCAAAATCCCCAACAGACACAATGCAATCATAGCCAAGAGCATTTGGAATGGGTAGTGGAGATAGGTCAACCTGAGGTCTTGTTCCACTTGAATGTTCCTGTGAAGGTTGTGCAGAACATGTCCCAGCAACTCTATTCCTCTTCTTAGCATGGCCTTTGCCCTTCCTGTCAGTAGACTGTTTCTGAAAAAAGGGAAAAAAACAAATAAACAAACAAATTATATGCAGAACGTACTGTATGGAAAAATTTACTTAGTATTACCAGACAAAAAGAAACAAATTTAAAAAATTAAATACTTCTGTCATTACTAAATAATACTGGACTTTGTACAACATGTGTGTTGTACAGTACCTTTCAAACTAGCACACATTTGGTGGTTAGGCAAGTTACTATTTCCTCTTTTAATACCCATATGATCGAATCAGAACAGGGAAAAGCGAATTTGTGAGATGTATGCAATCATATAGCACTCAATGGTATATGAAAGGCTGACCATCCACCATCACCGAAAATAATGTTGGTCCAGAGGGCGAAGCCTAAGAAGCAATGAGGTGTTAGCATATCTATACGTGAAAAATTAAGTCTCTGGAGAGGTAAATTACTAATTTAGGGGGGGGGGGGGGTGGGTGTGTCAAACATCCTTCTGACCATTTTTCTGGAGAGGGGGTGGCAAGAGCAAAATCTGAGGAATAAACTCGTTTCTCCTTCACCATAAGTGTCACCACTGCATGTATTTGCAATGATTCAACTTACAATGGCTCTTGGTGGGGTCAACGATGACTTGTAGTTAGCTGAATTCCAAATTTACTGTTGATCTGACCTTTATTGAAGAATTAATTATCACACTCCTTTAAATGATTCAAGAAAGAAAATTCTGTGATGGAACATACAGCACATAATGGCCATGCATACACATGATACACTTCGCATCTCCCCACCTCCCCCCCCCCCCCCCCCAAATACAAATGTACCAGTGTTTGCAAGACCTCATTTCAAGAACATGAATTTGTTAGTGCGGATGCTAACGTGGAGAATGATGTTTGGTAAGTACAAAATTTGCCTTTATTAAGCAATGTTCAGTATAAAAATAATGAATTTTGCCAATGGCTATATTTGCAAATATGAACTGTGTAAAGGTATTCTCATTAGGAGGTGCAATCTGGATTTTTACAGCGTTTAGCGTTTGGAAGGTAGAGATTTCAAACAAATATATTACTTTCTGTGGTAAACTTTCTGATACATCTATTAGACACAAAGCATTGAACTCATAATAGTAACATCCTTGCTGTGAAAATTAAAGATGTTTTTGGCTATACCCTACATGTGATGTACTTTTACGCTGGATGTACATGGATCAACAGTGTCAAATTTCAAAGACAAACAGGACATCCATTTATAATAAAAAATAGCATCATGTAATCTTCATTGCATAACATTCAGTGATTTTTTTTGCAAAAGAAACCCCTCTCTTACTTCTGTATCTTGACTTGCAGTAGTCTGTTCTTACTGCGTGGTCTGGTGTGGGTTTATATTTGTGGGAAATGTAATTCTCTTGGTCCTTCCTGGTAGGAAATATCTTGCATGATCATGATGTTATTGGGGGCAAAAGGGTTTGTTTTACCCCATATTTTCATTGGTGAGCAATGAAGAACAGAGAATCTAGGAAAGTTGAAAGCTTGAAACAACTTTCTCCATTTTTGGTTCCTTGCGTTAGCAAAAGGAACCTATGTAGTCAGGTTGGCGTGTGTGTGTCTGTGACGCTAGCTTGGGTACGCTGTAACTCAACAAGGGAAAGTTGGATTAAATTGAAACTTGGTATATAGAAGTGCCGTAGTTTGAAGGTGTGCCCTTTCGTTTTTGGTGGAGGTCAAAGGTCATTTGGGGTCACCAGAGGTCAAAAACTAAAAACCTCAACATGATATTTCAAGGTAGGAAACTTGGATAGATTTCATACTTACTGTGTGGGTGTGTTATTGTGTAAGGATGAAATCTGATATGTTTGGTGAAGGTCAAGGGGTCATCTGGGGTCACCAGGGGTCAAACACTGAAAAACATTTTAACATAGTATTTTAAGGTAAAAAGGACAGATTTCAAACCAATCTGTGTTTGGCTAAGGTCAAAGGTCCTCAAGGTCACTGGAGGTCAGCCACTGGAAAAGTTATTTAGAAAATGTAAGCTAGATAAGATAGGTTCAATAAATTTTTTTATCTCACCTGGTTTTGCATGCTTACACACCCAAACACCTTAGAAGTTTGGCCTTTACATTCGTTCAGTAATGATTACTTCGGGTTTTACACAGATTTTGGATCATTCAAAGTTGTAAGAGGGCAATAACTGAAATCTGTAGATTTCAATGAGCACAGGTCACACTGCATTAAACTGGTCTCTCTGCCAGGGGAAGCAATGCATGGGTTATACAGTATGTCTCTTTAATACTGCTGTGCTCTGTGGGGTAACCTAATCCTCATTCTATTATCACACCCCATTAATCACTTGCTTTAGGCTTAACTGCTGAATAAACCCTGTTTTCTGTGTAGAAATAGCAAACAGGACAAACGGTAGATTGTTTTAAAGTAATAGCAAGTTTTATTTGAGAGCAGGTAAAAATAAGTTATGAGAGAAGTACAAGGGGTGTTTTTCTCTCTCTAACCACATTGTGCATTGTTTATTGGTGATAATATCAAGTTTGATTACAAGCATAAATACATATGGAAATGAGGAAATGTTTTTGAAGGATCACCAAGCATTATAAAAGTTGAATGTAAGTAAGGCCACAAAAATTTAATCATTGATATCATGTAATATAAGTACTTAAATACCCCTTGTGAAGATATTACAAACATTGAGTATGAGCTTTAACTTCTCTCTATTTCGAAGACTGGCTGTACACTAGTTTTTATAATATCCAGCAAGGAACCACAGTGACCATTGGGCTCTTGTTACTTAGGGGTCATTGGGAAATCACAACGGCGTTCAAACCCCGTTTGACTTTCCATTGACTATTGATTGAAATCACTGAGCGTGACCACTGCTCAGGAAGCTGCTCTCACCAATATTCAAAAGAGGTGGAGCTTGTGACCATGCTTGAGTAGTCTTTGGATCTGCCCTCTGTCAAGGGGTAACCATGGCCTATTGTTAAAGTATCTTTTGGTAGTGGCATTGCTGGCTTAATCCGATTAAATTTAGTGCATTGATAGCAAGCTGAACAGCCATAGTAAAAGGATAGGCTATGTATACGGTACATGAATAGTGCATATAGCTTGTATGTTGTGGGTATATGGAGAACAGTTGTGGGAGTTCAGTGTACTATAACATATGCAAAGGAATTATGAAGTACGCGTAGCTATACTACGCGGGGGCATTGTAGGCTATGTGATGAGATTGCCGTGCGATCGATCCCAGGACTTACCATTATTATAGGAAAAAGTCCATGGATAAATCACACCGTCATCCTTGGTTGATTGCAGACCCTACTGTATATTAACAAATACGCACACCAGCTGGTCGCAAAATGTTATCATTACTTTACAAACAAAATGAATAAAATGCAAGTTGTGCACGATACTCGATCTTTATGAACCTTCACCATGCATGGTATGCGGGAATTTGGAAGAAAGTTCAAGCCATACTGTACTTGACAAATGCCCCAGAGCTTGCAAGATTTACTCAACATGATTGAAGTTGACCGCCATATAAAAAACTACTCAGTATGCAAACTTAAACAGCGATCCATACAGACTCAAAGTCACCGTTCGTTTGTGACGATGATCGTAAAAGTCTATCGTTGTATCCCATTCCCCTTGGCCGAATAATGCTGTTTGTGCCGTGAACAAAAATAGTGTGGTTCCAACGTAAAGTGGCTGTTCACAACTTGAAGGTCAGGGTTACCCAGCCGGAAGAAATTTTTACATTTATTGGCCTTAACCAAAGTAGGCCATTTAACGTTTGCTCATATGTCAAGTGCAGATACACTACACGTCCCATTGGTCGGGCGGGCAACGTAGGCTGACAAATGCTTGACACGTAAAATCGGAGGAAAGAATCTCAGAAATATTCCAAGTTAATATCAGCAGAAATGTAGTATTCTGAGCACATGGGCATGGTTAGCAAACTTAGATCAGAGTACTAGTGTGAAAGATGATTGACATTTTATGTACGTACCCAAACGATACCCCTATGAAGAATTTGATGTCCCCGCTGTAGCAGGCATTTTCTTTCCCAAATCCTTCTTGATCCAAAGGAAACTGGGGGTGTGGGGATTACTTTTTAACAAGGAGACATTGTCTTCACTGAAATATGTGCATATAGGCTACCTTCTAAAACAGGTTATATGAAGTCTGAAATTTTTCCTGTTAAGAACTACTGTAAATGCCTGATATTCATTTGCTTGCTTCAAGTGTACTGTCTCGACGTAACAAATTTTCATCTAGCTGTGATGCAGTTGAGTTCGGACTCAGAGTCATGATTCCTTATTTTGAAAAACTGGTCGACTTTTTCACCAGTGAGAAAGTATAAGGACTTGAAAGTCAGTGTCAGGACTCAGTCCTTGAAAGTTGAAAATTGACGGACTCGTGACTAGATACCCTCCGAACTCGACTACATCACTATCATCCAGTATCAAATGTGGTAGGCCCATATACAGCCCATCGCATGCACTTCCTCCTGCTTGCCTAACCCCAAATATTATTAATAACTGTAAAGGTTCATCAATGGACAAACTTTTTTGATGTTGGGAATGAAAAAACAGACTATGACTGCATTTTACCACTCGACTTGTCTCCTTTTTCACCGTCGCAATTTTTGTCCGTATGTAAAACAACGCGGTGCGATGCTGTTCGTTTACATTTTTTACCTACAAGACAAGAAGATATGTCAGATTTTCTACATAGCCAGGATGTAGGGCAATTCCGAAGTAAAACAAGTGACTTACATCTTTGATTAAAAGATAATATTTGTGTTAAAAATTCTTTGCCGATCCCCCCTTCAATAGTCTTTGCAATCAAGCAAAGATATCTCTTAATTGGTTTGACCTAAACTGCTGATTGACATGAAATATAATTCTGAAAATCTAATTAAAAAAATCAGAACAAGAATGCTTTGTTCAATAAAACAAGTTGTATTCATTTGCAATCAAAACTTCTTTATGGGTGAAACAAGTCTATTTACAACTCAATCAAATTCCAATGAAGTTGCTGAAATCTATGCAAGGCTAACAGTAAAGTTCAGCTCTGGGCCGCTCCCTACAAATCTCATCAACATCATTTACAAAAAGGATAAAAAAAATTTACATCAAAATTTCTTTCTACAACCAACGCCCCACATCATTGTTAAGATTTTACTACATACCAATAAACTCAGACTTAAAGCTATCCCACTTCTCATCCCCGTCCACTCCACTGGCCACACCCACCCAACTCAATGCACACCTCGAAATCTTATCATTTCATCATGTTCCATTTTTTTTAAAGCAGAAAGTTTTAGAAAACATAAAGCTTAAAATTTATGCTTACAAATTAAGTTTAACGTGGAAAATAACCATAACTTAATGAAATCACTATACAAATTACACCATTTTCAAGGTGAAAGTATACCTTAAGTCCGACCCTCTGAAGAATGCATTAATTCCAGTACATGATGCAAAAACGTAAAAGGGGATCGTCAACCAGCTGCACATACGTTTTATATTCTACAATCAGACAGTATTAACATTTTGTATGCCATGACTTAATCAAATATTGCGTAGCCTTTTCAAAGAGTGGGCTGAGATTTCTAACTTGACAAGATACTGTATGTCGGTCCATGCACTTATCACAAAATAATTAAGGAACAAAATAATATCAAGCATAATAAAATTATCATACAAATTAAGCCATTTTCAGACTGAAAGTATACCTTAAGTCCGATCCTGTGAAGAATACATTAATTCCAGTACATGATGCAAAAACGTAAAAGGGGATCGTCAACCAGCATACGTTTTAAATTCTACAATCAGAAAATATTAACATTTTGTATGCCATGACTAAATCAAATATTGTGTAGCCTTTTCAAAGAGTGGGTTGAGACCTGTAGTTCAAGGTGCAATGAATATAGGGTTCCGATTGTTTATTTTACCGTTCACTTTCTGAGTTGGTGGGCAACACCTCTGCAGACGGCGTTGGTTGCTTCTCTAAGTTTGCCAAAGGCGGATTTTCCTCGAGTTGACCCTGGAAACTCTAGTTCAACTTGAGCAAATATGGCCAACATGACTTCTCTGTCCAGGCACTTCTTCTCTGTTAGTCCACTTAACGAAGTTACCTCTCCACCATTAAAATTACTCTCTGCTAATTCTTCATCTGAAAAGGCATGCCGAAGCAATTTGCGCAAAAAGCTGGAAGAGGTTTTGGCATCTTCAAACATGCCAGTGTACTTTTCCCTATCGACGGATAGTACATTTCTCCCATTTGAGTAGGCCACCACATTATTTCCTTCAAATTGCCCAAAGGCAGGCTCAGTTCGCTTTTTTTCTCCGGCTGAAAAATTTGGAGAGCTGCTGACGTCCTGACGGGGTTTACTTGCAGTTTTTGCATGAATCCTCCCTTTAATTACGGTAAGTGTTTCTTCCGTTGTTTTTCGATTCACGGACATCGTATTCATTATGGTGTCAAGTTTGTTCATTATTTCATTGTTCTTCGCTGCTTGTTCATTCTTCATATCCAATACTTCTGATTTCAGCTGACTGATTTCCCTTTGAAAATATTCTTTCATGTCTCGAAAGTTTTTTAACAGTTCCAATTTCATTTCATTGACTTCCCTTTGCACAGCTTCAGTAGCTTTGGAAACGTTATTGCAATTCCCGCTACATTCGGAGGAGTACACTTCTCTTCTCGTTATGAGTGGGATATCGTCCTCCGAGTCTGAATCTGAAGGAATGTGTCCAAGTTGAGTTGTTTCCATTGCCTCTCCTTCAATTGCAACCTCGTCGGCACGTTCATTTGAATCCCCTTTTGAACTTCTTTCACCCAAATTTGGAATTTCACGATGTTTTTCGCAGTCTGCATTCTGATTTGACTTCTCAGTCGTTGCATTACACCTCATCCTTTTCGGTGCTTTTTTGGCCATAACATTGCTTAATAATCGTGCTTTGTATGAACGTCCAGAAGACCTCCATTTTGCCAAAACGACAGTCCCTGCTGGCAAATCGCGGGTGCGATCACAAGTTAAATCACGGACAGCTATGAAGGTGGTTTTCCCGACATCCCACTCTGGCTCCAGCCAAGCAACACCAACTTTCGCCATGACAATATTTGACAGAAATTATGAAGTGTAGCGTATCAGCTGGGCTTATATATACTTGAATTTGGAGTAATGACTGACTAAATTGAGTAGTCGAATGCAAATGGTCAATGGAAGCCAGTTAACATACTAAAATACAAATCTTGGTGTGGACAGCCAAGCACTTATAAGTACAATGCTGGTCGTGATTGCTGATAATAAAAGGTAAACGTTTCCATTGATTCCAATTGTATTGTTGGTTTCCTCACTGCCAAATCAAGACCATAATATTGATCAGAAGAAAATGAGTGAATGAAAAGATTTTATTCCGATTCGAGTACCATTGAACCATTGCAGGGATCATTGGCCACTGCGATCGATATCGGTGTGTAGATTGAGATGCTGAGCTTTACTTGGGTACCATAAAGAAGGAAGTGGTCAGGACGAATGTGTTAATCATACTACTACTTTTCAATATGGCGTTTGAGTACGACGAGAATTCTTGCAACACTATTTTTGATGATTCTCTTGATATTTTCTCTGTTGAAGAGGATGTTAATGAACAAGCTAGAGTTATTGTTCCAGTGGTCATTATCCCGTCACCAAAGAAAAGGGTATGCAGCAATAACGAACCAAGGACAGGTGCAGGAAGACCAGCATTGCAAACAAAGTATCCCGAACTGGTTCCAACAGTTAACAATTTTGTGCGACAACACGGGTTTTCGGCGCAAGAAAGAAGACGCACGTCTGTCGGAAACTGTGGCGTTTCTCTGAAACAAATTCAGAAGCATGTGAAAGAGAACTTACCGGAGGTTGGAGTAGTCCACACATCCACGCTACTTCGCATGACAGTTCCCCCAAACAGACGGCAGTTGTCAGCCAAACGTTATAGCGGAAGTGTGGAAGCCAAAGTTCCAGCGAAGAGAAACTGCGTGAGAAAGGAGAACATGGATGCGCACTATCTTGCCAGTCGCGTCAAGTATCGTGTAGAATTTGCAATGCAAAATGAACAATTTTTTTCCGTGATGTCTTGCGACACTATGAATAAAATAAATGTCGGAACTCTTGCAGTAAGTAGATACCATCAACACCAGAGACTTTTCCCAGTCAATGACAGCCCTAACTACCCTGACCACGATTTTCCGGCAGGTGCTGGTTACAAGATTACCCCAGTTGGCCACATGTTTCTTCGAAGGAAACCAGATGAAAACATTTTCGCCTATGACGAATTAGGAAGACTGCACTATCGCTTTCCGCGCACTGGCCCTGCATACATTATAAACAGGGCTCAGAAGTTCCACGCTCTTACGATCGAAACTCATGTCAATGACTTGGTGCCACTCCTTCAGGACCAGGTAGGGAAGGACAAAACAATGTGCCTGTTACTAGTCGATGGAGGGCCTGACTGGAATCAAAGATCATGGTCTGTACTTTTGTACATGACAAGACTTTTCAAACTGTGTAACCTGGATTTCCTGTGTTCAACATCGTATGCTCCCGGTCATAGTGCTTTTAATCCAATCGAACACCTGTGGTCCCCCCTATCAAAACTTTTAACAGGTGTTACATTTCCGGATAGACTGCCAGGTGAAACCCCTCCCTCCCAGCAAAGGAATCTTACTGAAGCGGAGAAGAAAGAGAAAGAAGCCACTGTTTTCAACGAGGCAATTGCTTCTCTTAACAATTTATGGGATGGAGATGATTTTGACGGATTTCCTATCACTTCAAAGGGACAAAAGTGTTTTGAGCAAAATTCACCCTTTTGTGACTACGACCTCATCCACGACTTACTTAAGCATGGGAGAAAAGCAAAGCAGCGTCCCGATGTCGTAGAAGATTTTCTGTTTGCTATGAAGCATGGTGACAGGAGAAATGGCGAATTTAGTTTAATGAAGTGTGACTCAAAGACATGCAGCTATTGTACCGCCCACCCACCATCAGAAGCCGTTAAACGTGTGCTGAATGAAGTTAAAATCCATGGCGGGTTGCCTTCCCCTTCCTTCGATCCAAATCACCCTACTCATTATAGAACATACTTAGATGCGATGAAATGTGACTTTCAGAAGCCCGATGCCGGACTAGTAAAACATCGTGAAAAGGGTCTTGGAAGTTGTCCTAAGTGTCCAGCATATGTTTTTCTTTCACTTTCGGACAAAGTACACCACACTCGCCTTTTGCACAGTTCAAAGCTGTAAACATCTTGTGTTTAATTTCTTATTTATGTAACAAAGGCATGCTCAAGTAGTTTTCCCGGTTTATCTTCAGCGCGGCCGTATACTGGTTATTGAGGCTGCTTTTAAATTCAAATTAAATTTTCATACAGCTACAACTCTAAGTATGAAATCTATTCCAAATGTCGAATAATTCGTGACTGGTGATCAAAATATTAAAATAACACATACTGTCTTGCCGTTCCTGTAGAAAAAGCGAATTTTATGTGCCTCTATGGTCGAGGAATGTCTGGTACGAACATGGTGCGAAATGGTAAACCCAAACCTCCAGATTATGAATATGCAAGTTTTAATTGCAAAGTTTCTGTTTTTTTCCTAAATTCTCAATTTTTTTACATTTTCTTGCCAATATTGCCTGGATTGATTTTATATGTAGAAATATTTTGCAAATTTATGTTAGCATTTTTTCAGTTTGTAAGTTAAAAGCAATATCCGCATACTTGAAAATTTCAAAGGCAATAGCATGAACTTTCTTGGCACATTTTGTGATGTGATTTCCAAGAAAATAGATATTTAGTTTAGCTGTAGGTTATTATTTATACGCTTTATAATTTGTCTGCCTCAAAGGGTGAAAACAGTTGATATGGTTTGGGAAAGGATAAAAACAAATATGTATACCCAGCATAGCTCAAACATTGTGCATACGATTGAATACGTGTAATTACAAAGTTCTACATGCGGTTGTTCCTGGCGGTGCAATCGTTCTGCGATTTCCCCGCCCCCCTCCACTTCCCTTCCAGTTACACTGTCAGTTTAGTGATAAAATTTAGAAGAAAGACACGTTGTCAAAAAAGGCTCTGTTGTTGCAAAGGCCTAGGAACTATTGAGGCACACTCAAGACTCAGACCCCACTTTCAATGTTTGCATCAGTTCTGCTATAATTTTAAATTACACATAATTAACTAAGTCACGCTTTAAGGTGTAGATTAATGTCGGATATCTGTAAAATTACCATTATCGGCTTGCTTTTTCCAATAATAGTAACATCTTAAAAAATGTGAAAATGCATTCTTCTCTTCTCTGTTGTTTTTTGTTGTCTCCAATTAAATGCAAGTCCGTTTATTCTAGAGAATAAACACTCGAAATTTTCTCTCCCAAATATCTATGTCTCAACTAAACCGGAAAATTCCAGCACTACATCTGTGTGTGCGCCCTGAAATTAGAAATCATTAGGGACTACCCGTTATTCCCGGGGTTCAATGTTCCCAAGTTTCGATGTTCCCTGTTTTAGTATATCTCGTTCCCAGAAGTGTGACTGTTTCCAACAATCGGGAACATTGAACCTTGGGAACATTAACATAGCCACCTAGCAGCTGTGATACATGGCCGGTTATAATTCCCCCGTCATGTATCACAGCCTCGAGGGGTGCAGACTTAAATAGGGTTTCTTCTGCCGGTACCTCACGAAGACAAATTCGCAGGCTTACTTTTGAAATCCTTAAAGGTAAATTCGGAAGTTCACCTTTGCCACAAAATAGGCTCTTCTATTTTCAACAACTTGCGCAAGTCACAAAAATAAAGGAGCGAATTAAGCCTGGCGACAATCTTGTTATTTTTTCTTAAATTTGGTGAACTAGCGAAATTCACAGGCTGAGTGACAAAACATACCCATGTGAAATTTTTCTTCGTGCGAGTGTATTAGTAGGCTACAAGTTTTCATTTCTTGCTTCGGAGCTCCTTCAAGAGATCTCACTTTTTCGTGATTGACCCTTTTTACATACTTGAATGCAACTGACCAATTAACAAACGAGACAGCTCCTATAGCCCTACAGTGTATGCATTATGACAGAATGAATTGGCAGATTTTTACGATCTCATGTTTGTGTTCCGTATCTGCTGTAGTTCAGAAAAAACATGTTCGTAAAATTGAACAAATACATGTAGGAAGAGAAATTAACTGTTTCCTTTTGTTCTGGAAATTATTTGATAAAATGAATAAAAGGTGTAACTGAAAACAAAAAAGCAGGTAGTCCTTCGATCTTGTGAAAGTTGGGTACAACGAATGTTTACATGCCAACTTTCACCATTGGGTTGACTGTGTGCAGCCATAGTCTGTCGAAGGAGATTCGGCGGAGAATCTTCGCAAAATTACGTGTGGCCAACGATTAACACACAGGCCTACTGTACAGTATCAATGCAAGCCATGCAGTGCGTTGGGCAGAGTGGGTTTATGTGCGACTGCAAAAAGAACAGTTCCTTCGTTGTAGTTTCTTGCATTGCTCGAATTGTAAATACGAATACACAGATTAACAGTAGGCTGCGGAGATTTTTCATAATTGGCAGGGAGGGTGTGAGGTTATTGCTATGTGGGTGTGAGTCAATTGCTTTATAATGCTTTGCGCGCTACAGTTACACTCGCAAGGAAAAGTCCCAGCTAGGCATACATTATATCCATGGTTTAGAAATATGGTTTGTAAACATCACTGACTGAACCGTCGAAACCAGGGGAATAAACGACTTCGACTGAAAGTATGACAAATTGGCCATGTTAATCACACCTTGCAAGCAATATGATTTCTGCCAATTTTGTTCTTGTTTTCTCTACGGCCGCAATGCACGGTAAAACGGGTCAGGAGGTTGTTCACAATCCAAGTAAAGATATGCTCGTCACAAAGTTAAATTCTTTCGACAGAAGCTGAGCATGATCATAGCGGGCCAATGACTCTGAAAGGGGAGATGTTTTCCGGACAGGGGGTGGTGGTGTCATTCTTCAAGGCCCGGACGCCAAACTGTTTGTGTAAAATAACTAAATTTCATCAAGTCAATGGTAAATTGCAAACTCCATGGGGCGGGGCAAAAAAGTTTCTCCACAAGTCTGCCCCAAAGTTATACCTCACCCCGTTACGATCGTTAAGCTATGGCTGTGTTGAAAGGAAGAAAGTTTCTTAACTGCGTGTGGATCTAACATTCGAAACATACGTGAGTAGTCTTGCTCACCGGAAAAAATCTGGCCAGCTATCGAAAATTATAATCGTAATTTTCTAGTTACGTGGGAAGTTATGTTAATGTTTCACAATACCCGTACTTTTGCCTACGATCTCATTGTGAATGTAAGCCTATGATGTCCCATGTGTGATGAACTCTATGTTGTATACGAGCTGAAGAAATATGTGCAGGGGCCACACTCTGGCGAAATTCTTTTTCGGATGGGAGTTGCTCGCAATTCATATTTAATTGGTAGGAATTTTGATTTGGTTAGGCCTCCCTGAAATCTGTGTTTTACTCTAAATAAAATCATGATCGTTTTAAAGTGTTGTCGTGTGTACAGAGTATTCACTGCATGAAGTACAGCGGTACAAGTTCACAAATATATTGCAACGTTATATATGTAGGTGCGGGCTAAGATAGTCAGGACTGCATCAGGCGCTAGTACACCAGGCATGAAATGAACGGTTTCAAAATGCATTTTGATAGAGATAATTTTGATTGCACAAGTCTTTTTGAACCAATAGTATTTTTAACAAATAGAACTATGAGAAGTTGCAACTTATAACCCAAGGTGTTAATATGCTGGGCAAATTCATTATTTAGAAATTACATTCGTAAACGTCTCTACAAGTTCGAGTGCTCTTTGCGGACTTTCGGGTGAGAAATCACACAACCAAGCTCCATCCCAATTTTCCTTCGACACTTTGTTTTTCAATACTCAGATTCTTATGGCAGTGAGTGCTGCACTCACACAAACTTGTAAATACTGCAACTGACATCAACAGTAAGCCTAATCTTCTACTGAATTGCTATTGACCAGTTCAGGTCTTTGTTGTGAACCAGCCATCTGATAGAGATAATCCCTATTCAGAGTCAAGTGTCAGTCAGTCTGGTTGTTAAGGAAGGTAATTGTTAGAGTCTGTGAGGTCACTGCCAGGCCTTCTCATTAACCTGGCATGACGTCAGAGCCATGGTCACTCAAGTGTGAGACAGGAAAGAAGGTGAACAATAGGCTAGGAAGCAAACGGGGTTTGAACGCCGTTGTGATTTCCCAATGACCCCTTACCCTTTTCAAAGTTTCAGATGAATCTTCCTGGGGGCATACATTTTCCGGTGCAATCCACACATCCTCATCATTAACCTTAAACAAAATCAGGTTGTTAAGCGGGTCAACCTGCAACACATTACCGGGGAAGGAGCATCCATTAACTGTTACCATCCTTAAATCACCTTCGTGAAGATGAAGGCTCATGGCAGTGACCTTCTTAGAGGTCAGCGAACGTTGTCCTCGCCCTTTGTCTGACTGGCTACCCACCTGGAAGTTAATGAGATATTAAAACTGATAAGCTATTGTCAGAGTGGTTTACGGTCAACTATGCCCCTGGGACAACTAGGCCTGGTCATCTCTGCCCCTGGACAACTCCGCCACCGAGACAGCTTGGCCCTTGGACAACTCCGCCACCGAGACAAATCGGACTTCGGACAACTGACACAACTTGGCCACTATTGAATGAGCCCTACCCTTATTAATATAAGGAATTCAAGTTCTGAAACTTCCACTTCTCCGTTCTTTCTACCAGCCCAAAATTACTTATTTGTCTTTTGTAATAACAACAATATTATAGGAATACAAATCCAGTCAATGCATGTAGCCCACCACTATTATACTTGAATGACACCTACAATTACTTGACCGAAGTTTCAGAATAAGGCATCAGCATTAATTTGAAATGAACATGTTTTCTGTTAAAAGTAAACTTGAAAAAACAGGTATTTTAGGATGTCAGGACTTCAATTGATTAGGTATGTATTCTTGTCATAAATCGAGAAAAAGAGTAAGAAATGTTCCTTTTCCAAAAATTTCACTTGTATTTTCAAATTAGGTTAACTTTGAGCGATGTCTTAAAGCTGAACATAAGGCTGTGCAATTTTCCTCAAAAATGCACAACCTTTGGTTAGTTCACTTAATATGTCATGTCAATAGTGGCCAAGATGTCTCGGAGGCCGAGTCGTCCAGGGTCCGAGTTGTCTCAAGGGCCGAGGCGTCCATGGGCCAAGATGTCTCGGTGGACGAGCTTTCCAGGGGCCCGAGATGTCCGGGCCGAGTTGTCCGAGGGGCCTAGTTGACCGGACATCGTCAAAGTACTAAACATTGAATTTGTTTTTCCCCCTTCAATTTTGTCCACAACCTCATTATAAAAAAAAAAATCCAATTTTTACCCAGGCAACGACCAATTGTTCTTCTGTGATCTGTCAGCAGTTGACCTCTTCAATGGATTGATTTCTAAGGTGTGAAAGGTATCAATAAACTTAAATTCTCATTTGATTTTAGTTAGATTTTAGATGGTTCAAAGTACAGTAGTTGGGGTTTTGTAAACGAACAGTGTCGGGGCAAGGGGAACAGACCTCTGAAATCCCCTAACTTTGAAAAAATCGAGAATCATGGAAAACGGCGCCGCAGAATGGGGATAGATGTAACATCGGACGGAGTATCTACTAGAGAGGTGTGGAATATTAACTTCAAACTGACACTGAAGTGAGACCATTTGACGTCGGACTTTGAAAACATTTTGAAGAAACAAATTCACACACCAATGCATGCGTGCACACCCCTATTCTTTAAAAAAAAAAAAAAGAAATTCGTAGAGAATATTGTGCAGCGATGGAATGAAAATCATGACAATGAAGAAAATAATTTTTGTAAAAAAGTTTGTGAGGTATTAATGTCGTAATTTAAGAGTAATTCAATTGTCTTTACCCTAGTTGGTCTAAAAATTACTTCCAGGGCGACTTCAAGTACTGTAAGATTTTATTGGTAACAAATCTAGTGAAACTACTACCAAGAGCGGATGGCCAACTGGCATTTTTGATTCCTTGCCGTAGGCAGGCAAGGAATCTATGCGATGGTGATGTCGTGTGTGTGTGCGTGTGTGTTTGTGAGACTTGCTTGTAAACACGATATCTTAAGATAGGAATGTCCCACACTTTTCATATTTGGTATATAGATTTATCATGTTGAGAGGAAGAACCCTATTGTTTTTGGTAGAGGTCAAAGGTCATTTGAGGTCACCAGCGGTAAAATTGCAACAATTTCAATGATAGCTTGTAAACACGATATCTTCAGATAGGAGTGACCGACACTTTTCATACTTGGTATATAGATTTGTCATGTTGAAAAGAAGAACCCTATTGTTTTTGGTAGAGGTCAAAGGTCATTTGAGGTCACCAGCGGTAAAATTGCGAAAACGCCGAAAATGGCTTGTAAACACGATATCTTCAGATAGGATTGCCCGACAACTTTCATACTTGGTATATAGATTTGTCATGTTGAGGGGAAGAACCCTATTGTTTTTGGTAGAGGTCAATGGTCATTTGAGGTCATCAGCGGTAAAATTGCGAAAACACTATAAATAGCTTGTAAACACGATATCTTCAAAAAGGAGTGACAGATACTCTTCATATTTGGTATATAGATTCGTCATGTCCAGAGAAAGAAGCCTATTGCTTTTGGTAGAATTCAAGTTCATTTGAGGTCACCAGCGGTAAAATTGGGAAAATCCTGAAAATGCCTTTTAAACATGATTTCTTCAGATAGGAGTGACCGACACCTCTCGTGCTTGGTATATAGGTTTGTCATGTTGAGAGGAAGAAGTCTATTGTTTTTGGCTGAGGTCAAAGGTCATTTGAGGTCATCTGCGGTAAAAATGTGAAAACACCGAAAATGGCTTGTAAACACGATATCTTCAGATAGGATTGCCCGACAACTTTCATACTTGGTATATAGATTTGTCATGTTGAGGGGAAGAACCCTATTGTTTTTGGTAGAGGTCAATGGTCATTTGAGGTCATCAGCGGTAAAATTGCGAAAACACTATAAATAGCTTGTAAACACGATATCTTCAAAAAGGAGTGACAGATACTCTTCATATTTGGTATATAGATTCGTCATGTCCAGAGAAAGAAGCCTATTGCTTTTGGTAGAATTCAAGTTCATTTGAGGTCACCAGCGGTAAAATTGGGAAAATCCTGAAAATGCCTTTTAAACATGATTTCTTCAGATAGGAGTGACCGACACCTCTCGTGCTTGGTATATAGGTTTGTCATGTTGAGAGGAAGAAGTCTATTGTTTTTGGCTGAGGTCAAAGGTCATTTGAGGTCATCTGCGGTAAAAATGTGAAAACACCGAAAATGGCTTGTAAACACGATATCTTCACATAGGATTGCCCGACAAC
This sequence comes from Holothuria scabra, assembly GCA_037179385.1. Taxonomy (NCBI): domain Eukaryota; kingdom Metazoa; phylum Echinodermata; class Holothuroidea; order Aspidochirotida; family Holothuriidae; genus Holothuria; species Holothuria scabra. The sequence continues at coordinate 16,724,218 of CM074183.1, read as the reverse complement.
TTTCATACTTGGTATATAGATTTGTCATGTTGAGGGGAAGAACCCTATTGTTTTTGGTAGAGGTCAATGGTCATTTGAGGTCATCAGCGGTAAAATTGCGAAAACACTATAAATAGCTTGTAAACACGATATCTTCAAAAAGGAGTGACAGATACTCTTCATATTTGGTATATAGATTCGTCATGTCCAGAGAAAGAAGCCTATTGCTTTTGGTAGAATTCAAAGTTCATTTGTGGTCACCAGCGGTAAAATTGGGAAAATCCTGAAAATGGCTTTTAAACATGATTTCTTCAGATAGGAGTGACCGACACCTCTCGTGCTTGGTATATAGGTTTGTCATGTTGAGAGGAAGAAGTCTATTGTTTTTGGCTGAGGTCAAAGGTCATTTGAGGTCATCAGCGGTAAAAATGTGAAAACACCGAAAATGGCTTGTAAACATGATATCTTCAGATAGGATTGCCTGACAATTTTCATACTTGATGTATAGATTTTTCATGTTGAGAGAAAGAAGCCTATTGCTTTTGGTAGAGGTCAAAGGTCATTTGAGGTCACCAGCAGTAAAATTGCCAAAACTTCGAAAATGGCTAGTAAACACAATATCTCCAGATAGGAGTAACAGATACTTTTCATATTTGGTATATAGATTTATCATGTTGAGAGAAAGAAGCCTATTGTTTTTGGTAGAGGTCAAAGGTCATTTGAGGTCACCAGGGGTAAAATTGCGAAAATTCTGTGCCTAAAATGTAAGAAAAATCTATCAAGCACTGTCAATTTGAAAGCAGGTAAGGTATTTAATGGCAAGGAATCACTAAGCCTTTTGGCTTTCTGGTTGAAGGATGGGAATTGAACTAGAAAGACGAAGGGAAAGCAGTTAGATGGGCAGTTGGAATTTGATGCAGGCCTAATCCTGTCTGAATGACTACCTGAGCTGTGCGCCACATTCAACTGGTGTACTGTAGTAGTCGGAAGTGAACGAAAAGTAACGGGCGGAAACTATGGAAGGCGGAAAGTAACGGGCCCCTTTGAGAGAACGACCCATTGAATGCAAAAATGAGTCCAACCAATATTCTGGTAGTGGCTACGTTGGCTACGCCGGTTTCACCATCACCTGGTCACGGTGAAGAAATAATAACTTGCACAGTTTTATTATTCCAAACAAAGTTGAGTGGCAAGTCCAACCAAAGTCCCCTTTAATTCCCGTAAAGGTTACAGTGGCTCTACCGTGAAGAAATAATGTATAGTTTATCTTGGATTGGACAGCTTAGTCGGCTACCCCTCTCTGTTATTTTGTGGCGGGCATTCTATGGTTACCATACTTGGAAGGAAATTAACTTTTTAGTTGAGAAAACTAACGATTTTAGGGAAGGAAGCTAACCAGCTTACGCATCCGGAAACTTCTTGTCCCAGGTCCACGTCTGTTCGCATTTATGAAGTTTTTTGTAAGGACAGAAAAAGAATCCTTCTCAAAATCATGTTGCCAACTTGTTTAAGCCTATTAATTTTTGAAATATAATTAAATCGTAAATTAACGCAAAATAATATTCCCTCATTAGTGAAATAGTTCATTCCAGTGAGTGCAAACCGGCAAGATCTGGAACAAGGTCCAACGTTTTTCGTGGTCATGACCCCGTCATTATTACCCCAGGGCCCGGTATTGAAATGTTTTTTAACCTTTTTTCTAACCCTAACCCTAACCCTTATGCAACTCACTGTCCTCAAACGCATTTCCTTCTCCTGAACTTCACGATCCCATTGTGAACCCCATCCATCAAAATGAACCAAAAATGTTGTGGCACCGTTACCCTCTGCGGTTGGCACATTTTTGTGCTTGACAGTGGCCCTCTGTCAGTATCCACACTCGTCTACGGCTTCTATTTCTGCGCCAGGTTCGAAATTCATTGTAATAATTATATTGAAATGCTAGTCTCGACTGTTTTGATCCGCGTTTTGAGTAAGAATGAAGGAGGCTATCCCATTTTGACCTTGTTTGTGAACTACCTTGAAATTTAATCCTCGATTAAAGGGGCCAATAAACATTCACGTATCCGGCCGGCCCGTATGTGACGGAAAAATTTGTTTATTCTTAGATTCACAAAAATGGACCTCCTGATATGAAGGTGTTATACGGGGCTCTAATACACAGAGATATACACACTGGGACCGAGGTTTAAATTGTGACCAAAGCAGCCTTTTATCTTCTCTTGTCTTTGAGCTTGGAAGCCGACGGAAACGTCTTAATTGGTGCGAATAGTTTGACTGAGACGGTGGTAAAGTCCGGGCCTACCTTGTTCTCTTTTTTATTTGTTTGTCTCGCAGTCAATGTCACAATAGTAGAACAGAATTACTTATGAAAATGTTTCCGCTTTTGATGCTTGGCGGACATTATGGCCTTGTTACCACGAAGAAAAAAAAATGACTGTCATATCATTGTTTTGTCCGATATGAGACGGTGAAAGGGTCACGGAAGGTTATTCTCCTAACAGTATAATCCAGTGTATATTGTGACGGTGCCGATAATGCAATGTTTCAGTTATGCTACTCCTTCAAACATAGGGGAAGGAAGTTTCTCGAGTTGGGGGTGATCGAGCCGGGTGGAGAGAGGGGCTGAACTGTTCGGTTTTGAAGCACCGCCCTGGATGAGGGTCTAAGGGGAGGGAGTGGAAATGCTTTGGTATGTCGGGATCTTTAGTGCAATTTGGTGAAACAAATTGGTTTAATTTTTGGAGAAATAAATGCAGAGTTTTCAAGTAAACACAAGCAACAACAAGAGGTTTTCATCCGTGGACTGAAGGGACTGAATTATGCTTCCGGCCTCCCCGTGACATTCTTGACTGGTCCTCCACGCTTCGTGCGCCTGTCTTTAAATTACATCGATTCATTATCATTCTGCCAGTGTAGAAGTTCTGCTATATAAATAAAACTGAATTGTTGTACCGCATAGCAGTGACGTTTGCATGATTTTTAAGGGGCCCCGGCAAATCTTCCCAATTTATTTTATAAACAGGGTATGTTCTTATTCATTTCGAAATCATAGGAGCAAACACAGCATAAGTTACTAACCCTCTCCCGCCGGCCGGCGACTGTTTTAGAATAAGTCGTAAGACCTTACTTGCATAGAATTTAGCCTATGAAGAATAGTGGGAAGTCAGTCACTTGATTTTAGTTACTGATTTCCTTTCAACTTTTAATCAAGCCTCTACTAGTGTCATACGAACTGATAGGTGCCTCTTGACTTCATTTCTGACGGACGATCGGAAGAGCTGGACCCTTTGGTAAAAGACGTACCAAGTGAAACCCTGCCAACACTAGTAAAGGTTTGAATACTCACAGGCACTCTTCAGACTTTTCCTATACCACTATTCCGTAAATTCACCAAGTAAGTAATTTTCCCCGACTTACTTTTGAGGACTCGGGGATGTACCCCGGCCCCCTTTAAACTGCTACTGATTGAACGCAATATTCACACCGGTTAAGGCATATTTTCCACAGGCGAATTAAGAGAGGATAACTTCAACACGCAGTTCCACTGTTCATATATGCCTAGTATTACCTTTCCACGTTAATTTTCATTCATATGGTTCAGTGTAATTTATCTTTCGATGATTAGGTACAGACATTTAAAGACGGAGGCCTAAAAATTTGCATAAAACATCATTGTAAATAAGGTAAATGATTGTTTTCATTAGAGGAAAAAGTCAATATGACCAGTGGCGGAGCTACCACATGGGCCTAATCAGAGGCCCCCCCGGTGACGGCCTCAAAATTGCCTGTCAGCACCCTTTTTATCCTTTTAACCCGGCCGTATTGATGTATTTGTATCTACCTACATAAAAGCGCCCTACAGCCTATTTTCGCCCCCTCTGACTTCATTATTCTTGCCCAAGAAACTTTGAAGCGCCCCTATACAGGCCATTCTTTCCCCTCTCTGACTGGATTCCCTTCCTCCGCCACAGAATATGTCGGACTGGCCATGCAATCGTACTAGTAAAAGGCAGCCGAGTTCCAACAAGACCTGTGCTTTTAATCCAACTACACAAACGCGTATTCCTTATGTACTGTACTTTACAACCCTGAAGCTATTACGTAATAGCTCCGTGCCCTCATATACACTCGCGTTGATTTCACGTTCAACAACGATGAGTCATACTTTTCATTGTATTTAGACGTTTCAACTCGCGGAAAACAAAATAATTCACCGATATGCAAGGCATTGAAAAAGTTCGTTAACACATCTGTTGTTCTAAGTATATTGATAGTGCATAGGGTAACGGGAGACAATCAGCTTTTAGGATATGTTATTCTGCACCTTTTTTTCAATTTCATATCTCAGTAAACTGCGAGTAATCGGATTGTACAGCCCGTGCAGCTGAGAGACACCGTTGCTGTAGAGATACCTACATCTCTTCAGATAGACCTAGTAGATACTACTGTTCATCAATAGAACCGGTGTCTATAAGGGAGGCAGCACATATGTGGAACAGCCTGGTCAGAGTCATCAGACGAGATAAGAGCGGTGTATCATTACACCTTGAGTAGCGCAGGCAAGCCTTGGGCAAACAAATCCCAAAAGCAGTGAGTTCTGTACAGTCAACTTCTCATGTTTGCGACTGAGACACCGTGCAAGTGGGAATGGTTTCAATTGTCAACTTTAGATGATTAGGCTAGGCCTAGGCCTACAGTATGTGTACCATTACCGTGAAACAGGTTTATTGATTGTATTCTTTAGAACTTATCAAATTGTACATCGAGTACCATCCATATTCAGTACAAAGACAAATTCTTTCATACAGCATGAAAGCAATCTCGCAAATTTTATCAAGATATTGGTAAACAGAGTTTTATAGGCCTAGGTTTCACGCTATCGGTACACATACTGTAGGCCTAGGGCCTAGGCTATATAACATTAGGCCTAGCCTAGGCCTATTTAAAGCCAAGCCTAGGCTAGGCCTACTTCAAAAGGGCTTCTGACTTAGGCCCTAGCCCAGCCTAGGGCCTAGGCCTAACGTTAGGCTGTAAAGCTGAAAGGCTATCCTAGTTCTCACGTACACTTTTGTTCCCTGAACTAGTGTGGGAAGCCCACTAGCCTACCCTAGGTCAGCAAACCGCAGACTAAGCTAAGCCTAGGCCTAGACCCTATAGACCTAGGCAGGCCCAGGTTAGGCAGTGGGTTTTGCCTTAATCCAAGATACCCACCGTTGCCTACTATGGCAGGGAGTAAATTTTAAAAGTAGCTAGGCCTACGGGCTTTTTCCCAGCATGTCTTAAATAGGCCTAACCAATCTCCGAAGGACAAATAGGAAGGATATCGTACGAATGAGTCCTAATATTTAGGCCTAACCATATTTTGGGGTTTAGGGATAACGTTCTCTCCCTAGACCCATGTTTGTCTCTGAACATTCTTATTACTAAACTACACTAAACTTTTAGTAAGCACACCACTTATTCCAGAAATTTCCTCCGCCAATAGTGCTACAGGTCGAATTTAGTCCCCTAGTCTAGCCTAGGGTATAGCCTTGGCCAAGGCTAGGAGATTGCAGATCAAGTTGCTCGCCTACCTATAAAATAATAGCCTAGGCCTATTTTGTAATGTGGAGAATGTAGTTAATTAAATGTGAGTACTTATGATGAAAAAAGTGATGAAAACAAAGTTAAGGTACAATAATTAGAAAGTTAAGGGGCCTAATGAAGGCTTAAGCCTAGTCTATGCCTAGCTTTGGCATAGGCCTAGGCCTATATCCTTTTGAGACAGGCATTGTAAATTTCCCTAGGCCTAGTTTATGACTCTTCACTCAGAGGGGTAACCACTAGCTGTACCAAAACAAAAGCATTTCTAGTCTAGCCATAAAATCTTAGCAGCCATATGGTACACAAATTTGATAATAGTATGAAAGACCAACTTGTAATCTTTTCATATGCAGTGAGAGGAGCACATGTATAGCTTGTACCATGCAGTTGAAAACTGGCACAAGGGTCAGGAGATCATGGAAGGAAGTCATGGAGGAATCACTTCACTAAAATAAAAGCTGTTCTAGCTAGGTCGGACACTATCTCAGTGCAGAGATTGCATTTTACGCAGAAAGTTTTACGTCGACATAAATTTTAATTAAGACCAAAAATGCAGTTCTGTCGTAAATTTTTTAAATTTTTACTTGCCCATCTTTATGACAAAAATCCACCTCACTTCACACTCAGTCATCTGCCGAATCATAATTTGTTTGCACTATGCAGTCCACAAGTGTAGGCTATGCCAGAAATTTTAAAAATTGCAACACAAAATCTTTAATGATGACTTTATATCAGAAAAATGCAATCCCTTCTCAGTGGTTATGGTACACTATTATTTGATGAAAGGGAGATCAAAAGACCAAACTTCTGGGCTTTGATATGAGGACGAGTAGCTTGTACAAGTTGAAGACTCACACAGGGGTTTCATAGACCACGGAGTGGAGTCGAACCACATAAGTGTGTGATTCAATGAAATAATACATTGTGCACTAACTGCATTGATGATGGTAGATTGAAAAAAAGTACCCTTTAGTATATTATACATAAATGAAGAATTAAAGACATGCAAACATTGTGCACAGCTGTAGATAAAGTTTGTGCAATGATAATTTTTGTGAGTATAGAACCTTATTGTTCAGTTCAGTTCAGTTCTGGTCTTCGTCGGGAGCGGACGTGTTTTCACGGGGCTCTCGTCGATTGCTCGTGCTGAATTTTGGCACTGTGCTGCTCTGTGCCGGCTTGTTTGGTATACTATACTGTAATAAACTATACTGCTGTCATATTATTGAAGCGTTGGGTGCGGTCCTTTTCTTGGGGATAGAGGTTTGGTCGTGCTGGTTTTAAAGCACGTCTGTTCGACAGTAGTGGTTTGTGTTGAGTTACCTTACTATTTTCCCTACCTTGGTGTGATTAAAGGTGCTGAAGTTTTTTCTACTGTTACTGTGTGGCCTCGTGCCACAAACCCTTTGCTGCTGTGCCCGGTGGTCGGGATAGCACGATTGTTAAGTTGGAGTTTTCGTCGGGGGTGAGCGTACCTCCCCCACAGGCGTTTACTGTGTTAAAGAAGAATGGGGTCGGTGTTAAAGATATAGAGATGTTGCAGGCGCTTGCAGCCCGCAACACGTATGACCTAAAGTTCAGGTCCGATGCTGCCCGAGTAAAAGGTGTGTCATGCCTGAAGGGGGTAGAAGGGCTCACTGTCACACCATACGATTGCTCTGTGGCTGTGACAGTGCTATACCTGAACTGCGAGGTCGATCAGCGCTTGGTTGCGAGGGTTCTGAGCCAATACGGATCTGTCTCTGACATGCGGTGGTGCAAGTATGGTGAGGGTGAGTTGAAGGGCATTCTCAATGGGAAGAGACAGTTCCGTATGGAACTGAACAGGGATATTCCATCCTTCCTGTTCATAGGGGGTTCGAAGGCCCCACATAAGGTACTTCGGGCAGCCACGCACCTGCTTCAAGTGTGGTGAAGAGGGCCATGAAGCCAGATTGTGTCCCAAAAGGCGTTGTGGCAGGTGCCTTCAGGTGGGGCATGACAAGGTGGAGTGTCCAAACAAGGTGCAGTGCAACCTTTGTGGGGAGGAGGGGCATGTTTCTGGTTCGTGCCCCACAACCTACTCAGCCCATGCCAGTGCGGATGTGGAGAAGTCACCCGAACCCTCGCAACCAGACCAAGAATATTCCACTCAGGAATTGGAGGAGGCAGCTAATGAAGTGGAACAGGATTTCCTTGCCTCGAAACAAATTCAGGAGGCAGACTCCTTACCATCCCTCCCACTGGCACCCGTGGAGGCTGATGTCATGGCAGTGGAGGAGGACTTGCAGCTTTCGTCTGACTCCGAGTCCGTCTCTATGTCACATGATGGGGAGTCTGCCTCGGAGCCTCCTCCGAAAGATCCACCTTCTGGGGAGGGCTGGTTTGATTTATGCCAGGGGGAGGAGTCTACCTTAAAGAGATCGGCCTCAGGCGAGGTGTTAGACCCGGGGGTCCACCATTCTGGGGTACCTATACCGAGCCCACAGGTTAAAAAGGCCAAGTCTCAGGGGGACACGTAGCCACTCATTTCACCATGGCTGATCCCCTGTTCCTCCTGACTCTGAACGTGAATGGCATGAGGGACAGCCAGAAGCGGAACAGAATTTTTCAATTTTGCAAGTCACTGGGTGTGGACTTCGTTTTCCTCCAGGAGACGCACATTGTGAATGAGGACGAAGTCCACACCTGGTCCTTTGAGTGGGGTGGGGGTTTGTATGCTTCTTTCGGGTCAACAACATCTTGTGGTTCAGTTATATTAATTTCGCCAAGGTGGACTCCCCTGGTCGGAAAGGTTGATTCTGATCACGAGGGTCGGTTGGTATGCGTAACAATAAAGCACCCATGTGGAAAATTCTGCCTGTGTAACGTTTACGCACCCAATCGGCCTTCAGACAGAAGGGACTTTTTCATGACCCTGCCATCCTTCGTTCCTGGCAGTGCCCCTTGTATCCTGGCTGGAGATTTTAACTGTGTCCCCGACGTACAGCTTGACCGAATGTCCTCTTGTACGTCTCCGGGCTGTGGCGTCGGTATGGCGGAATTGGACATGTTTACAAAAAATCACGACATGGTTGACGTTTGGAGAGTGCAACATCCCGGTTTGTCCGTGTTCACTTGGCATCGCCCTGATGGCACGGACGCCTCAAGGCTGGACCGGGTGTACTCTCCCTTGGCTTTGTCTCCGAGTGATTGTGAAGTTGTGACATGTCGAATTTCGGATCATGATGCAGTTACTGTCTCCTTCCAACCCCCTGAGTCATGGCCTTCAGGGAGGGGGATTCTGGAAAATGAAAACAGATATTCTAACGGAGGCTGACTATAATGATCAATTGAAAGTCAGGTACGAAGGGTGGCGAACTTTGAGGCCGGCCTTCCTAACGGGTTTAGAGTGGTGGGATGATGTAAAGTCTCGCATCAAGCAGTTTACAGTTGAGTATTGTGTAGCAAGAGCTCGTCGAAGAAGGGAAGAGTTCCTCTCGCTCTGCTCTAGAGATAGGAACGGGGACTCCTCCGCGCTCCATGCCATTCAGCAGCACCTTGATCAGAAATTGCACGGGGCCCGTGTTCGTGCTCGCGTGCAATGTGTGGAGGCGGAGGAAAAACCAACCATCAAATTTTACCAGGACGTCACAAAGTATGCGATTGATCGCCGTATAAGAGCAGTCCGTGACGTCCATGGTACTGTACAGAAGGACCCCCTCCACATTGTCGAAGTATATGAGAACTTCTATAGACAGCTTTACACCCAGTCAGATGTCGATGAGGTCCTTGAAAAGTCCCTTTTAGATAATATTAATAAGTTCCCCTCTACAGAGCAGAACGATCAACTTGGTTCCCCCTTGACCGTCGACGAGCTCTGGAAGGCGGTGATGAAAATGAAGGGTGGAAAGTCGCCTGGGTTGGACGGGTATCCCTGTAGAATTCTACAAACGCTTTTGGGGTACCGTTGGACACGATCTCCGGGATGTATTTACCTCTGCCTTCCTTGCTGGTTCGTTGAGCCCCTCGCAGCGCACAGGTGTAATAACTTTGTTACCCAAGTCTGGAGACCCCCTTGAACCGAAAAACAAGCGACCAATAACGCTGTTAAATGTGGACTACAAGATCCTGGCGAAAGCCCTTTGCAACAGGCTGGGTACTGTCATGCCGGATCTTGTAGGGCCTTTTCAGACGTGTGCGGTGCGGGGACACAGTATTCAGCAGAACCTTTGGTTGGTGCGGGACTTCCATGTGCGCTTGTCTCCCTCGATCAGGAGAAGGCCTTCGACATGGTTGATCACGGATTCCTTTTAAAAGTCTTAAAGAAGTTTTGTCTGAACTCTCTTTTTGTTAAATGGATTGCCTTATTGTACAGTAATGTATATATATAGTCGTGTTATTGTTAATGGCATACCTTCGGACCCCTTCAGAGTCCAACGTGGGGTACGGCAGGGGTGCCCCCTGTCACCTTTACTCTATGTATTATTTAGTGAATCCCTTGCGAGAGCCCTCCATGAAGAGCCTTTGTTCCGACCTTTTCATATTCCTGGTGGAGCCACAGTCAAGTGCCTCCAGTATGCTGATGATGTTACGTGTGTAGTCTCTGACCTAGCTTCCTTCAGGGCCCTGTCTGACACTCTGTCTACCTTTCAAAGAGCGACTGGTGCCAGACTGAACCCCGCAAAGACAAAAGGACTCCGTCTGGGTGAGTGGCGATGGAAACAACTGCCCTTCGTGGCATTTTGGGTTGACGATGCCATGAAAATCAACGGTATATGGTTTGGTTACGGCTCACCTGAGTCACTTACCTGGAGCGAGAAGGTGGACCTGGCGGAAGCTAGGTTGACAGACTATGGGGAGCGCTACATTAGTCTAATGGGGAAAGTAACAGTTATTAATCGTTTCGTTTACCCTCTCTTGTGGTACCCGGGCACTGTTCTGGCTGCTCCAGAGGGTGCCCTTGTGCGACTTGAGAGGGCCGTATTTAAGTTCCTATGGTCAGGGAAAACGGAGCTGGTCAAAAGGAAGGTTGTGTACCAGGAACGTACACATGGGGGCCTGGGCCTTGTGCATTTTCCCTCAAAGCTCCGTTTTCTCCTGGCAAGGTGTGTGTTTAGTGCTGTTGACAGTGAGATGCCCTTTGCGTATTTTGTCCGTTATTGGGGGGATTGTCATTCCGCAGGTTCTTTCCGTCCCTGTTTAGTAATAGTATGCCCCACAGCGGGAGACCCTCGAAGACATATTGTCACATGAGGGATACTCTCCGTATGATGTCAACTGTAGGGGAGGTTTCGCAGTCCAGCGCGGGGGACCTGTACCGGGCCATTTTTGATGACTTGGCTGGCCGGGTCCATCCAAGCGACTATGCCTTACTGCCGGAAGTGTGGACCGTAGTGCACAGCAAGTCACTAGACTACCGCCGGCGAGACCTGCTGTGGCGAATTGCACATGATGCCATTGTAACCAATCTCAAGCGCCTTCGGTGGCGTCTTGGAGATGGCATATGCCCCCGCGCTGGATGTACAAAGTGGGAGAGTGTGCCCAATGTGTTTTGGCATTGTGGTTTTGTGGCCCTCCTCTGGGAGTGGTTTCAAGTCCTGGCTGACCGGCTAACGTTTTGCAACACTTGGGCGGTCAGCCAGGACTATGCATTGTATGGTCTGTCGCCCCCAGTATGCAATACGAGTGTTCGTGGCATACTCACCTTTGTTTCGGCCGATGTAATATTGTTTTTAGGGGTGAAGGGAGGGCTGCAGACGTCGTGTTGGCGTCGGTTAAGACGGAAATTAAACTGAGGGTCGAGGCCGACTTTGTTCGTTTGCCGAGGTCCACATTCGGCAGACGTTGGGGGCCAATTGTTTCAGTGCGGGAGGGGCGGGTGATAGTTAATTTGTAAATAGTCCTGTGTTTGCTTCTCTGTGGCCGTTTCTATGTACATGTTTCTGTTTGATTTGTGTAAATAGGTGAGTTTGTAAATAGCCCTGGGTACTGGGTTAGGGTTTTGTAAATTATGGTCACAAAATCTTGGTTTGCGTCCGTAACGGTATAAAGTCTGTACATAGTTCACGTTATGTTTTTGTCCCGTCTGGTCTGAGTTTTCTTATTGGTTCTCCGTGCCCGTTTCTATGTACGTAGAAAGCACACCTTCATGTAAGAATGAATAACTAACGAGATATATCTCGCTATTTCTGTATAATTGCAGCTCTACAGTGATATTCAACTTCAAGACTTGAATTTCTCCATCAAATATTTTGACTGTGATTGGGAACAATGGATGGGCATCACTGCAAACTTCACCCTTGAAAGAAAAATGAAAATTGAAGTAGGTGAGTATTATCAACCTAAAGAAACTTTTTACCTTAATATCAGATAGGGTTCATCCTTTCAAAGCAACCTCAAATTGATGGCTGAGGTATATTTTTTTTGCAGAAGGGGGACCTGTTTTTTCACATTCAGTCTATCTGCAAACACCTGCAATGACTCACACAGTCATTAGAATTAAGACATTAGTAAGTTACAATTAAGGATCTTAAGTGGATCACATTCTGTGTGGGGCAATTAATGCACTTCGGGCATTTTTTTTTTTTTTGTTAAACTATGTGCAATCGAGTTATCAGAGGCTTTGATCTGGAATAGTAAAGTACATGGATTAATTTTACTCAGGACAAGGTCCTTTTCATATTGAAGATTATTTACTTTTACAATTAACAGACTCTTCCCTCTCACTGCCTTTGAAAGTGAGCATTTAAGTGTATTAAAATTGCCTTTTTAGTAGGCTGACTGGTATTGGCAGTAGTTTTATTTAATTTGCAGTATGTAAATTATTGCTCATGTGTCACTCTCTAAGAACAATTAATTCAAATAATTTCTATGGATCGCACAATTAAATATGTAAAATTGATTTGGCATGGTTATATATCTGATATTTCCTAACATCTTTTGCTCTCCAGTACATGATGATGAAGGCTCACAGGCTGGAAGCTCAGGCAGAGATTCCCAGGTGTGCATGTACTCAGAGTTCCTGCACCTTAAGCAAAATTAAATTCCATGACTATTTCATGACCTTTTCATGACCATTTCATGACGAAATTGCAAAAAAACAAATCATTTAGTTTATGGGAGAACAAACACAACTGATGCTAAATGCATGCAGTGTGAGAACTTGAGACAGAGAAAAGTAAACAATGCAATGTTTCATTCTTTAGTCATGAGCATACACCAACGTCATAGACAATTTTTTTACCCTCTTCACACTTGACTTACTAAACAACATCTCTTGCTATAGCAATGTTTACTGTTGGATTTCTTGCAATTTCAGGGCGATATTCTTCTCAATGTCCATTAAGGCTTCACTCTTTTTTTTGCATGACGCCTGAGTGCATTTGACTTCGTCACAAGAGTCAAATTACTGGTGCGTTCAGCATCCTCTGCCTTTCCATCTGCTTCTCGTTGAAGTTCTTTGATATCTAACTCTATTTGGGCCTTCCTTTTCTTATACTGTTCAACCTCCCTCTGAAGTTCCTTCCTTTTCTCTCCTCTCTTAGCTTCCTGTTACTTTGCTGCTTCTTCTTCCAGGTGCATTCTACAGCGCTGCCTGGCACTTCTGGCAAATGAAAGCAATTCTTTGCTTATACTGACTTTGCATACACCCCCAACATTCTTCAAATGGTCACTGATAAGTCGTCTAGCATTAACGTCTAGCATTAAGTGAATTTTCCTTCTGGTTTTCAACTGCAAGTTCTTTATTAATTGAGAAACCTCTCTCAACATCAGCCTGCCCATGTGACAATGACAGCATCATCTTTACCACTGCCCACAGCCTACCATATGACATCTGCCCTTCTAACTTATAGTAGAAAGTGTCCAATCGGTCATTCTCACGATTAAAAGAAGCAAATGGGGTTGGGGATCCTTCCCTGCTACTGTTGTCAACTAGGTCTTGGAATTCTCTCAATACTCTGTCACAATCACGTGCTTGGACATAGCCTGCATCTACCAACAACTGCAAACATGTAGATAGTGTGCTCTTGGAGTTCACTGGCTGGGAAGCAACAAACTCAGGATTTGACCAGGTTGATATACGCACAATGGGATACTTGATAGGAGACTTTTCAAGGAGTTTCTTACACACACTACTGAGGAAAGCTTGACATTCCTGTTTGAACTTCAGAACGCCCCGGTCACTAAGTGCTCCTTTTTTTTCAATTGAGACAATAAGTTCTTGGCAACAAATCCCACATCTACATCTGAAAGGTCTTTCAGGTTGTTCTTGTCCTCAACACTGACTTTACTCATCCTTAAGGCAGTTGTTACATCAGTCAGTACTCTCTGTTTAATAAAGCGCTGCATAAGGCTCTTCAATACACTATAGAGATCAGAGGCAAGAAAGGCTATCATAGGTGCATCAGTCTGATACTTTGCCAGAAAGGGTTCTAAATCACCTGCCACAGAGATAAAAAATTCTCCTTTTGCAGCAAATAAGGGATCTGCAACTGCTTCACAAACTGTGTCATATGTCTTGCTTGTTGGTTTGGTGACTTTCTTTTGTTTTGTAGCCTCAATATACTTCTTTAACTGAGGCATAATCTGAACAGCTCGTTGCATTACACATACATTTTCCAGCCATCTGTGCTTGCAAAACAATGCTGGAAATTCTGATGAACCAGTGATGGAAATGTAGTCTTCCGATCTGGCAGGAGAATCTTTGAACAAAGAGTGCATACTCTGTAAACTTTCTTCCAAGTTCCAACCACAAGCTTGACACCCACGGCGAAATGCATTATGTGCATACCACAACTTCCACAACTTCCAACATTCAACAGTTTTTTCTCAACTTGCTGCTGTTTCACATCTTTGCACAACTGATCAAATACTTTCCAGTTAACATTCGGCCAATCCATTGAAATCTGTTACAGATTGGAAATGCCAAACTCTTGGATAATAGGTAACATTCTTTCATGAAGATTGTCTGCAGTAGCATGGCCCAAGAATTCTGAACAAACATATCTTGTCTTAACTACCCCTTCATCCCAGAATCTAGCATGAACATCAAGTTGCTGCTTTTGTAAATGTTTGTTAAAACTTTCATCAAAGAGGAGGACATAACTGCTAGCCTCTTTTACTTTCTCTTTAAGCAGTGATTTGAAGTATGGACCCAAACCATAGGTTGACAGATAGGCTGTTTCGTTCTCCCCACACTTAAAGCGACTGGCAATCTCACTATCGGGGAACATTAATGCAAATAAATCAGAAATATTCTCAGCAGAATGAAATGAATAGTGTGATTCAACAACTTTAAGTATCCACAACACCTCAGACTTCAGCACTGTATCAGTTGTGAGGTGAGATGATATGTTTGCAGAACTGGTTGAGGGCACAGATGATGATGGCAGTACTGTTGATGTTGTAGATACAGCTTGCTTGTTGTTACTTGTGTGACTGTTTGGTGTAAAATATGACACAATAGGTCTGGTCGAAGCATCAGAAGAAGAGGTCACCAGTTTTTTGTGTTTGGAACTTTTCATATGACTGATATCAAATGACTTCACACATAAATTGCACTTTGCTTTGTAAGGATCCGAGTCCTTTGCCAGCCACTGACTGTTAAATGTGCATTTCCCAGGCATTGCGTCTGTTAAAAAAATAAATTTGCAAATACTGTGTGACTTGAAAATACAATTAACTTGTGAAACTACAAAATGGCAGAAATGTCATCCAAAATAGCTATGCACCATAAAGTTAGGGTACCTAACATTCAGTGCTATCATCAACCTCCTGCACATGAATCACCACTACTGTATATTGCAACATCTCTATATTCAGTCAACGTACGGTTCATGATAAGCTCCATGGTAAGGCTACGGGTGAGTTTGAGGTTAGCCTACCTTAGCCTGATAAGGAACAATTGAAAGTTAGCCTAGCCAAGGCTAGGCTTAGGGTAGGTGAGCAGGCACATTCACCCACTGAAATAATCAGGTGGAACAAGATCAAACATAATCACCTACACACTATATCTCTAAAGTGTAAATCATGTTAAAGAACAACTTAGGCTAAGTTCTAACGTTAGATATCAAAATGTTAGCCTAGGCTAGCCCAAATGGAATAGGCAATGCATGTTGACTGAGGCTAGGCTAGGCCTAAATCTAAAAACTAAAAATATGAACTATCATCCAGACATAGTAAATGACATTGGTGACTATAAGTCCCTACATTTACACCTGACGAATTTAGAATTTTAACCCGAAATTCATGTTACTATAGCATGAACATGCCGCAAGTTTTTCTGCATTGCCTAGCCTACATAGTGCCATATGCAGAGTTTCTTCATTCCAGAGCCATGATCGATCACCTACAAGTTTAAAAATATTTGTGAAGTGGCTCCAAATGCCATAAAATTTTATTGACAACTGTTAAAAACTTTTCAGAAACAGACTCCAATGTTTATTGATGAATTAATTGCAATACGTTTTCATTCTGAATTGATTCTTTTGAGTAACTGTCAGCTACGTTTTTTGATACCCTAACGTGTTTTAGCCTAGCATATGTAGAAGGCATGTGAATAGTCGGCCGCCAATTACTCCCTACACACGGTCCTTACAACGACCCATTGGAAATTAGCCTAGGCCTAGGCCTAAGTTAGGCTTTGTACTGTACCATAGGGCCTTACCTACATGTTTCTATTGTCTATCTGCACTTAATCGACACACTTTGCACTAAAACTGAACTTTAAAAACACAAAAAATAACTTCTTATATAGTATTAAAGTTATGTACGTTAACACTCACCTTTAGTGTTTACGATAATTCAACAAAGGCTGGAAAGAGTTCATAGGTCCAATTATCGCTGATTTGTCGCGTAACCTATTAGTCCTAACGTTAGAGTTGGTTGGACCACAAACACCGTACTGCCGTGTACATGCTAAGCATTATGCGAATGCTAGAACTGTTGACCAGCACGAACGTGCATACTGTACGTACGCATGAAACTAGATGTCTGCACGTGCGGAGCTAAGTAAGGGGAACACATTACGGTATGCACGTACGTACGAAGCCTAGAGCCGTGTTCAGGAACTAGTATATCGCATACAGATGTACGTTGAAGTACTGAATAATTTCAATAGCAAATATTATACGGGATTTCATCGATCATTTATGGCGCGACGAGTATATTTTTAACTCGTAAAAAATTGCAATTTGCTCTTAATTTCATGACTTCTGTCATTTTTACAAAATTCCATGACTTCTCCAGGCCTGGAAAGTGAAAAGCGAATTTCGTGACTTTTCCAGGACTTTTCCGGGCCGCGGGAATTAGATGAAAAAGACCATAGATCACTGAAGGTGGTGGTGTAATGTACATCATGTGTCAAAGTTCAACCTACAGAGGCACTTAATTACTGGAAATAAAGGGAAAACATCTGAAGTTAGAATGCATGCTTATCTTTCATACTTTAATGTCAATGCATTAACTTAATAGGAACCATCCCTTTGTTTTTGCTTGAGGTCAGAGACCATACACTATTGAATGAACAGTGTCTAAAACCATGAAATATGATCTTTTGGGAGGTCAATTAATTTCATCTAGAGTAAATTTCCTACGAGGTCTTATATTGAGAATTTATTGCTGAACACAACATCTCAAAATAGGAAGTATGGATATACTAAATTAAAAGTTTGAATGTGGATTAAGCTTTGAGTACATTAAAAGAGCACTTAAAAATTGAAGTAGTCACCAGGGCTGACAGAGGTTTTAAAAGCTCTTCCTGTAACCCCTTTTAAACATGATGTATTCACAGATAATGATGCATCCCTGCTGGTACAGTAGCATATTGGTGGAATTCAATTACTTTTTTATTCCAATCACTAATTAGTCAAGGCTAAACCTAGCTATGAGTTCATGATGACAGGCATGGGCTTGTTTGACTGCAAGACTGAGGGTGGACCTCAAAAAATTCAACAGTACACAGTCTATTGTGAAAGTTAAAGTTCTTCGCGGAAACTGGGTGAAAAAATATTTGTGTTGGTGTGATTGTGTGTAGGTGTTTGGGTATATGTGAATATGTGCATGTACATGTCTGTCTGTCTGCAAGGTGTCTGTCTGTATATATATATATCCTATAAATGCAGGTATAAGTATATGTACTTAAGAATGTACATAAGTATGAATGCATGCATCCATGTCCATCTATCTCTCCATCCCTCAGGCCATCCCAATCGGCATACCTTGATCCTTAGGCGGGGATACATCCCCATTGAACGGGATGGGGGATACTGCACGTACACTATACTCCCTCCCCCCACACACACCATGGAATCAACCAGAAGATTCTAAAATCATGTTAACACAGTTAATTATTAAGAAAACCTTGCAATTCTTTTTTTTAGGAAATGCTTCTGACAGTTGTCATAGTATCATGTTGTCAAGCAGGCTTTGACTCTGCTGTTATTTTAGCAGGTAATCCCTAACTGCAATAGATTTTATATTGCTCTTGTCAACAGTAGCCTTTTCAAGTCAATGGAAAGTTCTAAAACATCATGAAAAGTCATGAAAAAAAGTGTTAGCGAAAAGTAGGGAACCTGTATGTAGGAGAGGTCAAAGCACATGATGGTCCATCCATGCATTCATAATTGAAAGGATGTTTTAGCCCAGATCATGTGGAACTTAACTACTGAAAGCCCTGGAATGATTTGAAGCAGGTAAGACCAACTTGGTGTTATATTATATGTATTACCACTGCCCTTGACTTAACCTTGAGGTTATGGTTCTAAATAAGCACTGAACTAGGATATCATATCTCGTATCATAGCATACAGTTCATATGTATGTTCCACCTTTCAACTTTATTTTCCTCCTTCCAGGAACAGCAGCTAAACAGAAACTAGCTTCAGTCATGGAGAACTTGAAGGGCGCTCTGAAGAAAACAAAGCAACATGTAGGTTTTGGCTGATAATCCAGTTGGTAACACTTTAATATTGCCTCAAGTTTAGCCCAAGGTATACAGATCAATCCCTGTGCATACATGCATGCTCAGATGCACGTACAGGGTAATCCCAGGGCTTCTAACATGGTAACTTGAGAGAGACTGATCACAATTTAGCCCTTGATTTATAGGATACAGAAATCCCACCAATTCTTACAGAATCAAGATTGGAATAATAAGTTAGCATAAACACTATGCAGTAGGTCAATTGTTCATCACCTAAAATCTTGGAATTTCATAATTTTGAATATTAAAATATTCCCCCAAATGTTTACTTCTGCAAGAAAATATAGTGCAAATTAAGTTACTTTAGAAATTTGTGTCTTAATTAGAGCTGTTTATCTGTCTACTGTAGACAGCCAAAAACTCCAAATTTCTCACCCGAGCCCCAGACATGTTGGTTGGGCATGGGTTATAAAAAAGTTATACTTGTATGGTTATATATTAACATTTTTATTACAAAAGAAAACAAAAGGGCCAATGTGAGTTGTACAAGAAGGTCATCACATGTTGCAAGGGCGACCGACTATTTCAAAATTTATATCTCAGCAACTGAATAAGCTATGATGATTATTTTTGAATCCTATAAATCAAGAGCTAGCTATACCTTTGTGTGGCTGCAAGTTGATTTGACAAATTGACAAGAGCAAGACGGCTAAGCTACTACTGTAATTGTTCACTATGACACAATATAAAGGCTTAAATATGGAGTAATATATATATCCATGCATGACATGTTAAAAAATGTGAGCTCTAAATACAAGGGATGTTTGTGTTAGAGTTGTACATACTTTTATCATTTGTATATATTGATTAAACAAACACATTAGAGAAAATGCCCATTAGCCATTTTTTAGAAAAGAAAAATTCTGACAACAACTAATCATCAACTGTGCAGCTCAACTTCCTGGCAGGCAGAAATCTTATCTTGTCTCCAGAGAATTTGTATTGTTGAAAGACACTCATGCAAGAAACACTGAATAGCTCTGCTTGGCCTGAATGGAAGAGCCTCCTCAGCAGTTGGGAGGACAAAACCACAAAGCAAACAAATCAATGAGGTGGAAAAATCTTTACTCCCCGACTTGGCAATAGCAGCTAGGGTAAGAGAAGCTAATGGGGAATGCCTGTCATGCACTCCTGAAAAACTGCGAGAGTCCTACTTTTGCTGTTTAAAATCCTACATTTCTCCTATTTTAATGAGAATTGTGGTCCTACATTTATCCTACTTTTTCACCGGTGTTCACTTGATAGACTGTAATAATTTTGGTGGAGTTCAAGGTCATCTGGGGTCACTAGGGATTAAACCCGGAAAAAATTATACATGTAAAACAGTGTATATCCAGAGGAAAGGAACATTGGCAGTCATGATAGATGGCATGTAGCTAGCCCACATTGAGAATCCTATTGATTTTGATGGAGGTCAAAGGACATCTGCATGGGGTCAGTTAGGGGGAAAAGCTTTTTGAATAGCACTTGTTTCAATTTGCAGGAGCATATGGCACTTATCTGTAACCTTCAACTTTGCAAAACAGTGACACGTGAGATAGTTGGTACTGTGGGTATACTTAATATTCGGTAAAAACCTCAGAGGGATCTTTGGTCACCAGAGGTCACAAACTTGATCTGAAATGCCATCATGCAGTGCTTCTCATGTTTTGTTTTAAGATGGGTCATATTGATGAGATACTGTACATGATAAAAACCAGAAATCACCAGAGATATCATTTTCCAAAAAGCTTGTAATTTCTTTAACTGCAGATATAGGAAGTATTTACATATACAGTCCTTGAGATGTTTCAGCTAGTACACATTCCAGCCCTGTGTCATGAAGTCATCGAAACTTCTCACAAGCATCTTTGCTTGTTTCGGATAGAAATATGCACTCTAGCCACGTTTTTGGTTTTAAGGGCAGACTCCCCCATAAAACTCCCAAAAGTTTGGTGTACTTCGCTGTGCTTTTTAAGTGCATTGAAACGGCACATGCAAAACAAAAACAAAAACTGAAACCGGATCGGGCAAAAACATAAACGCAAACTATCTACAGATTGCTTAAGTCAAACAGAAAATTGTGTTCATTACAGTAATAAGGTATATGTACAAATATTTACAAACTATGTACAGAAAATGTTCATTACAGTAGTAAACCTATACATACAGATATTTACAACTATTTACAAGCACCTTACAGACCCACCCTATTACAAGTTGACCACCACACGGTTCCCCCTCACCGAGACGAGTGGACCCCATCGCCTACCGAACGCCGACCTTGGCAAACGAACGAAGTCGGACTCAACCCTCATCCTCACCTCCGCCTTCACCGACGCCAGGACGACGTCCGCAGGCTTCCCCATCCCCCCCCCAAAAAAACAACGTTACATCGGTCTCTCCATAAGGCCAGCTTTATGGAGGCCGAAGCAAAGGTAAGTATGCCCTGAATACTTGTACTGCATGGCGGGGGTGAAGCCATGCGATCAGTCAGGACCTGGAACCATTCCCAAAGGAGGGCCACAAATTCACACTGCCAAAACACATGTGACACACTCTCCCACTTTGTGCATCCATTGCGTGGGCAAATTCCATCTCCAAGACGCCACCGAAGACGCTTGAGATTAGTCACAATCGCATCATGTGCGATTCGCCACAACAAGTCTCGCCTGCGGTAATCTAATGATCTGCTGTGGACCACACGCCACACTTCCGACCCTGAAGCATAGTGATTGGATTGGACCTGGCCAACCAATTCTTCAAAAACAGCCTGGTATAGGTCTCTTGCACTTAACTGCGAAACGTCCCCAACTCTAGATATCATTAGGAGCGTTTCTCTCATTTGACTGTATGCCTCCGAGGGCCTCCAGCTGTGGGGTTCACTGTTACTAAACAGGGAGGGAAAGAACCGACGAAATGATAATCCCCCCCAATAACGGACAAAATAGGCAAAAGGCATTCTGCTGTCTACAGCACTATAAACACACTTGGTCAGGAGAACACGGAGTTTGGAAGGAAAATGCACAAGACCCAACCCACCACGCCTAACATCCTGATATACCATCCCTCTTCTTACGAGCTCCGTCTTCCCTGACCATAAAAACCTAAACACAGCCCTCTCGAGACGCAACAGGACACCCTTTGGAGCAGCCAGAACGGTGCCTGGATACCACAAAAGGGGATAAATAAAACGGTTGATAACTGTCACCTTTCCGAACAGGCTAATGTGGCGCTCGCCGAAGTCCTTCAACCTAGCTTCCACCAGGTCCACTTTCTCATTCCAGGTAAGTAACTCGGTTTGCCCATAACCAAACCATATGCCGTTTATCCTTATGGCGTCGTCTACCCATGATGCAGCGAAGGGCAGTCTTCTTGACCGCCACTTACCTAGGCGAAGTCCTTTGGTCTTATTGGGATTCAGTCTGGCACCTGTGGCTCTTTGAAACTTAGACAACGTGCCACTAAGGGCCTTGAAGGAAGCTAGGTCGGAGACTACGCATGTGACGTCATCAGCATACTGAAGGCACTTAACTTCAACACCACCGGGAATGTGAAATGGTTGAAACAAAGGCGCTACTTGAAAGGCCCTTGCTATTGATTCACTAAACAATACGTAGAGTAAAGGTGATAGGGGGCACCCCTGCCGTACGCCACGTTGGACGATAACCCGACTATTTACACTATTGTACAATAAGGAGGTCCATTTAACAAAAACTGGATGCAAACAAAACTTCTTCAAAATTTTAAAGAGGAATCCATGATCAACCATGTCAAAGGCCTTCTCCTGATCGAGGGAGACCAGGGCACATGGAAGATCACGGTCCATCACGTATTCAACTAAGTCCCGCACCACCCAGAGGTTCTGCTGAATACTGTGTCCCCGCACCGCACAAGTCTGAAAGGACCCTACAAGATCTGGCATAACTGTGCCTAGCCTGTTGCAAAGGGCTTTCGCCAGAATCTTGTAATCTACATTTAACAAGGTGATTGGCCGTTTGTTTTTCGGTTCGAGGGGGTCTCCCGACTTAGGCAGCAAAGTAATTATGCCTGTGCGCTGCGAGTGGCTCAATGAGCCAGCAAGGAAGCCAGAGACGAATACGTCACGGAGATCATGTGCTACGGTACCCCAGAAGCGTTTATAGAATTCTACTGGAATACCGTCGGACCCAGGTGCCTTTCCGCCTTTCATCTTCGCCACTGCCTTCCAGAGCTCGTCAATAGTCAAAGGGGAGCCAAGTTCATCATTCTGATCTTTAGAGGGGGTCTCGTCAATGTTATCTAATAGGGACTTTTGAAGGTCTTCATCGACATCTGCCTGGGTATACAGCTGCTCATAAAAGTTTTTATACACTTCTACAATGTCGAGAGGGTCCTTATGTACAACACCGTGGGCGTCACGGACAGCTTTTATACTTCGATCGATGGCATTCTTTGTGACGTCCCGGTAGAACTTAATGGTTGGTTTCTCCTCCGCCTCCACACAATGCACACGAGCACGAACCCGGGCCCCGTGTAATTTTCCATCAAGATACTGTTGGATTGTATGAAGTGCGGAGTGGTCCCCGTTCCTCTCCCTAGAGCAAAGTGAAAGGAACTCCTCCCTTCTTCGACGAGCTCTTGCTACACAATATTCCACTGCAAACTGTTTGATGCGGGTCTTTACATCATCCCACCACTCTAAATCTGTTGAAAAGGCCGGCCTCAAAGTTCGCCACCCTTCGTATCTGCCCTTAAAATCTTTGCTATATTCAGCCTCCGTTAGAATATCTGTGTTCATTTTCCAGAACCCCCTCCCTACTGGCCATGACTCTGGGGGTTTAAATGAGACAGTAACTGCATCATGGTCCGAAATTGGACATGCCACAACTTCGCAATCACTTGGTGACAGAGCCGTTGGAGCGTACACCCTGTCCAACCTTGAGGCGTCCGTGCCATCAGGGCGGTGCCAAGTGAACACGGACAAGCCAGGATGCTGCACTCTCCAAACGTCAACCATATCGTGATTCTTTGTGAAGATGTCCAACTCCACCATACCGACACTACAGCTTGAAGATGTGAAGGTGGACATTCGATCAAACCGTGTGTCAGGGACACAGTTGAAGTCTCCAGATAGGATACAAGGGGCACAGGCAGGAACGAAGGATGGCAGGGTAGCAAAAAAATTCCTTCTGTCTGTAGGTTGGTTGGGGGCATAAACGTTACATAAGAAGAAGTTCCCGCAAGGATGTTTGATGGTGATGCATACCAACCGGCCCTCATGATCATGATCAACCTTTCCGACCAGGGTAGTCCATCTTGGAGAAACTAAAATGACAGATCCACAGGAAGATGCGGAACCAAAGGAAGCGTACAAACCCCCACCCCATTCGTAGGACCAGGTGTAGACATCGTCCTCATTAACAATGTGAGTCTCTTGGAGGAAAACGAAGTTCACACCTAATGATTTACAAAATTGGAATATTCTGGACCGCTTCCGACTGTCCCTCATGCTTTTGGGTTATGTCGATAATTCTGTTCCATGTACTGTGAAGAGTAAAACTATCCAGTTTTAAATCTCTGTAAAGATTGGGATATTTCCTAGCCGTATAGCATGTTGTTCTTTTATTTAATTTCTCACAGAATGGTAGCAGTGGCAGGAGGGGGCCCCTGTACAATGAATGTTATCGCCAGTTTGAACCAGCCACCCTGAAAGCTGATGTATTTTGCTCTTGAAGAGGATACAGTTATGCCCCTCCCAGCCGGGAAGCAGGTACGCTAGCAAATCCCTGTCCAAATTAACATATTTAGGAGTAGTCCAGTGGACTGCTGTTGCACTTTGAATGATATTCATCCAAATATAACAATTAACTAATTAGGACAATTAGGCACTCCCCTTTTCATTTTTGTTTTTCATTTTTTGATAGGGTTCAAGGGTCGTGTGAGGTCAGTATATAGGTCAAATTGTGAAAACATCATAAAGGAAAAATATTCATTTGAGGCATGCGGATGAGCCTCAGTGCAATAAAGCACCCCCTTTTGCCAGGACTGACTACAAGCCTTTCAGTTGCCATTTCCAGTTTAAAGGGACTATGGACTCACCCCAAATGTAATTTGTACTCTGCATGCATGAGGCTAAAAGAATTCACAATTGGTCACTGTCCTTTGACTGACAATAAGTGGGCAAATTCAAATATAACTACAAGTCTGAACTACCCACTGTAATTGGCCAAATCAGAATGATGTCTTTGGCAAGGCGTAGGCAAGAGAGAATTCCAGGAGTCATGTTTAGACTCCCTGAAATCCTAGATTGCCTTATATGTATAGTAACATGTTGGATGCAATAATCTCAATAGTATTTCCTGTTTGGACTCCCTGAGCTTACCATTCTGGCTAAAGCCCTTGTCCTTGGTGAGCAGAGTGTGCAGTGTTCAAGATTCTCAAATTACAAGAAGCAGTGGCAAGCCACATGTACAGTGCTGTGACCGAGTTCAGCAGAACTGGCCATATGCAATTTATCATGTCTCATTTCTGGAAGTTTCCAAGGTAGTCTTTGAATTGGGAGAGGCAGGCCAGGGCTTGAAGTAAACAAGGTTGGGAGAATTTCGTTGTCTGGGGTGAGTCCATAGGGTTTTTAAGAGCCAGTTTGTCCAGAAAATTGAGCATTCATTTGGGGCTACTGTAAAAAAAGTCAGGAAGATATTTATAACCACTTCTGTTTTTGGCAAAAACAGTGGACTTGAGTGAATATAGTATTCACTGTGAGCAGAGAATGTAATCTTTGCAAAGCACTATAAATTTTGTTTGATGTTGCCAGCTATTACTTTTTCTCCAGCTGCTCTCATTTCTTTGAGTTATAGTTATGTTCAATTTTCATGCACTTTTATGGAAGCAAGTGATTCTTTGTTATTTTTTGTTCTCTTTCCAGGATGACGTCCAAGAAAGAAAATGGCAAATATAAAAGTTCAGCTTGGCTGGCATAACTTTAAAAGTCAAACAAAGTCCTACTCACAGGTTTAATCAAATAGGGGTGGGGTGTGATTACTTTGTGGGTACGACGTACCATTACCTACTCAGAAGTACAAGACAAAGCAATTGAAACGTTCTTTCCCTCAGGGAAAAGTTCGCACCTCGGAAGAATTGATGAATATGAGTATTTCATAGGCAACAGCAGATGGGAACCATACAATGCCGCATCAGTTTCGGTGGAAAATGTTTTCCAGGAAGGAGGGAGTAGAGGCAGACTGTACCTCTTTACAAAGCTCAAGGTGAGACTTGTGGAAGTAAGTGATGTGGTATTTATTATAGCATGTTGGCGTTTCATGTAACATACTAATTTTTTCTTCACTTAACACTAAATATAAATCATTGGATGATGAAACCATGCAGTTATTAAATTCCTTTTATCACAATGATGCAGGGCCTGATGATATGGGTCCATCATGAAATATGTACGTAGCTCAAGTTCAGGAGGTGCAGAGAAACAATTTCATACTTGGCAGCTAGATGTGGATATAGAAAGCCTGTATGCATGTAGACCATGTTGTTTCTGTACGAGGTTAAAGGTCATTCAAGGTCACATAAATGTATTAAAGTTGTGGACACAATATTTCCATCCAAACTTGCTGGGCAAAAAACTTGCCATTGTGAAAGAACAGTTCTAAAACATTACTTCTTATATACGAAGGGAGTCATGCAAGGAAAAGAATATACACAGAAAGCAAAAAACGAGAAAAAACATACTTCCATTTCCAACTTTACATACAGGCATAAGGACTTGGAAAAAATATTTTGAGCATTGTAAACACAGCTCTTCATCAGTTTTACTAGTGAAAAATATAACTACGAGAGAAGCTAGACCATTATCCAAATAGGGATGCATCCGAGCATGGCAGCTCATAAAAGTGAGATCTTTGTCATGAGTCCTGTGTTATGGGTGTCCAAGCCTAAGATTGTTTTGAGCTCATGATTGCTCCTTTCCTGGGCCAATTTATAGTTAATTACCATAGAAAATGGTAAATGTAAGGTCAGACATACTGTGAATTGAGACATGAAAATATTCAGCCACCGGGAAACCTACCCCAATTTGTCTTATCATTCTTACTTTATGGTTGTTGAACCGAGAGCTAAACTTTGTGCTAATTGTTTCGCCCACGTAGGTAATCTGGGGACATTTTGTATAATAGAGCAAGTAAACTACACTGCGGTCTGAGTTGCAGTTAAACCCCCCTCCCCGCCTCCCCGGAAGTTTAGGTTTGGTTTCAAAAGCCATAAACTAAGCATAATTAGAAAAAATAAGACTTCTGGTGGCTGAAAATTTTAATCTCCTGAGTCAGTATTAATTCTGACAATAAACTCACCATTCTCTGTGTTAACTTGAAATCGGCTCAGGAAGAAGCAATTTTGAGCTCAAAACAATCTTACACTTGAACATCCATACCATGGAACTCAACAAAGATCTCGCTTTTATGAGGAAGCTGGCATCCTCATAGGGTCTAGCTTCTCTCTTAGTTATATATTGAACTACAACTAATGGAAAACTGTGTATACATCGCTAGAACCATTTTTCAGGTGCTTATGTGTGTATATAAAGTTGGAAATGAAAGTATCTTTTTTCTTGTTTTTTTTTTGCTTCATTGTGTCATATTCCATCCAACATACACCAACCGTCATGTCTTCATACAGTCTTCAGTTATTGCATGTCCTGTTGCATTTATTAGCTTAATCTGTTTTCTTCACCCCTACCCATTTCATTTTTTGGCTTGTGAATTAGACTAAAACCAGTTCCATGACAGCAGTAGAATTAGAAAGTACATCAAGAGAGGATGATACAGAGTTGGTTGAGCCATTTGCAAAAAACAGGCCCTCAACATCTGCACCCTCAACATCTGCATCATCTTCTTCATTAGGTGACTCAGAAAACATCAGCAGTATCAAACTCCCATCTTCTGACAGTGGAACCCCAAGTGTGAGTTAGATAAAGTGGTAACAATTTTCTTACTGCATGCTATATATAAGCAGGTTTGCCTCCAATTTGCTACTTTAAAATCCAGTGTACAAATTAATGATGACAGCCTAACACGTACTTTACCATGTATATCCTCTCTTCAATTTGTAATTTAGGCTGACATACCCAAATTCAGAAAAAATCATTGTATGCAAAACACTACATAGATTCCTCTCTTTATATGAGATATGATGAGGGCTTTGTCATCCTTATATACATGTATATAGTCTCTGCTGGCTGGCATATATATATGCTTTTATTTCATTTGATTGGGGGAAGGGGGAATGGGGCCCAACCCATTGCATTGCAAAAAGTAAGTTTGCTGAAAACATGCTTGTAGTGGCAGCACATTCTAGTAAAACCACCAACAACAATCCGTTTTTGGAGAGATTACAGATGCATGCAGACTTATGAATGTAATCGTAATGTGCAAGGGCAACTTATAGTGATTTTGATCTGAAAAACAACCGTTTTTTATTTCCCCTTTAGGCATACGGAATCTATGCTGTAGTGATGTTACATGTGTGTGATGCTTGTAAACACGTTATCTCAAAAAGGGTAACCTTCATGAATTTTGTACTTGACACACAGATACACCATATTAAGCACATGATCCCTATTGTTTTTTGGAATTGTAAGTGCATGCACACTAATCAGAAAATTTTTTTTAGTCGAAGGATTTTCCATTTGTTGCAAAATTTTAATTTGATTTTACCAGAAAACGATTTATCTTCAGCGAATCTTGTTCTCATAATTTAGTATCTATCTCAATGCAATTCTGGTTGTTGGCGATCAAAGGATCATATTTGAGGTCGAAATGAAAAATTGAAGTGGGTCAGTTCAATTATGTATAGTAAGTATTAGTACATTACTTAAATATTTGACTGTGGGCAAGGAATCACTAATCCAATTTGCTTTTTGGTTCACATGCTAAGTGAAAAATGTGTGATTTCTGAATGGAAGGGACTAGCTTGATACAAAAAGCCAACATGGAATACTGAAGAAGAGCAGTTTCCTGTAATATGGGGTGTGGGAATTATACCCAACTCCTTTACTTGTTGATGCGATCATTATGATTGCAGACGCAGAACTGCTGTGATATGGTTTCCACTATATTCCAAGAACTTTGAGGATACATACCAGACTTATACAATGTGCTGCACCACATACTTCTAAATTAGTACCATTTACCATTTACAGTACATTTGTGGCAAATCCATTGACATGTGCAGCTTTTCCAACAGTTAAAGCAGTTTTTTGATTACAGTTGTGTGGACATGCATCAACCTTGTCATTTTCTTCAAAAGCACAGGCAAATTAAGCAAGTCTCGATATCTCTAAGATTTTGCACAAATTGAAAGTGATAGATAATTTGTGGAGTATGTAGTGCAGCACTGTTTGAAAACCATATAACTGTTTACTCTGGATATCCATAGACAAAGTTCAGTAATATTATTGGTAGATATATGCTACCAAGTTTGGAAAAAATGTTAACTTCTAGGGGAAAGAGTTAAATTTTCACAACTTCTTCCTTATTTCCATGTACAAAAAAAATTTTAGTTGAACTTTCAAAATTTCCCTCCAAAAACCGATGTTTCCTGGGAATTAAAGAGCCTCCCAGCTTCTTCCACCCATGTATGCTCCATATTTCCAATTAAAAAAGTGGCAAACATCTATCCACAGGTAGTGGCCAACACTTCCCTGCATATATTTTAAATCTTGTGGGAAGGATTCTCCCATTTTTCCAACCTTTCCACTCATATGCACATGAATTACCTGTTCAATGCA
Organism: Holothuria scabra; assembly: GCA_037179385.1. Lineage (NCBI taxonomy): Eukaryota > Metazoa > Echinodermata > Holothuroidea > Aspidochirotida > Holothuriidae > Holothuria > Holothuria scabra. Next base: position 16,694,957 of record CM074183.1, on the reverse strand, counting down.
CAAGGGCTCAGATCTGCTGACACCCTTGTATCTTGCTCACTACTCATGGAAGCATGCACTTCACATTTTAGCTCATGGTGCATATCGAGTGAATTTATTGACCATCGCGGGTCTCACATGTACAGAACCTCTTAAAAAAATCCGGCATCTATGCTTTTTTGTTAAAACATCATGTTAATTTTTTTTCTTTTCTTGTCTGGTGATATTCAAACCAGTGCCTTCACTACTGTCAAACAACCAATGTGGAATATGTGCAGACAGAGTCAGAGATTCCTTTTTCATACCATGTGGGCACTCATTCTGCACACCTTGTGCTGTATTCTTAGAGGACAGCAGTGATGGATGCCCCTATTGTTAATGAGCTGTAGAGAAGGTGGGGAAACTTTTTGACTAGATCATCAGACTTCTTTTGAAAAGTTCCTGTACATGTTGTGGGGGTTCTCTTTTTATTGCTTTGCCACGCTTTCTTTAGCATTACGTTTACATTTCCGTTCAGAGTTGTAAAGTTTAAGTCAAAAATTTCAAAAAGGTTCTGTTGTTTAGAGTATGGTACAACTTGAAGTGTTTGGTTGGATTATGTTATAAATTAACATTTGTTGCACATGTTCTGTACACTTTCGATGTTTCTTTAAATTAAATAGGAAAGAAAAACATACATGCCAAACTCTGATCATAAGCAGCAAAAGTAGTAGTCACTTTTTGGCAATGATAAAGTGATTCCGGTGAAGATTACATGTCATGTAACAGTCAAGTAAATTTTGTGGCATTCTATTGGAATTTGTGAGCGGCATAGAAATTACATGAACTTTAGGAAGTTCATATTTTATGATGTCAAATTGCAAAAACTCATGATGGTTGAGGAGGACCTCCGGCTCTCCTCAGATTCTGAAACGGATTTGTCAAGTGGGGGAGAGAGCCTGCCTCAGAGCCTCCTCCCAAGGATCCACCTTCAGGGGAGGGCTGGTTTGATTTTTGCGGGGGCGGGGTTCAGGGGCCTCCACTGAAGAGGCCGGTTGATGACCATTCTGGGGCAGCTATACCGAGTCCACGGAGTAAAGTGGTCAAAACCCAGGTAGATACTGAGAAGCGGTGCCTCGTGGTTTGGCCTTCGGGCGCTAGGTTGGCGGGTTGTTTGGGCTGGGTTTGTTGCGTTCTTTTCGTTGTGACGGACGTTTTCATTCCGTGTTTTGTTTGTGGGTGGTTTGGGTTGTCTGTTTGTTACGGCCAACAAATGGATGTTGTGCATAGTTTTTGTTTACTGTGTTTGGGGTTCGTGATTGGCTTTGATCTGTGTTGGTCGGGTGGTGAGTTTGGGTGTTGGGGTGGGGTTTGGTGCTTTAAGTATATGACAGACGTTTTCGTTCCCTGTTCCTGAGTGGATGGTCATGGTTAGCCGTTGTGTTTTTGTCCGGCCGGTTTGGGTTGTCCTTTTGTTGCAGCGTGCTTGTTTCGATGTACGTAAAAAAAATTTGCAAAAACTTGACATGTTTTTTTGGTGGTACACTGTTCTTGTATACCCGCACTTTGCATTGCCAGGAACAGTACAATGCACAGAATTAACACCATATTTCCACTATGCTGCCCCATTTGGGGGACTGCTGGGCCATTGGTCTCGTTCAGCCAGTGGTTGTTAACTTTCCCATGGACATGACATCACGTGATACATGAATGGCCTAATTTTTGTCCTTCAAAAATCTAAGCTGCATTTTGTGCAGCAGGGAAGAATAGGTATGAACTTTCCTTCCCCTTTTGTAGAAGTTTCCAGCCATCTGAAGCGTTAATGATTGTTCTTATTTCAGTTCTTGCATACGTGCTACTGTGGTTGTTTAATATGGCAAGTTTTTTGTCTTTCTGAAGTTATTATCATGTTGAATTCGTACCATATATGAAAACTCATTATCTATGTTATCCAATTCTAGCTGTAGTATTAGCATACAATCTTTTCTCTTCTTTCAATCACTTTCTCAGTTAATAGACTTTTGTTGCACTGTGTATGAAACATGGTTTCGTTAACAACCAAATCTTACTGCTTTGATGAAATATGAGAAAAATATCAATCTGCTATAGTCTTTAAATAGTAAATATGTGAACAAACCTTATCATGAATTACATAAGGTGATTAAGATCATGCCATACTTCATGGTTTGTTGTCTATTTAAAAACTCTCATGTTACACTTTCATGATTCTAAAATCATGTATCATTTAACAGTCGTTTGTACTGAAAGTCGTTTGTGGAATTATATGTTTTATCCATCAAACATTGTAAAATTATGGATGATTATATTTTGGTACAATAAAATAACACAGAAGACCTTATTGAAAATCATACTTTCACAAGTGTTTCAGAGTTGGCATTGTCTTTTGGAAGTGTTTATTCTGTTGAGCTGCTTTGAACCTGATAAGCAAGTGACCACCTGTTTCTTACCAATTTCAATCATGCCAAATGCTTCTTCTACAGATTCTGTAGTCTTAAGTGAATATCGTGTGTAACTACTATCGCCGTGGTTCCTTTGGGGTGTTCAGGGTTTTTCAAGGGTGGGCTGCTTTCCGAGGTAGGCACGTTCAGCCACGCATGAAAAGTTTCATTTGTCCGCCGAATTATTGGGTAGCTACTTGCAGTTTGAAGCCGCACGCGAGCGACAGAAGACGTACTAGACCGCACCCTCCAACGGCCGTGATTTTTTTTCCTAGGATGGCAATGGAAGAATCATTCATGCCAATGGATGAATCAGTTTCTTGGAAATAGGCAACGCCTCTAAATCCAAAATAATAGCTCTTCGACGACTCTTTTGTAATTCTGACACCAGATAATGCAAGATCAGGTCAAATGTCCCTCATGCACGTAACCCTAACCATGATTTCGAGACAAATTTAAAAATTTTTGAAAAACCAATTTCTCCATTGCCATCCTAAGAATACAAAACTAGCCCCCGGCAGCCCGGACCTGCTAAGGATACCATGCGAGCACATGAAATGTCTGCACTTTGAAATGGGTTCTTATCTTCTTGCTGAGCAAGAGGGACTTAGCGATGGCACTCACTCATTAACTCCACAGCCAAGCTACTAGATCCTCGGGAGAAATAACCATTCCTTCATTTACCAGTCGATCGCAATGTTTTAAAACCCTTGGACAATAACCAAATTTCTATCGTTCTGAAGAAAAATCATCTTACGTTGCCTGCCCGTCGAAAGTGGGGCTAAGTGCTGAAAAATTACAATCTGTTTCAAAGAACAGATACAATTACTTGAAAAATTCGAAGCTTTTCTTCTGTCCCGTATTTTTCGATACCTTCGGACGGTCATGGATTTCCATTAAGTCCAGGGGCATTAATCCGTATTGAAGTCTGGGGGACATACATGACTTAGCACACACAAACCAACACCTTAGAAACGCTTGTTTCATGAGGGAACTAAACCTACATTTTGGGTCACAAGTTTACCCAATTTGGGTCAAATGAAACCTTATATGGGTCATTAATTATTTCACCCAATAGTTTTAATCGGTTCCCTCCTGACCCACATTTGTGTCAAATTGACCCAAGCGTTTTTAAAGGGAACCCCTTTCGTTTTGAAGACGGTGAGTCTTTCTATAGGCCATACCCTGTTCCCGTTTTATGATGACTAAAGTCAGGACGTTGCCCTATCCAATAAGAATGATAGGATTCCAAAGTTAACATGACCATCAGAGAGATCAGTTGAAATTCACGAAGTCCACGGAATTATTTCAAGATGTTATTTTCATCATGTCCCAGAATAGCTGAAACCAAGCTCAGCAGCGTGGATCATTGTCAGAGATCATGGACCCCAACCAGGCCGGTAGCTAGGGTCATATGTTTAGGGGGTGTGCAGAATGGTGCTATCTTTATATTTTTGGAGCTGATCGTATATGATTGGAACAGTAGCGTGCCTAGAACTATCGGGGGGGGGGGGGGCGTGCAAGCACCTAAATTTCCCGACTTCTTTTGGGAAGACTGCATTCTGCAATGTAGGTTGCAAACATACGACTTACACGTAACACATACCAGACACATAAGTGACATTATGCAGTATACATTGTATAATGTCAAAACCGAATTGTGCACTGTTAGTGTAATTTGAAGCTGAATCAAGAAATTGCAAAGCGCGCGACTAGCGCGAATATTTATTTTAGGCTTACACAATAAACATATTTAATCATTAAAAACAAAAGGAAAAAATTGCAGGGGTTGTAGACAGTATCTGGGATAACATACACTGTATCCAGGGCTGTCAACTTTTAGTGAATGGTGAGAGAAATTCGATGGGAGACCGCCGACTCGGAGGGCGACCATCGGTTCGCGCGGAGCGTCCCGCTAGGGGACCTTTAACCAAATGTACCCTAGATTGCAGGAAATGAAACTTCACATCCCACATTACTGGCATTCCCAGAATGCCAGTTTTCAAATGTTTCATGTTCCTGGAAAATTTTAAGGAGGCATTTTGTTCACATTGTAAAAAGGCCTACCAAAAAAAAAAAAAAAAAAAAAGTAAATTCTGAGGCTTACAGCTGTGTATTACTGTATAATGCACTACTGTCAGGTTACTGCAGACTATGATCAGTTGGACGGAAGGAACTCTGGTAGTGCGATAGCTGGCGTTTTACCGACCGGCAACACATCGTCTGCATTGTAAGTGGAATTTTACACCATACTGAGAAATTACGTGAGAAACCGATGCTTCATATTAAGAGCTTGAGATTGCACTGAAATGCGTGACTCTCACGCTGAATGCGTGCGAGTTGTCAGCATGGGCGTGGATCATGGGGGGACGCGTCCCCCGAACTTTTTCGGAAGGGGGGGACATCTTCCAAATGTCCCCCCCCCCCTCCCACTTTTTCCAAATTTCAAAAAAGATGAAGACTAAAACTGTGGGGGTACAAAAAAGGGCCTGGAAAGTGCCATTTCCAGCCACCTGGAAGGCATTTTGGACCAAATTTTTCTCGCGCTCCGCGCCAACCCATCGTTGGCGCGGAGCACTGCCAGCACACTGGCGAACTCTGCCGATACCGAAAAGGGACAAATCGTAGGCCTACTGGCACATGTGGTATTTAGTGGTAGGCCTGTGCACAAAACTAACACCTTACACTTGTTTGAAGCTGTTATGTGATTCTGCATACTTCAAAGATAATATGTGTGTGTATTTCATTTCTGTATGGTTATTCCTACGACATTTTTTATAAAATGCATAATAATATATCTCCTTAGGCATAGAAAATACCATAAAAAGTATGCACCAAATCACATATTTTCACATTAAAAAACGCAAAAGCTTCTCACCGTGGGAGGGGGAAACCCCCATCCCACCCCCCCCCCCCCGTCGCGCGCAAACGCGCTCACGTTCGGTCGCTTCGCTCCCTCTCAGAATCAGTCGCAAATGGTGAAAGAGTCTCCCCCCCCCCCCCACTTTTGGAGATGGATCCACGCCCATGGTTGTCAGCCGTGTACCATATACACTAAAAAAAACCCTTCTTTACAGATGTTTTCTGGCAGCAGTTTCTAAGCTTTTTCTGTAATTTTATATTACAGGAATCCTCGGTACAATTTTCAGGAAACAAATGTTATTTTTACAGTTTTTCTTTTTTTCTGGCAGCAGAGTTTCGAAGCTTTCTCTGTAATTTCACATTACATATAAACTTTTAAAAGAACAGTGTTTGCCTGTAAAATTTTGATTGAAGCTGCCGGTGTATACGTGACATACAAGCATGTATGGGACTTTCCCATAGTCCATGCTGTATAACTACCCTTTGAAACATCCCCCTTTCTTTTTTTCAAAAGTCCCCCGACTCTCTGGCGAAGAGCCAGGGGCGAAAATCAAACAATACTTCCCCTTTCTCTCTTGCGAGAGAGCCACGGGCGGTAGCGGTCCATAGTCGTGAACATATGCTGTGTGCGAAATGCGGAATGTGTTACATACCACGTCTTGGACCGGTTAGTTACAGTGAATTTTTTACAAAAGCAAGGTTCACAAATCTTAAAATTCTGTATTGGTGTTAATAAAGAAAGTGTATTTTGTTACAGATCTGGTTAGTGTAGGACTGCTATTAGCGTTAATTTACAAGTTTTTATTTCCAAAATTTTGCCACGCCCACATTAGTAATTAACTTCTCCTAAAAAGGACTTTAATTTTGCCACGCCCACATTAGTAATTAACTTCTCCTAAAAAGGACTTTAATTAAGTCTACACGAAATTCAGGGTTACCCAATGCTTTTTTATGATATTTCTAATAAAGTAAACCCGCAAAGTCTTTACAGTGTTATCTCTTAAGCAGTTAGATCTAATTCTAATTTGCATTTTCAAAACAGTTTTTTTTCAGTAAACTGCTGGAAATACGTAAAACCTCTGTTAAATTTACAGAATATTCTCGTAAATCATGCGCCATTATCTTCTCATTCCATACAGAGCTAGAATGACAAACAACAGTCAGACAAAGAGAGATCACATTTAAAAAGTTGTCCAGGCTTTGACCCCTGGGGACCCCAGATGACCTTTCATCTTTGCCAAAAACTATGGGGGACCATCTTCTGACCACAGTGCATCCACATACCTAAGTATGAAATCTATCCAAGTGTCCTATCTTGAGATATAGCATAAGCAGGATTTTCAGACTTTGACCAGCACAATATGAATATGAAATTATCAAAGCTACTTAACTTGAGATATTACATAAACAAGGTTTTCAGACTTTGACCCCCAGTGACCCAAGATGACCTTTGACCCCTACCAAAAAAAAAAAAATAGACCATTTATTGATTATATTGCATCCACATACCAAATATGAAATCTATCCAAGTTTCTTACCTTGAGATATCATGTTGACAAGGTTTTCATACTTTGACCCCTGGTGACCTCAGAGGACCTTTGACCTCCACCAAAGACAATAGGGACCATCTCCTGACAATAACACATCCACATACTAAATATGAAATCTATCCAAGCTTCCTTTCTTGTGGTATTGTGTTAACAAGGTTTTCAGACTTTGACCCCTGGTGACCCCAGGTTAACTTTTGACCTCCACCAAAAACGATAGGGTTCTTCCTCTCAATATGGCGCATCTATGTACCAAGTTTGAAAACTGTCAGACATTCCTATCTTGAGATATCGTGTTAACAAGCAAAGTATCACAAACACACACATACACACGCACGCCATCATGATTGCATTGGTTTCATCATCGAAACCAAAAATGCAGAAATCATATGTAAAATATGTAAAATGAGAAAATTCTGCAGAACTTTACTGTTAATTTACAGAAATTTTTTACAGTGTAGAACCACTGGGACTACCCGATAAAATAGCCAGACTTTGCTCCGTGAGTCGCTCACCAACTGACCGTACCTCATGACACACGCAAGAGAAGATCATCTAGGCTTTGCGATATGGGATGAATTTGCGACGTCTACATAAACGGTGTACTCAGCTTACAAGTTACTTGGTAAGGTAGGCAGGACTTGTGCTATCCAGCTATGTGGGGTGGAACTAACGAAGAAACTGGTGTGGCTTTACAGCGCGCGTAGCGCGCCGAAAATATTGGGTTCACATCACAGAAAATGTTCTCTTGAGAGCAAAAAGAAAAAAAAAAAAAACCAAGTAAACTGCCTAATCGTAAATTTCGTAAGTTTTCCAAGTTTCTGTAATTTAAGCTTTCTAAAATGTTGGAACTGATCATGTAATATGGCTGGAATATGTCCATAATTTAGTGAATTCTAAGTTTTGGTAAAATGAAAGAGGGGAGTATGTTGTCCCCGAAGTCCCCCCCCCCCCAGCCCACGCCCCTTTTTTGGCTATTTTACTGCCTTATATTCAGGGAAAGTTTTTAAGCAAAAGTACGTCCGTGGAATCGACGGAAACTTTTTGGACCATGACAAAAAATTTTCTCTCCTTCATTGTGCATTATAACAAGGGCGGATCCAGCTCGTAGCTCAAGGGGCAGTTTGAAAGGGGGGGGGGGGGCGCAAACATGTCTGAATAATGGCAGTTTTACTGAATTTTTAGGATGCAGGAGGGCGCATTTTTCTTATATTGAGGCGCGCTAGATTAGTTATAGGGGGAAGTTGTCCCTAGTTGCCCCCTTGATTCGCCCTTGCATTATAAAAGGGCTTCTAAGGCTGGCAGATACATGTAAATAGGCTTCCTTGAGTTTTGGATTACATAAAATAGGAAAATGACATACTGCTTTTTACCTGACATCTAAATGATAATAGTATAGAGTATGACGCACTTTACAACGATTGTATTTTTTATTTAATTTTACTTCAAAAATCAGAAGAACAGCTTCCAGCAATGAGGAATGGGGTGAGGGAGAATATAGGTTCAAGGAGGTGACATTAGACCTCCCTGGTAGGCGTAGCAGCAGATGAAGGGACAACAAGCACGTTTCAGAATCCTTTTTTGTCTTAGGTGTATTGACAGTCACCATCCATACCCATAATGGCTCTCGAAAATTTTTGAAAGATGTATGACGGCAATTGCTCCGGAAATTGTTCTATTATAAGAATACTCCACAAATTATTATCTTAATAATGGTCATGAGATAAAGAGGCAACCGTGACGAATGCGCGCGAATAGCCCCGAAAAGTTTCTTCATATGACAAACCTGCATCCAGACAGTGTATCAACGCACATGCCACTCAAAAGCCAGTCTTTTACCTGGTAACATGTAAACAAAATTTTGATAGTTTGCTAAAGACGTGCTGAAATTTTGATAGTCTGACCAATTTGTCATAGAAAATGATTACAATTGATCCATCACTCGGTCGATAACACACCTCATCTGACTCCCTACAGAAATGTTTAGCATAAACGCCTAGATTTAAACTTTTCAGAATTTTTGTCAGAAATCGTTAAGGGCACGCCCCCCCCCCCCCATGCCCTCGTGCCGGCTCCACTGGTAATGTTTATTACCTGACATCCAAATGATAATGCAAAGTATGACGCCAAGCACTTTATCGTAATTTTACTTATATTGAACGAAAAATCCAGACAATTAGCTTCCAGCAATGCGCAATCGGTGACAGGGAGAGAACAGGTACAGTAAAGTAATGTTAAACCTCCCTGATAGGTATAACAAATGGTGTGAAGGACTAACAAGCGCATTTCAGAATGCTTTTTTTGTCTTAAGTGTATTAAACAATTACCAATTATACCCATAATGGCTTCGCGCGAAGAAGTTGGTAGTTTTTCTTGAAAGTGTCTATGGGTGATTCCATAAATATGGGAGTCAGTAGATTTTGGTGTCCCATTTACATTGTGATAAATTTCACCTTCAAATTTTCAGTGCATAAAAGCATTTATGTAGTGGGCAATAGTCTCAGTCACAAACTTCAGTGGTGCCTTATATATTCTACAATGTACTAAACATCAATAGCTCGTTATATTATGTGCCAAAAAGTAATTTTTCCCCAGTGTAAATGGGACACCAAGGGCGTGACATTTACAATTTTAGTAAAGCGTTTTTCCTTATTACAATGTGCTGCATAAAACCCCTAAATCTTTAATAGGTTTTAGGATGTATCTTTAGGAAGCATTTGAGCAGCACTTTGGAATATATGCATCTCTACAAATTCTGTTAGTGCAAAATGGAATAGCACTGAGAACAGAGTAGGCTAAAGATTCCCCGTGTAAAACTACGTGTAAATTTTTGGTGTCCCACTGCAAATATTAATTTGTCATTTTACCACAATTGTACTTGAAATATTTAAAAGAATCTTGATGTATTTCCAAGTACTGTATAGTTTTGAGAACACGGTTTCACTTAGTAAATGGGACACCAAACGGTCTCCCACTTTTAAGGGGTACATTTTCCACAAGCTCGACCCAATCTGTTCACATTATGCATTTTCATTCCGTAGAAGATTAAAATGCATACCACCTACAAAGTAGCACATCCTTGTTAAGAGAACTTCAGTTATGTTTTCAGTTTTATGCAGAAAATCTGTTTTTGGTGTCCCGTTTAACGGGGAAAATAAGTATATTCTGAACGTAACTATTGATAGGAATAATTGTTTTCAAACTTTGGCATGATTTGCGCTTTTCATGTACCCAAACATAATACGAAATGGTAAAATTTCTACTTAGAATTTAAATTATGAAACTGGAAATTTTACCCAGTTGCCACAAGTTGGCTCCCTTACTTATGAAATCACCCATATAACGACAACAAGTTGACGTACTTTTAACCTCCCTCCTTATGCTACAAATTACATTGAATGATCCCATATTGATATATTGGCCACTATACATATGTTTTGAGATGTATCTCTGCTTTCGGAAAGTGTTGTGATAAGAACAGTTCCATGTAGAATAATTACCTTTTTAGTGGTAAGAAGATTACCGTTTTAGTGGTAAGGAGATGGAGTGCAAACCGTGACACATGCAGGCCAAGCGCGCCGAATTTTTTCATAAAACAAGCCTTTCCAGACAAAAATCTTCATTCACAATCTGCATCGAGGCACTTAAAATTGCCCAGAAACCTATATGCCACTCAAAAAGCCAGTCAAATAGAGTACCGACATTAAGCTTTTACGAACTGTAGGGGAGAATTTGATATTGTGGCCCCACCCATCGACGGAAGTGTGGGGGACGTGTCCCTCGTCCCCCAGGATTGACGCACATGATTAAGTCACAGTGTCGATTTCATTCGACTTTAAAAATAAATAAATAAATGAGATCCCCTTCCCATCCTCTTCGTCTTCCTTTTCAGCCTTCTTTGTTCCCGGCACAGCATCTGAAGTCCAAACGTTCACTGTCATTAACAAACTTCTATAGGTTTTCGGATGGCTGCTGCAGTCAGTATAAGAGTCGAGGACCGATAACGGACATGTACGAGAAATGGAAATGGAAAAGGAGCTAGTGATGTGGAGAGCAGGGTACTGAAAAAGCATGCGTCTGAGGCTGTTAAAAGTGGAACTGCAGTGATAAGTGACCCAAAGTCTCTGTTCCAGTATTTGTCCTCAACTCGGGGGCAAATATTGTGCCCCCTTTAGACGTACAATGTTCTACATTCCATTCATTCACCAGTGTTAACAGGAACAGGCAGGACAGAACCAAAAAGACTATCCCAGGGACAAGAAACCTACACAGCATAAAGACTGAAGAAACCTACACAGCATAAAGACTGAGGCCGGAAGAGTACTCATTAGGAACCTTTCATGCTTCTGTGATGGATGCCTCAGGGGAAATGGCAAATGTGAAAATGAGCTGTACGTCAATGAGTGGAAAGAAGTAAAATTTGCTACAAACAGATCAAACGGGTAATTATTTGTTTCATTGTGTTTACGGTGTATTACTTTAATTGCTTCAAAACATTCCACGAACATTGCTTCACAATGTCATTAATTTTAAAATAAAAAATAGCTTTACCGCAAGAGATACATGCAAGGTCCACATAATAAGGGCAGGCTAAGTCGATAATTGTGGTGATTCCTGCTATATGTATACATTTCAATGGTGAAATCCTTACTGTGGATGCTTTTTGATGCACTACTATATGTAGCATGCATATAGAGTTCTGTATGTCTTCAAACAGTGGTTAAGGGTTTGAGCTGATGATATAATAATCAAGATTGTGGTCATATCTGGTATGCAATATATGATATGAGGGTGCTTGTTTTACAGAGGGTATTACTAGTTGGTGGTAAGCTGATAACCTTCATCTTTCCGTGGGTGTACACTGATGGCAGACTTGTATTTCCAGTCTGCATGTTACCTATTTTGGGTTTACGAGTGGTTCTTCCCCACTTATTACTAGCATATGATACATCTATGTTGCAGGTTTATCGAACAAGCAAGAACAGGTCTCCACCAATGCTACTGAAGGTGTGCTTTTTCAGTGCATTGAAACGGCACATGCAAAACAAAACCAAAAACTGAAACCGGATCCGGGAAAGACATAAACGCAAACTATTTACAGACTGCTAAATCAAACAGAAAATTATGTTCATTACAGTAATAAGCTATATGTACAGATATTTCCAACTACTTACAAGCACCTTACAGACCCACCCTATTACAAGTTGACCACCACACGGTCCCCCCTCACCGAAACGAGTGGACCCCATCGCCTACCGAACACCGACCTTGGCAAACGAACGAAGTCGGACTCAACCCTCAGCCTCACCTCCGCCTTCACCGACGCCAGGACGACGTCCGCAGGCTTCCCCATCCCCCTACACATCGGTCAGCTTTATGAAGGCCGAAGAAAAGGTAAGTATGCCCTGAATACTTGTACTGCATGGCGGGGGTGACAGACTATACAAAGCATAGTCCCGGCCGACCGCCCATTTGTTGTCCATCGTCAAGCGATGTCAGGACTTGGAACCATTCCCAGAGGAGGGCCACAAATTCACACTGCCAAAACACATGTGAAACACTCTCGATCTCCAAGACGCCACCGAAGACGCTTGAGATTAGTTACAATTCGCAACAACAGGTCTCGCCTGCGGTAATCTAATGATCTGCTGTGGACCACACGCCACACTTCCGGCCCTGAAGCATAGTGATTGGATTGGACCTGGCCAACCAATTCTTCAAAAACAGCCTGGTATAGGTCCCTTGCACTGCGAAACGTCCCCAACTCATAGATATAATTAGGAGCGTTTCTCTCATTTGACTGTATGCTTCCGAGGGCCTCCAGCTGTGGGGTTCACTGTTACTAAACAGGGAGGGAAAGAACCGACGGAATGATAATCCCCCCAATAACGGACAAAACAGGCAAAAGGCATTCTGCTGTCTACAGCACTATAAACACACTTAGGAGAAAACGGAGTTTGGAAGGAAAATGCACAAGGCCCAACCCATCACGCCTAACATCCTGATATACCACCTGATATACCATCCCTCTTCTTACGAGCTCCGTCTTCCCTGACCATAAAAACCTAAACACAGCCCTCTCGAGACGCAACAGGACACCCTTTGAAAGCAGCCAGAACAGTGCCTGGATACCACAAAAGGGGATAAATAAAACGATTGATAACTGTCACCTTTCCGAACAGGCTAATGTGGCGCTCGCCGAAGTCCTTCAACCTAGCTTCCACCGGGTCCACTTTCTCATTCCAGGTAAGTAACACGGTTTGCCCCAAACCAAACCATATGCCGTTTATCCTTATGGCGTCGTCTAGCCATGATGCAGCGAAGGGCAGTCTTCTTGACCGCCACTTACCTAGGCGAAGTCATTTGGTCTTATTGGGATTCAGTCTGGCACCTGTGGCTCTTTGAAACTTAGACAACGTGCCAGTAAGGGCCTTGAAGGAAGCTAGGTCGGAGACTACGCATGTGACGTCATCAGCATACTGAAGGCACTTAACTTCAACACCACCGGGAATGTGAAATGGTTGAAACAAAGGCTCTACTTCAAAGGCTCTTGCTAGTGATTCACTAAACAATACGTAGAGTAAAGGTGATTAGGGGCACCCCTGCCGTACCCCACGTTGGACACTGAAGGGGTCTGACGGTAGGCCATTAACGATAATCCGACTGTTTACACTATTGTACTGTTGTGTAGAGATATCATATCACTTTAATTTGAACCTCTTGAAGGTCACTTTCAATTGTGAAGATCAAAGACATGTGAAATTAATCGTAATTGGTTGTCAATTGATGAATATTAATGTCAGGATATCATGTGATTTGGCCCGGAAGCCCGGAAGGAAGTCTTCCAGTTAGTGCTTCCTTTGCGTATCCGTTCTCTCACGGTAAGACGAAGAGAGTAGTGGTGTTTGAGAACTCGAGCTGTCAAGACAACTAATCTAGGTTAATCATTGCAGTAATAATTGTGTGTACCAAAGAAGAAATACAAATCAAGAATAAAATGGACTAAAAATTATTTGGACTGTTGATTATCCTTTTTACCCTGAGAATCGTCTAATCGAACTGCTAATTATTATCGAGGTGTTTTGGCCGAACCCAGGAGAAACAAAACACAACATGGCGCCCAACGTGAATCAACATTGTTAGCCTAAACTCGTGATCTTGATTTTCGCAAATACAAACTGCTCCTGTTGAAAGCTTTGTGCGAATTTTTACCTATGGTGCTTCCATTTGACCAACGGTCGTGTACAACTATACCAGTATGCAACCTTCGAACTTGAAAACGATTGTAAGGAGATCACCCGAGAGGTTTGACTAACCGTTTGTTAAACAGTCTTTACCAGTTGGGGCAAACGTCCAAACTTTGCAGTAACGAACGGTACTTTGCACCTGTACGAAACTCCATCAGACGATTGTAGGCCCTATGCAGATACCCGAGAGGCCTGTCAAAGTTTTCAAACTTCTATCCAGTTGGCGAATCCAGTCTAGGCCAGCCTTTATCATGCTTATCGTTGCTGAAAAACACTGATATGATGTAGCCTAACCCAGTGGAGGATCCGTTCCTGTAACTTGATTGTTCAGCGTTATGGTCATGGTATTCGATTCATCGCCTTGGTCTGACCAGTCTACTGACGACCGAACCTGGTATGTCTAGAGGGACACGTTCCGGTATAACTATCAGCCGGCATCGCCGCTTGTGTTGTGACTCATAAGATGTAACTTAGTTTAGCCTAGCCAACACAGATTAGGGTCTAGTCTTTGAAACCAGTACGCTAAACCGATGTCGCCCAGACGTCTTTCGAATACGATCGACTTTTCAATTCCGGCCATTTTCTGAAGAATCTACGTAACACGTTTGAAACCACCCTTCAGCGACTCGTGTTCCTACCAGTGTTTTTCGATTCGTGAGAGAAGTCAGGACTTCCTATTTGTAAATTATGCATTGTTTTCTCTTATGGACCCTTATCACATCAATTTCATGTGTTTAAGCTGAATTGTGTTTATTTTCATTGGATTGTCATGGTGAGTTTGTTATGTTTTTACTCGGTATGAAACCCGTCATTTGTAGAACGTCACATAATTCGCCCTCTCATATTTTGAAAGCCTAAGGTCTAACGTGAATTGTAATTATGTGAATTTTGATAACCATTTTGGGTTTTGGTATGTTGCCTTTCCTTCTCGTAGGCCTATTCCTTTGCATCATGGCAAACCCACCGGCATTAAGGCAAACTGACTTTCTGCCAACCAGATATACCGGTAGCTCAATTGACAGGGATGCGTGTACTGCACATTTCTTACTGTTTACTGATTATTTGGAATCGCATAAGTTGAGTACACCTGCAACAAATGAAGAATTACAAAATGTATTTTCAATGTTTAAACGTACTCTACAAGGTCAAGCAAGGCTATGGGTAGAAGATCAGGCATTTACTTCAGTTGCGGACCTTAAGGCTAAATTTATTGCAAGGTTTAGCCCAAGCAAGTCAAAGTTTGCTTTAGTCAATGACTTCGCAAACCTTTCTTATGCAACAGGGGATAGCGCAGAAGTACATTTGAGTAAAATCAGAGAGGCAGCGCGCAAAATTAATTACGGGGATGCGCAAATACGAGACAAATTTTTGAGTAGTCTCCCACCCCAGTGTAGAGCATCGGTGTTAATGTCAGCTCAAGATGATAGGTTACAAACGTATGTCAACAGAGCTCAATGCTATTTCGACTTGCATAACAACCAGTCTGATCCTACGCTAGTTGATGAAACCTCGTACGCAGCCACCAGTAGTAGGCCAAGTAATAATAATGCAACCTCCAGATCACAGGACAATCGCTACCGAGCACGTACTCCAGGAAGAGATTTTCAAAATTTTGGAAGTCGCAATAGGGAATATGCGCCTAGGTCCAACTTTAGAACAAAACAAATTTTTTGTGACTTCTGCTTAAAGCCAGGTCACAAATGGCGACAGTGTCGTGAGAGACAATTACTCTTAGAACAGCGAAGACAAAATTTTTCAGGAAAGCCTAGCCCTAAAGACAAAAGTACTGAGGCTGATCATGAGAAAAATGAGGGTAGTAAAGACAAACAGGAACAGGATTTTCAGTAGGGGGACCTACCAATAGCGCTCATTGTCAGGCCCCCATGCAGAAAGTTCCCAGTACAGCCGAATACTTAGGCAACGATGTCGAAGTCACAATAGACTTAGACTCAATGAATTGTGTAACAGGTAATCTACCTGGTGGTAAAAATGTATTAATATTGTTTGATAGCGGTGGTAGTAGATCAATCATTGCTGCATCTTTTGTTCGTAAATCACATTACTTGTCATCACTTGCATCTAAGAAAGTTAAACCAGTACATTTCTAATTGGGCAATGGTAATTTTTTGACTGCATCACATACAATTGAGTTTGAAATCAGAATTCAAGGTCATCTTTTCAAATTGAGTGCATTAATTGCTGATAATTTAGTTGGATTAGATCTCATTTTGGGGAATAATACTCTCAGAGAATTAGGTGGAGTCATCAATTTTGCCGAGAGTTGTTTTCAAATCAGACCAAAGAGAGTCTATTTTAGACCTGTGTTCAGTGTGACTGTTCCCCCAGGTCAAACTAGAAGAATTCCTTTGCATGGTAGAGTACCTTCATTTCTGAGAAATAGTGAAGTTGTGTTGAAATGTAATCATTTTTTAAGCCAAATGTGTCCTTCCGAAATGTTGGTCAATTTGAGGAAAAGTAGAACTTATATTCAGGTTACAAACAAAAGTGAAAGGTCTAAACATTTTGTTCAGAATCGACCAGTGGCATATTTTGATGTGAATGATGTAGCACATGCTACTCAGGAAATTAGTGACGAATTATTTCATCACTTGCACAATACAGAATTTAGTACTGAACGTTCGAAAGTCTCATCTCAACAAACTTTGAGACAGCGTAATCAAGAGAAGTATCCACATTTAGATCCTCATGATCCATTACTGGACATGACAGAGGAGGAAGTGTTTTATCAAAACGTTAATCTGACAGACAGTGTTCTCAATTTAAGAGAGAGATCCGAATTTTTGGAAATGTTAATGAGACACAGAGAAGCATTCTCTCTATATGGTGAACTTTCAACTTGGAAGGGTCATGAAATTGATTTTGAATTAGAAAACGATGAACCATTTTTCATCCGACCATATTTTACGACAGAGTCAGATAAGGTTATCATTGAGAAAGAAATGGATAAATTGGTGACATTGGGAATTCTAGGTGTAGGTCATTCATCTTATACCTCACCAGTTTTGCTTGTTCCGAAGAAAGGTACAAACGAGAAACGAGTAGTTACCGATTTCAGATATTTGAATTCCCGTATCAAGCGTATTAATCATCCTTTTCCATTGTTATCTGAAACCATGAAACGTATAGGAAATTCAAATGCAAAAGTTTTGAGTGTAATGGACCTCAAGTCAGCATTTTTCTCTTTGCCTTTGACTAAACATGCTCAACAGTATACTGGTGTTTCTTCATTTAATGGAGGCAAACATTACTTTTACAAGCGTCTCGCACAAGGTTTGAATGTTTCACCTGGTATATTTCAAGCAAAAATAGACGAAGTTTTAGGTCAAGTTCAGGATTCAAGAAATTTTTGTATCGCCCACCATGATGATATCATTGTATTCAGTCAAGATAAAGAGTCGCATTGAAAACATTTAGCTAGTCTATTTCAGGCTCTTGCATCCAATGGGCTCAAAATAAGTCCCAAGAAATGTAATTTTTTTCTGTAAGCAGGTTGTGTACATGGGACATAGTCTAAAAGTGAACGAATCGGGAGATATCACGATTCAGCCACTAGCTGACAGGTGTGCAGCCATTAAAAATATGGCAAGACCAACTAACCCAAAGGAAGCTAGACGATTTGTTGGTGCGATTAATTACTTGTCGGGATTCTTCCCACACGTTCAGACAATATTGCGTCCTTTGCATCATTTGTCCAGGAAACACAAACGATTTAAGTGGTCAGAAGAATGCCAAACTGCTTCCAACAAAATTAAGGAGTTGATGACAAGTCATCCAGTGTTGCATTTACCTAAAAAGGAAGGTGTGTTCTCATTATACAGTGATACTTCTAGGTATGCTACAGGTTGCTACGTTACCCAAATGGTCAATGGTAAAGAAAATCTACTTGGTTATTATTCCAAAATATTACCGAATGCGTGTCAGAGATACAGTGTTACCGAATTAGAACTTTTCGGGTTGTATATTAACATATCAGCATTTAGACACTTATTAAAGGGATGTACGTTTAATGCATTTGTTGATCATTCGGCAATTGTTCAAATCTTAAAGTCTAAGAGTGAACCGCCCACGTCTCGCATGCAAAAACTGCTTCTAAAATTGTCAGATTATTCTTTTCAGGTTGGTTATAAGAAAGACACTGAAATAGTTTTGGCAGATCTCCTATCTAGATCTCCCAGAGATAACGATTCAGAAATAGATCAAATTGTTCCCATTGCTTTTTCGGCAAATGATGATAGTAACACACTTGAATTTGCCAATCCGATTGTCACTCGCTCATATGCCAAGAAAATGGGTATTGAAATTCCCGATTTGTTTCCAAAGAAACAGACGGAAGCTCCAGTGACTGAACAAAATCCACGAGAGTCATCAGAACCCATTTCTTCAGAGCCAGTTGTGCAAAATTTAGAACAACCTACCCCATTATCTATAGATATTCCACAAATAGATTCAAGCTTAAGCAAAGAGTCAAATAAGAGCGGTGTAAGTCACATCCCAAATACATCAGTGCGTCCACCTGCCAGAACTCGGTCAAATAATTTGCCAGAGCCAAGATTAGTTGATCGTACGAATGTACCACATGATCACAGAGAAGTACCGCCAGAGTTGTACTCTCCGCCTAGACCACTTATTTCTAAGATACATAATTTGGTTACACGGCACATTCCAAAACAAGCCGAACTAGATAAGTTGATGAATGTAATTGAAAGGAAAATCATTCGTGATTTCAATTTGCCTGTTGATGTGAATGAGTTAAGGAAAGAACAAGAATCATCGGCATTTTTTAAGCCTGTGTACGATTATTTGGCACATGACATTTTACCTAATGACCGAAAGTCTGCCAAGTCAGTTCAGTTGAAGTCAGAGCAATACATTTTGTGTAATGGAATTTTATTTCGGTTATTTTTCTGTGAAAAGAAAGGTGATTTCAATTTACAATTAGCAGTACCAGAGAATGTAGCTGAAACGATTATTTCACAATTCCATGACAATCTTTTAAGTGGTCATCAAGGTACAGTTAGAACTTATTTGACCATTCGTAGACATTTTTACATGCCTCGAATATTTGAGAGAATTAATAATTACGTCAAATCATGTTTGCGTTGTCAACAATTCCGTGATAAGCCAGATAAGACGAGAATGTATCATCAAAGAATTCCAGATGAATACAAGCCTTTTTCAAAGATTAGTCTTGATTTCAAGACTATGCCTTCATCTGTTAGCGGCTTTAAACACCTTATGGTCGCATGTGACGAAATCACTAGGTTTGTCATCTGTGCGCCTTTGAAAACCTTAGACGCAAAGACGATTTGTGAAGCTTTCATTCAGAAAGTTGTGTCAATTTTTGGCCCCCCACAATGCTTAATCACAGATGCGGCAGCATCTTTAACAGGAAAGTTGCTTAATGTCTTGTGTTCAGCTTTAAATATTGACCAAAAAGTTATTAGTGTGGAAAACCACGGAAGTCTCCAAGTGGAACGTCATATTCGTACTTTGTCACAATTTCTCAAGGTCAATCTCAACCAGTTTGGAAATGATTGGGTAAGGTTTATTCCAACGACCTGTTATGCTTACAACTCTTTTTCGTCACCATTTTTGGGCAACCGCAGCCCTTACGAACTCGTATTTGGACGAGAAGCTCCAAATTTGACGAATTTGAAATTTAACCCAATGTCAGGATTGTCATTATCGTATGAAGAATATGTTTCTCATCTAAAAGACAAATTTAGCAATATCTCTAGAACAATGTTGTCTCTTCAAAGACATCAACAAGAGAAACAAAATGTACAATTGTCAAACAAATTGTCCAGGAATCCAGTTTATACAGTCGGTCAATTGGTGTATTTATTCAAACCTACTTCTTCATCACTGACAGCAAATTCCAAACGTATAGCTGCAGAATGGTGTGGTCCTTTGGTAATCCACAAAGTTTTAGATCGTACTCATTACGTTCTGTCTACAATCAAAGGAGAAATTTTGAATGATGTTTTCAACTTCAATCGTCTCAAACCGTGTTTCATCAGAAGTTCAAGTGATATTAAAAATATCACAAATGTTCAAACATTGAAAGCTGCTTTGGGTCAAGAGAATTGCCCTCAGCCAAACGACAAAGAAGCAGAAATTTTACAATTCATTGATGAAAATGATCAAATTTTACCAAATGTTTCATCAAAAGACAGAGTGTGTTGATGAATTGGGGTCAATTGATCTTAATCAATACACAAAGTACATTTCAGAAAACCAAGGTTTAGGTTTTCCAGGTCCTGTGAGTAGAGAACAGTTAGAACAACAATTGAATTTAATCCTGGAAGCTCCAAAAGATCCTTTTATGGACATTCAGAAAACAAGATTCAAATCAGGCCGTTTACAAATTTTACTTTCTTTTCAAAGGTCACCTAATTGTGACAAAAGTAAAGATTTTCGATTTTGGTGGTCAGTGGACAAATACGCTGATTCGGAAGATTTGGTGAAACAAATCTTACAAGATACAAGAATTACAAAGTTTCGGAATCCCAGAAGATTGTTCAAGGATTTGTACCTGTAGAATTTTGTATTTCGTTTATCCTGCAACATTTGCATACAAAGTGTATTTAATGCTTACAAGAACCAATGTCAAACATGTATTTTTCATGTAATGTTTAGCAAACTAGGACAATTTTTGTTGTCTTTCATGCTTGTACATAAAATGGTTTGCTTCTTATTTTCTTGAAGTTAGTTGCAAAAGGGTTTTGTAATAATTGGTGAAACGATGATCCACAGTGAATTAAAACAGGTTGGACTTCCTTTTGCTTTACTTTGACGTATTTGCTAAAGGCAACTTGATATTTTTCGTCCAGAGCGCACCTGTGTGTTGAAGAAATTTCAGAGATTTAATGTTGATTTTTTTTTCAAAGAAGGGGAAAGAGGTGAAAGGGCTCACCAACGAAAAAAAATCCTTTTCTCACAAGATTTGAAGTTCTTTCATATTTATATATATAGTCATTTTAGTCATTTGTTGTACCTATGACAAGCCTTGGTCAAAGAATTTTGTGCTTTAAACCAGAAATTTGTTTATGGCTTATTGAACCATCGACAGAGAGTCTTGTAAATATGTTTGAAAGTTTTTACTTGTAAATGCGTTAGAAACAAAAATGTGATTTCTGATTAATTGAGTCTCATTCAAAGAGATCCAAAAGAAAAGATTCCATCTTTCTTTTTTACAAACAAAGGGGATGTTGTGTAGAGATATCATATCACTTTAATTTGAACCTCTTGAAGGTCACTTTCAATTGTGAAGATCAAAGACATGTGAAATTAATCGTAATTGGTTGTCAATTGATGAATATTAATGTCAGGATATCATGTGATTTGGCCCGGAAGCCCGGAAGGAAGTCTTCCAGTTAGTGCTTCCTTTGCGTATCCGTTCTCTCACGGTAAGACGAAGAGAGTAGTGGTGTTTGAGAACTCGAGCTGTCAAGACAACTAATCTAGGTTAATCATTGCAGTAATAATTGTGTGTACCAAAGAAGAAATACAAATCAAGAATGAAATGGACTAAAAATTATTTGGACTGTTGATTATCCTTTTTACCCTGAGAATCGTCTAATCGAACTGCTAATTATTATCGAGGTGTTTTGGCCGAACCCAGGAGAAACAAAACACAACAGTACAATAAGGTCCATTTAACAAAAACTGGATTTAAACAAAACTTCTTCAAAATTTTAAAGAGGAATCCATGATCAACCATGTCGAAGGCCTTCTCCTGATCGAGGGAGACGAGCGCACATGGAAGATCACGGTCCATCACGTATTCAACTAAGTCCCGCATCACCCAGAGGTTCTGCTGAATACTGTGTCCCCGCACCACACCGCACAAGTAAAAGGACCCTACAAGATCTGGCATAACTGTTCCTAGCCTGTTGCAAAGGGCTTTCGCCAGAATCTTGTAATCTACATTTAACAAGGTGATTGGCCGTTTGTTTTTCGGTTCGAGGGGTCTCCTGACTTAGGCAGCAAAGTTATTATGCCTGTGCGCTGCGAGTTGCTCAATGAGCCAGCAAGGAAGGCAGAGACGAATACATCACGGAGATCATGTGCGACGGTACCCCAGAAGCTTTTATAGAATTCTACTGGAATACCGTCGGACCCAGGTGCCTTTCCGCCTTTCATCTTCGCCACTGCCTTCCAGAGCTCGTCAATAGTCAAAGGGGAGCCAAGTTCATCATTCTGATCTTTAGAGGGGGTCTTGTCAATATAAGATAATATTGACATTATACTTTACCCAACGCCAGTCGGAGACAGTTCCGTACTGCCCTAGAACCCTCGCCACCAGGCTCTGATCTACCTCAAAATTGAGGTACAACACTGTCACCACCACAGAGCGGTCACAGGGATGACAGTCAGACCCTCCACTCCCTTAAGGGAGGAAACCCCCTTCAATCGGGCGGCATCAGTCCGGAATTTCAGGTCGTATGTATTCCGGGATGCAAGGGCCAGCAACATCTGTATATCCTTATCCTCTACGTTATTGTTCTTCAACACAGAAAAAACATGCTGGGGTGTAACATTCCCCCTCGACTCAAACTGTAACTTAACGATGCTGCTATTTACACAAAACTATTCACAGATTATACTTACAAATTAACTATAACCCCGCCAGCCCGCACCGAAACAAGCGGACCGCACCGTGTGCTGAACGTCGACCTTGGCAAACGAACGAAGTCAGCCTCCACCCTCACCTTATCCTCCGCTTTTACCGCTGCCAGGACATCAGCAGTCCCACCCTTTCCCCTAAATACAATATTGCACCCATCTCTCCATATGGCAAGCTCACGGAAGCCGAGACAAAGGTAACTATCCCGCAAACACTTGCATTGCAAGGCGGGGGCAAAAGACCGTACAGTGCATAGTCCTGACTGACCGCCCAGCTGTTGAAAAACGTCAGGCGATCAGCCAGGATTTGAAACCATTCCCACAGGAGGGCCACAAAATCACACTGCCAAAACACATGAGGCACACTCTCCCACTTTGTGCATCCAGTGCGGGGGCAGATGCCATCTCCAAAACGCCACCGATGGCGCTTGAGGTTAGTAACAATGGCGTCATGTGCAATTCGCCACAGCAAGTCTCGCCGGCGGTAATCTAGTGACTTGCTGTAGACTACAGGCCAAACTTCCGGTCCCGACGCATAGTTGTTGGGTCAGACCTGTCCAACCATGTCATCAAAAATGGCCCGGTACAGGTCCCCCGCACTGGAATGCAAAATGTCCCCCACTGTTGACATAATATGAAGAGTGTCCCTCATTTTGGCATATGCCACCGTTGGTCTCCAGCTGTGGGGTACACTGTTGCTAAAAAGGGAGGGGAAGTACCAACGAAATGATACCGCCCCCCAATAACGAACAAAGTGTGTGAACGGCGACTGGCTCTCGACAGCGCTAAAAACACATCTGGTCAGGAGAAAACGGAGCTTCGAGGGAAGGTGTACCAGACCCAAACCCCCGTGCTAACATTCCTGGTACACCAACTTTCTTTTGACCAGCTTCGTTTTCCCTGACCACAGAAACCCAAATATGGCCCTCTCAAGTCGTATCAGGACTCTCTCTGGAGCAGCCAGAACAGTGTCCGGGTACCACAAGAGAGGGTAAACAAAACGGTTGATTACTGTCACCTTTCCCAAAAGACTTAAATATCTATCGCCAAAGGACGTCAACTTAGCCTCCACCAGGTCCGCCTTTTCATTCCAGGTAATTGACTCAGGTGAACCATAACCAAACCATAGGCCATTAATTTTAATGGTGTCGTCAACCCACGAGATGCTTTGAAAGGAAGGGGCTTCCACCGCCACCCACCTAAGCGGAGTCCCTTGGTTTAAGTGGGATTCAGTCTTGCACCTGTCGCCTTCTGAAAGGTGGACAGAGTGTCAGAAAGGGCCCTGAAGGATTGTAGGTCGGAGACCACACAAGTGACAGCATCAGCATACTGGAGGCATTTGACTCTGGCACCACCAGGTATATGAAAAGGTTTGAACAAGGACTCTACTTGTAAAGCTCTAGCAAGAGATTCACTGAATAACACATAAAGTAGGGGTGACAGTGGGCACCCCTGACGTACCCCACGTCGGACCTTGAAGGGGTCTGACGGTAGACCATTAACAACAACCCGACTATATACACTATCATACAAGGTTACCCATTTAACAAAGGATGGGCTCATCTTGAATTTTCTTAATATTTTGAAAAGGAATCCATGATCCACCATGTCGAAGGCCTTCTCCTGATCGAGGGAGACGAGGGCACATGGAAGACCACGGTCCTTCACATACTCAACCAAGTCCCTTGGTGTGGGCTTTGTGTTCCTCCAGGAGACCCACATTGTGAGTGAGGAGGATGTCCACACCTGGTCCTTTGAGTGGGGTGGGGGTTTGTACGCTTCGTTTGGTTCAACAACATCTTGTGGTTCAGTTATTTTAGTTTCGCCAAGCTGGACTCCCCTGATTGGAAAAGTTGATTCCGACCATGAGGGCCGGTTGGTATGCATCACCCTTAAGCACCCTTCTGGGAACCTTTTCCTGTGCAATGTGTATGCGCCCAATCGGTCTTCAGACAGAAGGGACTTTTTCATGACCCTCCCATCCTTCGTTCCTGGCAGTGCCCCATGTATCCTGGCTGGAGACTTTAACTGCGTCCCCGACACACGGCTTGATCGAATGTCTATACATGCATCTTCGGACTGTGGTGTCGGCATGGCGGAGTTGGACATGTTTGCAAAGAATCACGACATGGTTGACGTTTGGAGAGTGCAGCATCCTGGTATGTCCGTGTACACTTGGCATCGCCCTGATGGCACGGACGCCTCAAGGTTAGACCGGGTGTACTCTCCACCCGCTTTGACACCAAGCAAATGTGAAGTTGTGACATGTCCACTTTCGGATCATGATGCAGTTACTGTCTCCTTCCAGCCCCCACAGACATGGCCATCAGGGAGGGGATTTTGGAAAATGAACACCCATATTCTATCGGAGGCTGACTATTGCGAACAGTTTAGAGCCAGGTGCGAAGGGTGGCGAAGATTGAAGCCGGCCTTCTCAACGAGTTCAGAGTGGTGGGATGACGTAAAGTCCCGCATCAAACAGTTTACGATTGAGTACTGTGTAGCAAGAGCTCGTCGAAGGAGAGAGGAGTTCCTCTCTCTCTGCTCAAGAGAGAAAAACGGGGACTCCTCCGTACTGCATGCAATCCAGCAGTATCTTGATGAGAAACTACACGGGGCCCGCATTCGTGCTCGTGTACATTGTGTGGAGGCGGAGGAAAAACCAACGATCAAGTTCTACCGGGATGTCTCGAAGTACGCCATCGACCGTCGCATCAGGGCCGTTCGTGACTTTCTCGGTACAGTATACAAGGACCCTCTCGACATTTTAGAAGTATTTAGACGCTTCTATAACCAGCTTTACACCCGGGCACAGGTTGATGAGGGCCTTCAAGAGTCCCTGTTAGACAGCCTTGATAAGATCCCCACGAAAGAGCATAATGATGATCTTGGTTCTCCCTTGACTGTCGACGAGCTCTGGAAGGCAGTGGCGAAGATGAAAGGTGGAAAGGCACCTGGGTCCGACGGTATTCCAGTGGAATTCTATAAACGCTTCTGGGGTACCGTTGGACATGATCTCCGCGATGTATTCGTCTCTGCCTTTCTTGCTGGCTCATTGAGCCCCTCGCAGCGCACAGGTGTAATAACCCTGCTGCCCAAGTCAGGTGATCCCCTCGAACCGAAAAATAAGCGGCCAATCACCCTGTTAAACGTGGACTATAAGATCCTGGCGAAAGCCCTTTGTAACAGACTGGGCACAGTCATGCCAGATCTTGTAGGGCCTTTCCAGACATGTGCGGTGCGGGGACACAGTATTCAGCAGAACCTCTGGTTGGGGCGGGACTTAACTAATTACGTGATGGACCGTGATCTGCCATGTGCGCTTGTCTCCCTTGATCAGGAGAAGGCCTTCGACATGGTTGATCACGGATTCCTCTTTAAAGTTTTGAGAAAGTTCAGTTTGAACCCTACTTTTGTTAAATGGACTCACCTATTGTATAATAGTGTATATAGCCGTGTTATTGTGAATGGCCTACCGTCAGATTCCTTTACAGTCCAACGGGGGGTGCGGCAGGGATGCCCCCTGTCTCCTCTACTCTATGTGTTGTTTAGCGAGTCCCTAGCAAGAGCCTTTCAAGTTGAGCCTTTGTTCCGACCATTTGATATTCCTTCAAAGCCCTTGCTGACACGTTGACTACATTTGAAAAGGCGACAGGTGCCAAACTGAACCCCAACAAGACCAAAGGACTTCGCCTAGGTAAGTGGCGGTCAAAACATCTGCCTTTTGCAGCTTCGTGGGTTGATGACGCCCTAAAGATCAATGGTATATGGTTTGGTTATGGCTCGCCCGAGTCACTTACCTGGAATGAGATAGTGGAGCTGGTGGAAGCGAGGTTGATGGACTTCAGCG
This sequence comes from Holothuria scabra, assembly GCA_037179385.1. Lineage (NCBI taxonomy): Eukaryota > Metazoa > Echinodermata > Holothuroidea > Aspidochirotida > Holothuriidae > Holothuria > Holothuria scabra. The sequence goes on along the minus strand of CM074183.1, from coordinate 16,668,385 downwards.
ACCGATATATTACCCTGTTGGGAAAGGTAACAGTTATCAATCGTTTTATTTTTCCTCTCTTGTGGTACCCGGGCACTGTTCTGGCTGCTCCAGAAAGGGTCTTGGTGCGACTGGAGAGAGCCGTTTTTAAGTTTCTGTGGTCAGGAAAAACGGAGCTGGTCAGACGAAAGGTCGTTTATCAGGATCTTGGGCGTGGGGGGCTGGGCCTCGTTCACTTTCCCTCGAAACTCCGTTTTCTCCTGACCAAGTGTGTTTTTTGCGCTGTTGGTAGTCAAATGCCGTTTGCCTATTTGTCCGTTATTGGGGGGGGGGGGGGATTATCATTTCGTTCCCTTTTCCCCTCTCTGTTTAGCAACAGTGTACCTCACAGTTTGAGGCCCACAAAGGATTACTTTCATATGAGGGACACTCTCCGTGTTATGTCAACCATTGGGGATGTTTCACAGTCCAGTGTGGGGGATCAGTACAGGGCCGTTTTTGATGACATGGTTGGCCAGGTCCAACTCAATAACTATGCGTTGGGGTCAGAAGTGTGGCGTGTAGTCCACAGCAAGTCACTAGACTTCCGCCGGCGAGACATGCTGTGGCGAATTGCGCACGACGCCATTGTAACTAATCTCAGGCGTTTTCGTTGGCGTCTTGGAGATGGCATTTGCCCCCGTAATAGATGCACAAGGTGGGAGAGTGTGCCCCACGTGTTTTGACAGTGTGACTTTGTGGCCGTCCTCTGGGAGTGGTTTCAAGGCCTGACTAATCGCCTCACGTTTTGCAACACCTGGGCGATCAGCCAGGACTACGCTTTGTATGGACTTTCGCCCCCACCATGCAGTACATGTGTTTGCGGCATATTTAATTTTGTGTCAGCCTCCTTGAAGTTTGCCATATGGAGAGACCGATGTAATGTCTTTAGGGGGGAAGGGAGGCCTGCGGACGTCGTCCTGGCATCAGTTAGGGCGGATGTTAGTTTGAGGGTTGAGGCAGACTTTGCTCGCTTGCCAAGGTCGACGTTCGGTAGGCGGTGGGGTCCGCTTGCCAAGATGTGGGCTGGCCAGCTGGAAGTTGTTTTGTAAATTGTTAACTAGGGGGTTGGGGGATTGTATATAATTGCCATAAACAAGCCCACAAACAAGTTTGTAAATAGTTTCGTTTTGTTGGCCACTGGCCCGTGCCTTTCTGTACGTTGAAAGAACACTTTAATTTGGTTTTGTTCTCACAGAAATTTTTGTTTTCTTCGTCTTTAGAAGTATGTGAATAGTTCATAGTTATGTTTTGTGCAGTACGGTTTCGGTTTGTCTTGTTGGCCATTGGCCCGTGCCGTTTTTGTACGTAAAAAGTATAATACTGTGTCCTCGCGCCGCGCATGTCTGGTAAGGCCCTACAAGATCCAGCATAACAGTGCCCAGCCTGTTGCAAAGGGCTTTCGCCAGGATCTTGTAGTCCACATTCAACAGAGAGAGTGGCCGCTTCTTTTTTGGTTCGAGCGGATCTCCAGACTTGGGTAGCAGGGTTATTACGCCGGTGCGCTGCGAGGGGCTCAATGAGCCAGCAAGGAAGGCAGAGACATTTATATCACGAAGATCATGTCCAACGGTACCCCAGAAGCATTTGTAAAATTCCACTGGTATACCGTCTGATCCGGGTGTCTTTCCTCCTTTCATATTTGCTACTGCCTTCCAGAGCTCGACGACAGTCAATGGGGCGCCAAGTACATCATTCTGCTTGAGAGGGTCCTTCTGTACTGTACCATGGGCGTCTCGCACCGCCTTTATGCGGCGGTCAATGGCGTACTACGAGGCATCCCAATAGAATTTGATGGTAGGCTTTTCCTCCGCCTCCACACAATGCACGCGGGTACGAATACGGGCCCCATGCAGTTTATTATCACGATATTGCTGGATTGCGTGAAGAGTGGAGGAGTCCCCACTCCTCTCCATTGAGCAGAGCGAGAGGAACTCCTCCCTTCTTCGCCGAGCTCTTGCTACACAGTACTCAATAGTGAACTGCTTGATGCGGGACTTAACGTCATCCCACCATTCTAAACCCGTTGGGAAGGCGGGTTTTAATGTTCGCCACCCTTTGTACCTGGCTTTTAACTGCGCGATATATTCTGTTTCTGTTAAAACATGAATATTCATTTTCCAGAACCCCCTCCCTGTTGGCCATGACTTGAGGGGTTGAAAGGAGACAGTAACTGCATCATGATCCGAAATTGGACATGGCACAACATCACAGTTGGTTGGTGACAGAGCTGGTGGAGAGTAAACCCGGTCTAGCCTTGAGGCCTCCGTGCCATCTGGTCGGTGCCAAGTGAACACGGACAAACCCGGGTGTTGTGCTCTCCGAACGTCAACCATGTCGTGATTCTTTGTGAACCATGTCCAATTCCGAAATACCAACACCAGGGCCTGAAGAGGTACACGAGGACAATCTGTCGAGTCGTGTAGGGGACGAAGTTAAAGTCACCAGCCAGGATACATGTGGCACTGCCAGGGACGAAGGATGGTAGGGTGGTGAAAAAGTTCCTGTCGGAGGGCCGATTTGGCGCGTACACATTACATAGTAGAAAGGTGCCATTGGGGTGCTTTTTAGTAACGTATACCAAACGGCCCTCATGATCAGAATCAACTTTTCCAACCAGGGAGGTCCACTTTGGTGAAATTAAAATAACTTCCGCAGGAGGATGCTGAGCCAAGGGAGGCATGCAATCCTCCACCCCACTCGAAGTACCAGGTGTGGACATCGTCCTCATTCACTATTTGTCTCTCTTGGAGTAAAACGAAGTCCACACCTAGTGACTTACAAAACTGAAAAATTCTGGCCCGCTTCCGACTGTCCCTCATACCGTTGACGTTCAGGGTCAAGAGGGATAGGGGCACATGGGTGGGCATCTAAACATCTGTTTGGATCTTACTGACCTTATAACGAGGGGGTGGTATGGGGGCCTCAGAGACTTGGTCAGAGGTCGAGGCAGATCTCTTTAATGTGCTGACCTGGGGCAGACTCCCCAACATCTGACATGGCAGTGCCAGACTCCGAGTCAGAGGTGAGCTGTAGGTCCTCCTCTACTGGTGTCAGGGGTGGAAAGTCTGCCTCAGGGATCCCTTTCCCCTCCCCCACTTCTTTGAGGCGGGGAACTCCTGCTCTACCTCACAAGGCACCCTCTCCAGTTCCTCTGGTGCATCTGAGTTGTCGAGCATGGGTTCTGGGTCTGGTTGCATGGGTTCGGGTGTCAGCCCCTCATCACCACTGACACTTGCAGAGTAGGACGTGGGGCAGGCACCAGAGATGTGTCCATCCTCCCCACAAAGGTTGCACCTCTCGTCATTGGGACACTCGGCCTTGTCGTGCTCAAACTGCCTACACCGCCCACAACGCCTGTTGGGACACGACCTGGCCTCGTGCCCCTCCTCCCAGTACTCCAGATTAGTGTAGCGTAGGTAGTACTGTATAGGATCGGGTAGCTTGAGCTTGTGATCGATCACTACGCGATGGCGTGCCAATCCTTACAGCGCATTTAATATTAATAACTAAGCATAGCGTTGCCCTTGGCGAATTGCCGCCAGGCAAGGACATTGCGTGCTGTTCCAGTAGTCAATGACTGGCGAATTACCGCCACTGTTCAGTTTGTAGTTCCTAGGTTAGTTTAACGTTAGGTTGATCGGCGAATAATCGCCGCTACTCGCTGCTAGTATTGTTTACCTAAGCTTTATGGGATCCAGGACCTGGTAAATCGTCCGCTACGTCTGTTACTGTTAGCGAACACAAGACTTGGGGTAAGTTTGACTCATGTTTTTCTTATCCTAAGTGTTAGTAGTATTTATGCAGATATCATAAACTACTAAAGTGGTGACCCCGACGTGCGAAATCGTAATTTGTAGCGACGTAGTAGAATAGCCTGGGTCTAGCCTATAGTATAGGCTCTAATGCCAGCTCAGATTGATTTCACATTCACTTCAACAACAGAGCTTGATCGAGTCGTAGTAGCTTTATCAGTTGGATAGGTTTCTAGCCTCATTGTTGGACCGTATTTGAACAGTTTGATAGGCTGTACCCAATCAGTTTGCAAAGACTTCATTGGTCCAACCAATCACAGTACAGTAGTTCCTTGGTGTTGCACAGTTAACTTTCAGATGCACCGTGTTAGAGAACCGCGAGTTCATTTACTGCTTGTTGGAGACTCTAGAGTATACTCCTTTGATCGATACCGGTTACCAGCAGATTTCAATCTACATATTGATTTTGTTATTAGACGAGGTGCCACTATTTCAGATTTAATTGCACCAACGGTGCGGCAGCTTAGAAGCTACAACAGCCAGGATTGGGTTCTCCTACGCCTCGCTGCTGGTATCAATGACCTCGTAGAATTTACTGGCCCTGGTCCGGCCCTGGTCCGCACCGCGTCCTAGTACGTTCATCAATAGACGCGAATCAGTTGATTTTACGCCTGCACCAATTTCGAGAGGCCATTCTCAGACAACGTCAGAACTGTATTATTTCGTTCATTACCATACCTACTGCCTCATTTTGCAAATTCCAAGAAAACAAAAACCTAGCAGTACCAGAACTCACTCCGGTCCAACTCAAAGTCCTTCAACACGATTTGGACAACCAATTGGACACAGTCAACAGCTTCATCGAGCAAAATAGTCACGATAGTCGAGCCGAAATTATCACTAGGTATCTACATTGGCACTCGTATATCCGTAGACCTACTAAGCGTCGTAACCGTACCGGTCGTATTGCAAAGCCTATTACACGTAATCGGTTTACCCTATTATATGACGGTCTTCATGCAGTGTCAACCTTAAAACGTCGTTGGTTTGAGGAACTTTGTAGAGCTTTTACAGAGGATCACAGTTTGAATCTGCTCTCTTTAGGCAGCTCACCCAACTTCTAGGCACACAACGCATTAGGACTACGGCTTACCATCCTGCCGCTAATGGTCTCGTAGAGAGATTACACCGACAGCTCAAGTCATCACTGAAAGCAGTTGACCCATTGCATTGGTCGGAAGCCTTACCTCTAGTTATGCTTGGTATTCGTTCTTCTTATAAGGTAGATATTGATTGTTCCGCTGCAGAAATGGTCTTTGGATGTACGCTGTCGTTGCCAAATGATTTCATCTCTCCAGTCCCAGATGATATGATTCCAGACCCATCAAACTATGTATCAAGGCTCAAACAGTACATGTCCAAACTTCAGCCAGCCTTGACAAGACCCTCATCCCATCCAGTCCAAGTGCATCCTGATCTATCTAAGAGCACACATGTTTGGATTCGTACAGATGCGGTCCGCAAACCTCTACAACCTCATTATCATGGTCCTTACAGAGTCATTGATCGACGGGAGAAGTTTTACACCTTAGACATCAATGGTTCAAAGAATACTGTTAGCATCGATCGTCTCAAGGCAGCTAACGTTCAGGAAATGTCCACACAACACAAAAATGCTCCAATTCCTGATCCGCAACCTACTACAACAAGTCCGACTACAACGTCAGCAACAACTCCCACTCCAATTCAGCCGCAAGAATCCAGTTCTGAAGCGACGCGTACCACTACTAGAACTACTCGCTCTGGTCGTCGTGTGCACTGGCCGCGTCGTTATGTACAGTTTTTTGAAATAGATTGAAGATGTTGTATATACGTTTCTAAGGTATTTCTTTCATTTTTGGTATCGATTGCTTCGTTCCCCTTGCAATCTAGGGGGGAGCTAGTTGTAGTGATTATGTCTTTAGAGGCTTTGGTAGTTTCGCGTAAGAAGCCAAAGCCAGGCTACCGCCAGTTGTACTCGCGTTACCTCGCGGGAATTAATTAGAGCATTCACGTGCGTTTATGGATATGGAGAGCTAGCGACGTACCAAACCAGCATTTTTATATCCAGAGTATTTTCTTGTTTTGGATTCCATCGTCGTAATCTTTGTATATAATCATCTTTAGGAAGGCGATCTAGTTTGAATAGCCTTAATTTTAGTTCAGGACAGTCCAGTTATAAGCTGTTTTGTGACTGATTAGTTTTGTTTACTTAGCTTGTTCATTCTACACTGTGTGTAGCCAGTACTCCAGATTAGTGTAGCGTAGGTAGTACTGTATAGGATCGGGTAGCTTGAGCTTGTGATCGATCACTACGAGATGGCGTGCCAATCCTTACAGCGCATTTAATATTAATAACTAAGCATAGCGTTGCCCTTGGCGAATTGCCGCCAGGCAAGGACATTGCGTGCTGTTCCAGTAGTCAATGACTGGCGAATTACCGCCACTGTTCAGTTTGTAGTTCCTAGATTAGTTTAACGTTAGGTTGATCGGCGAATAATCGCCGCTACTCGCTGCTAGTATTGTTTACCTAAGCTTTATGGGATCCAGGACCTGGTAAATCGTCCGCTACGTCTGTTACTGTTAGCGAACACAAGACTTGGGGTAAGTTTGTTTTTCTTATCCTAAGTGTTAGTAGTATTTATGCAGATATCATAAACTACTAAAGAAGGATGGAATGTGAGCCCTTGTACCCCCTCCAGGCGAGACACACCATCCAGCCGGGCTGCATCTGACCTGAACTTCTGGTCATACATGTTGCGGGCTTGGAGCGCCTGCAACATCTCAATTTGTTGAACCTCAACACCACTTTTCTTCAATAAACTTAACACTTGAGGAGGTGACACATTTGCCTCCAACTCGAACTGTAACGTAACAATGCCACATTGAAACGGCACATACAAAACAAAAACAAAAACTGAAACCGGATCGGGCAAAAACATAAACGCAAAACTATTTACAGACTGCTAAATCAAACAGAAAATTATGTTCATTACAGTAATAAGCTATATATACTGATATTTACAAAACTATGTACAGAAAATTATACACACGGATATTTACATACTATTTACAAGCCCCTTACATACCCACCCTATTACAAATTGACCACCACACGGTCCCCCCTCACCGAAACGAGTGGACCCCATCGCCTACCGAACGCCAACCTTGGCAAACGAACGAAGTCGGACTCAACCCTCAGCCTCACCTCCGCCTTCACCGACGTCCGCAGGCTTCCCTATCCCCCTAAAAACAATGTTACATCGGTCTTTCCATAAGGCCAGCTTTATGGAGGCCGAAACAAAGGTAACGACTCTCTGGCGAAGAGCCAAGGGGCGAAAACCAAACGATTACTTAACGTCCCAAATGGACAAGTATGCCCTCCAAAGGGCAAACACTAAGTGGTCCTGCTCTAGACTCGCTGATTAGAACAGAAGCCACAACCTGGATGCAGTTTAACGTCATGCCCAGGCATACGTAGCAGCAACGGTTTGTGGCACGAGGCCACACAGTAAACAGGAGAAGGGAAAAAACTTCAGCACCGAACGTTTAACCAAGGTAGGGGAAAATAGAAAAGTAACCCAATACAAAAACACAACTGTCGAACAGGCGTGCTTTAAAACGAGCACGACCAAACCTTTCCACAAAGCGCATAAATCATTCGGCCTTTTGGCTAAGATCATGTGTAGTATCTGTTCTTTTCATGATCTTCCATGTGCGCTTGTCTCCCTCGATCAGGAGAAGGCCTTCGACATGGTTGATCATGGATTCCTCTTTGAAATTTTGAAGAAGTTTTGTTTGAATCCAGTTTTTGTTAAATGGACGTCCTTATTGTATAATAGTGTAAGCAGTCGTGTTATCGTTAATGGCCTACCTTCAGACCCCTTCAGTGTCCAACGTGGCGCTTTTTAAGTGCATTGAAACGGCACATACAAAACAAAAACTGAAACCGGATCGGGCAAAAACATAAACGCAAAACTAACGTGGCGTACGGCAGGGGTGCCCCCTATCACCATTACTATACGTATTGTTTAGTGAATTGAAGTTAAGTGCCTTCAGTATGCTGATGACGTCACATGCGTAGTCTCCGACCTAGCTTCCTTCAAGGCCCTTACTGGCACGTTGTCTAAGTTTCAAAGAGCCACAGGTGCCAGACTGAATCCCAATAAGACCAAAGGACTTCACCTTGGAAAGTGGCGGTCAAGAAGACTGCCCTTCGCTGCATCATGGGTAGATGACGCCATAAGGATCAACGGCATATGGTTTGGTTATGGGCCAACCGAGTTACTTACCTGGAATGAGAAAGTGGACCTGGTGGAAGCTAGGTTGAAGGACTTCGGCGAGCGCCACATTAGCCTGTTCGGAAAGGTGACAGTTATCAATCGTTTTATTTATCCCCTTTTGTGGTATCCAGGCACTGTTCTGGCTGCTCCAAAGGGTGTCCTGTTGCGTCTCGAGAGGGCTGTGTTTAGGTTTTTATGGTCAGGGAAGACGGAGCTCGTAAGAAGAGGGATGGTATATCAGGATGTTAGGCGTGGTGGGTTGGGCCTTGTGCATTTTCCTACCAAACTCCGTTTTCTTCTGACCAAGTGTGTTTATAGTGCTGTAGACAGCAGAATGCCTTTTGCGTATTTTGTCCGTTATTGGGGGGGATTATCATTCCGTCGGTTCTTTCCCTCCCTGTTTAGTAACAGTGAACCCCACAGCTGGAGGCCCTCGAAAGCATACAGTCAAATAAGAGAAACGCCCCTTATTATGTCCACACTTGGAGATGTTTCACAGTTAACTGCAAGGGATCTATACCGGGCTGTTTTTGAAGAATTGGTTGGCCATGTCCAATCCACCCACTATGCTTCAGGGTCGGAAGTGTGGCGTGTGGTCCACAGCAGATCATTAGATTACCGCAGGCGAGACCTGTTGTGGCGAATCGCACATGATGCGATTGTAACTAATCTCAAGCGCTTTCGGTGGCGTCTTGGAGATGGCATTTGCCCACGCACTGGATGTACAAAGTGGGAGAGTGTGCCACATGTGTTTTGGCAGTGTGAATTTGTGGCCCTCTTCTGGGAATGGTTCCAAGTCCTGACTGATCGCTTGACGTTGGGAAACACATGGGCGGTCAGCCAGGACTATGCTTTGTATGGTCTTTCACCCCGCCATGCAACACAAGTATTCAGGGCATACTTACCTTTGTTTCGGCCTCCATAAAGCTGGCCTTATGGAGAGACCGATGTAACGTTGTTTTTAGGGGGATGGGGGAAGCCTGCGGACGTCGCCCTGGCGTCGGTGAAGGCGGAGGTGAGGCTGAGGGCTGAGTCCGACTTCGTTCGTTTGCCAAGGTCGGCGTCCGGTAGGCGATGGGGTCCACTCGTTTCGGTGAGGGGGGTTCGTGTGGTGGTCAATTTGTAATAGGGTGGGTCTGTAAGGTGCTTGTAAATAGTTGTAAATAGTATGTAAATATCTGTGTCTATCTAGCTTTGTTACTGTAGTGGACATTTTCTGTCCATAGTTTTGTAAATATCTGTACATATAGCTTATTACTAATGAACATAATTATCTGTTTGATTTAGTCTGTAAATAGTTTTGCGTTTATGTTTTTGCCCGATCCGGTTTCAGTTTTTGTTTTTGTTTTGTATGTGCCGTTTCAATGCACTTAAAAAGCAGTATCTGTTCTTTTCATCCAGTCAAGAATGGAGCCATACATGACAGACCAATGATGAAAATGGTCTGAAGGCCGCGAGGTTGTTCGTTAAGTGTTGTCCTTCAGTGGACCTTTTTGTCCCGTGTTTTGTGTGTGGATGGTTGATGGTTAGCTTTTGTGTTTTCGTCCGGCTGGGTTAAGTTAGGTCTATTTGTTCATACGTGCCTGTTTCTTTGTACGTTTTAAAAAGTATCAGTGGACGTAATAGCTTCTTCGGGAAGCAGTTTCAAGTTTGGTTTCGCCGAACGGCCCTTTGCTAGAGGGTCGGGAGGGCTTTAGAAAAAATAATGATTGTAGTGTAGTTATAGAACACCAAGCAAGCAGTACACAGCGCAGCAGTACAATGCCAAAATTCAGCACGAGCAATTGACAAGAGCCCCGCGAAAACACGTCCGCTCTCGACGAAGACCAGAACTGAACTCATACATATACATAGAAACGGCCCCTGAGAAGCAAAACACAGGATTAGTTACAAATTAACTATCACCCGCCCCGCCCGCACCGAAACAATTGGTCCCCAACGTCGACCCCGGCAAACGAACAGTTTGATTTCCGTCTTTACCGACGCTAGCACGACGTCGGCAGGCCTGCCTTCACCTCTAAAAACAATATATCGGTATCTCCAAACAGCCAGCTTAATGGAGGCCGAAGAAAAGGTGAGTATGCCACGAAACAGGCACGTATGAACAAATAGACCTAACTTGACGAACACAGAAACCGTGTGCTTTTTAAAAGCATTGAAACGGCACATACAAACAAAAACAAAACTCAAACCGGATCGGGCAGAAACAGAATGCAAACTATTTACAAACTGCTTAATCAAACATAAAAAACCCAGCCAGCAACTCCAAGTGGGCCCCAATTGGGAACTGAATGGGCTGCCAAATGGGGCCCAATCGGGCTGCCCAACTGGGGCCCATCCAGATTTGTCATTCCCACCTGCGCAGGCCCCAACTGGGCCGAACTGGATTGGCCACAATAGAAAAACCCATGCAGGCCCCTCACTGGGCCCAATTGGGCCAACTGGTCAGTGCCCACATGGGCTCAAACTGACCAGCTAAATGGGTACACAAATGGATCTGATGAGGTCCTAAGTGGTCCAGAAAATTGAATAGATAAGTACTTATTCCATTCTCCACCAGCTGAGGGCAACCGTCCCCTGAAAGTTTTAACCCATTCCTATTTGGGTAAATATATACCTCAACATTGCCACAAGATGGCTGATCACTCAAACTGGATGACTGCAGTTAAAGGGCTCTTTTGTCAAAAAGAAAACTCAGGAAAATGGCACTTGAATTAAAAACACAAAACAACATGCATTTAAAATTATACCATTTTTTTTATTAATCCTCAAACAATAAACTGCTGAAATTAAAAACACTTATTTGATGATAGTAAGAAATGGAAATGAATCAAAAAAATACCATTATAAACTTTGTAAAGTACTGTACTATTGAAAGTGATGCCTTTATTACATGTTTCTCATGCAAATGAATTAATACTTAATTATAGTACACCTGAGAAATCTGGTAAAAAAATGTTATCAAGGTTTCTGCACCTCAAGGAAAATATAATTTTATAACTTTTCCAAGACTATTAAATCACCTAATCATGACTATTTCATGACCAAATTATATCATAGATTTGATAAACCTTTAATGGGTTGACAAATAAATGAGTCAATTTATGTACAAGTAAAAATTGAAAGACTGAAGTGGGCTAAATTTCATAATTTGGTCATTTTCACAATATTCCATGCCAATTAGAGTTGTTTAATTTAAATAAAAAAATCATAATTTAAATCAGTGATCTAAATCAATAAAAGCAATTTAAATTAGATTTTATTGATTTAAACTATGATATTTAAAGAAAACATGGTCTTGTTCAATGTGGCTTAAATCAGGCCAGTTTATGAATGTCAGTTAAGGTACTGGACGATAACTAAGATACTTCCCCACATTTCCAAATGCAAAAGATATAAATTACTGGTAAATGTGCTATACTTTAAGCGTGTGATTACGACTGAAAAAATAAAACTAGAACTTAGGCCTTGATGGAAGCTTAAAAGAAAGACATTTCATACATAACATATGCCTCTGTTTCTCACCCGTAAAAAATAAATAGAATCATGAGCAAATGGCAACCAACGAACGAAAATATACAACCTAACAGCAGCATTCTGAAACAGGTATAGACAAATGATTACTCATGTTATAAAAGATACTTACACATGTCACTAAAAAGTTTGGACGGATGTTATATGTGGGTAAATGTGCAATTAAAAAATATTACCACACGTCAAGTCAAGGTACTTTCAATAACTTAAATATCAATGTAAAAATGCATTGCACCTCCCCTGAACACCACCAATGTAATGGTCTGAGCCAAAATGAAAACACTGAAAAGTACATTGCAAAACAAATCTCACGTGTGTTAAAAAGACAAGTCGGTTAATTAATCCCATCATTGCGGTGTTGAAATATACGGGCACAGGATGTAAAAACTAAACTCAGCACATAAGATTAGCCCCTAATAAGGGCATCAAGACCATTCCTAAATAACAACATAAAAAAGCAACAATAAACAACAGTTACCAAAACAGAAGGCTGTATTATAGGCCTGTCTCATACACTGTACACCCCAAGGCGAACCTAGACATCCAAAATTTCCAGCTAAACAACAATGGAACATTAAAGTAAACCTGATGTCATTGTAGTACTACTCAAATAACGAACTTTCTATTTCTTTAATTTTCTGAAAGTTACTGCACGTTAAATGGCACTCTCATGGGGTGATATAATTAGTTCAGCCCTCCCTTTGCAACATGCTTGCAAACAAAGCAAGTTATTTGAGTTGTATAACAAAATTATTTACTTGTTTTGAAATTTCATATTTTGGCTCAAGAATGTCCCATGAAAATGGGAGTTGGCCTATAACGTACACTTAAATTATTTCGGTTTTAAATACAATATACGGATTTTGAAGTGATCTGCTGGTATGACATAAAACTTTGTGTCATATTTTGTTTAATGAGTTTATATTGGATAAAATCTATAATTTCATGAAAATTTCGAAAAGCAGCATTACAGTTACCGTGATAGCTGAAGACCTGGTGTCACAAATGCACATTTCTGATTTTATTTAACAATTATAACTTAGGCCCCCTATATGAAAATAAAAAATACTCCCTATTCTATTACTTGGTGCAATCACTGTTGATCATTAGGTGGATCAGCTTGTCTTTGCCTGCGGATGTTTCTGTTGCCATCTCTTTCTCTAGCCCCACTCAACCATTTGGAAACTGCCCTCTCAGCATCTTGTCTGTTGCAGCCAGATGTGGCGGTATTTTTCTTCAAAGCCCCTGAGAAGATAAAACAAATTAAAGGTGGATGAAAAAGAGCAAAGTTTTAGACACTTTATATGCACTTTATAAGCTATGAGCTCCTTCAGGATAAACATGCTCCACAAGAACATTGTCATATATGGTCAAAAGTAGTACAACATATGCTCTACCCACGCTTTGTGGGTTGAGGTAATAAATGTTTAGTACAAATCTACAAACCATTAATGGCAAAACCTGTTTTTGACAGTTTTTAATCCATTTGTACACTCTTGTGATCCCTGGATTTTGTTAAATGGAACATTGTGCATATTTGAACCTTGTAGTCTTCAAAGTTTCAGAATGATTTGATTTTACCTTGCAAGATAACAACTATTATTATTCCTGCATTACATTTCCTATCAACTACATACATAAATTATGTTTTTTGTAATAAGGTAATCGCGATTTTTGCTAAACAATTGCAAACTTTTGGGTCAAATGTTTAATTATTTTGCTAAACCTTCACATCCCTTCGGACAATCCATGTCACTTACAATTCCTGATCATACAAGTGAATACTTTCTACAAGTGTAAAGGTTTGGCAGTGAAAAAAAATTTGCACAGAAATCCCCAAAGCCTATTGACATTTTTGGACTGACAAATTTTTTCCAATATGAGAAATGAAACTTACTATTGACCACTTCAAACAATTTTGTTTTTCCAAATGCAACTTTGTTATTGCGTCCAATAAAATTTATCTGAAGGGCAACAGAATTCTCCATTAGGTACTGCATCATTCTTTTAGTAGCTTCTTGTACTGTTCTTCCTCCCAAATCTGATAGGCAGCTCTCCTGAAATAAATTAACATGAGAAATATGATCATTTTCTTTATACTGCCTTCACATGTTCATTGACATTAACACCACCCACTTGTAACAATTAACAAAAAACAACCATCTTCAACAGGTGAAGGTAAGCTTTGTGTTAATTTCATTTTTCAGCAGATGTACAGTTGAATGATAGTTCACACTCCATTCATACTACCAGACCAAGAGCAGTCTCGACCCATTTCTTAATGGTAGTGTGACATGTCAGCAAAATGACCTGGCTTCACATGGCAGTTATGGAGTGCACTTTTCTAAGGAATAAATCTGCTGGAATTTTTTCAATACCTTTTACTGTTTTTACAGATATACCTTTTCAAAGTTTGAATGTTTCTGAAGCAATTTGTTGCATATGCAAAAGTAATTTACTATTTTTATTGTACTTTATATTAATTATCTCTTAATTACTCATCAGAAAGTTTATGGTTTGGTAATTGATACTGCTGATTTTCAAGAACACAATTTAGACTTCTAAAATAAAACGGTCAAGAGAAACTAATGTAACAACTGTTCTTGAAATGAAATATGTAAAACCTCACCAAACTAACCTTCATGTCACATGACCTTTAAGGGTATTAAATCACATACATTTCTGGTCAACCACACTAGTTTATACATAAAATTAAGGCCTGTAGTCTTCAGACAAGCTCAAACAGAGAAATCAATTGTTCCACACAATAGGGCAAGTACTAGGTTTTAGCCATGATATGTAAGAAAATTGAAAACCTAGAATCAGTTAACTGATAAATCGTGGCAGCATCAACATAAAATTTGACTAGTTCACCACTGATATCAACTTCTACCAGCCCTGATATAGAAATTCACTTACCAACCCAATCTGGAATGTTGAGTCGGCCAGTTTTTCCTCAACACCATCTAGCTCTGCCAAGCTCTTCAGAGGAAGCGTCACCCCTTCTGGAAGACTATAGCTTTCATGCTCCACTCTTCCTTTCTGTAGTAGAGACTTCAGGATTCCACTATGTATCCGCTGGGTCTCTCTGACGTCTTCCAGCAAGGCAAGCACCTTCTGCATAAAAACCCTATCATTCTGGTGCCTTGATGCAGATGGGGTGGGGCTAATACTGGCTGGTCCACGGGAAGTACAGACTGTGCTGGTAATGCTTTGTGTCGGTGAACTGGTGCTATTTGAAAGGGGCGAGCTGATTGTAGCTGGTCTGGACACTGTACTGGTGTTGCTGACTGATAAAGTACTGGTGGTGGTTGCTGGGATAGGTGAGGGTGGTGAAGGAGGTAACAAGAGACTGGTTGGAGTTGGAGATCGGGAGCTAGAACTGGTACTGGCTAAGGTAGCACCTGGACTTTTACTGACTCGAGGAGATTCATCATCACTGTTGTCGCTACTGTCAGAGATGAACCTTGCAGTTTTTCTGAAAAGATAGTTTTTGAAAATTGTCAAAAAACATAAACATATAAACCCAACAAGACTCTACATCCCAGATATGTTGCCCAGCCACTACTTGAAAAGCCATGCCCATGTTGTTCATGACTTGCAGTATGACCACACTCGCCTGAACACTTTAACAAGGAATTACATCAAAGGTTCTTCTCTCTGTTAACTAGGGGAGTGCAGGGAGCTGAACCATTATGGTTAGAAACAGTTTTGCAGCAAACTTGTCTACACTGATCCCAAATTACTTTTGACCTCCACCAAAAACAAAACCAATAATCTACGCAAAATGGTCAACTCACACACCAAATACAAGGTAAGTCACACCTTTCTTGAGATATTGTGTTTACAAACAAAATTGTTACATACACACACAAACAAATCTTTTTGAACATTTTTAAAAAACTGGTAAACACCTGCAAAAATTACAATGCAATGCACACAACAATGTCCACAAACAGCAAAAATAGTATAATTTCTAAGCAAATATACCTTCGCTTCCGTTGTTCTTCCTCCACATCTGTCTGCAGGTCTGATGTGTCTTCAGCCCTAATCAATTTTTCTCTGGCTCGCTCATATGTACCTAAGAAAAATTTGAATAAAAAACAAGTGGAGATAAAAAAAACTCCTGGCTAACTAGACTTGCTGCATTTTACAGTAATTTTAGAAGAAAACAAAAACATAACTTAAGTAGTTCAAACTGTACTTGAAAATTATTGAGCAACATGACTGACTGTTTAGTTTTTAAACGAGTCTGTACGAAGTCGGCCATGGCCGCAGCATGAAAAGCAATTAATCGCATGTGACCTTTTACTAAACGTTTAGTTGGCTGACGATTAATCGCTCACAGCCCTAGCATCTTCCATGCATTTTACATCTTTAACATACTGTACCTGCTTTGCCAAGGATCCGTATTCTGTAGCGCCGCCAAGACTCTCCAGGAGTATCTTTTGCCTTAACCATCCTGTTGATAGGAGCTTTCTGAGATGAGGGCCAAAAACATTCATCTTCTTCCTCTGAACATAGCCAATTTGTTGGTATTATGTCGACAGATCCTCCAGAAATAAATTCAACAACAGCATAACTTGCCATCTTTGCCAGTAGCAGGTCTGTTCAACAGCAAAAAAGAGAACTTGAACTGAGATGCATATAAGAGAAATTTTTGACAGGTTACCTCCATCATTTGGTAAAACCTTACCATTGCTGATACCATTAAAACAACCTGGGCTAAGACTGTGTACAGTTGTGAAAGCTGAGCTCTGGACATTTAATTGCACACAATGGCTAGTTTTAGTGACTAATCACATCAATATGCAATATACATCAATATGGAACCACTGTATGAAATTAACACTGAGCAAGGCATTAAAGACAGTGTGCTGTTTAGACGAATTAAGAACTTAATGTTACAAAGTTCTGCATTGCACATCTTTAATCTTCTTCAAATGTAGTTAAATGGGGTTTAATGGCACACCAGCATGAATGTGTTATATGGTGTTACCTAGAATAGGAAATGGTACTTTGGAGTAAATTATTAAAAAAAACTCAAGGTTTTGTTTTCTACCAACCGAATATTTTTCCATGCACCCGTTGTCCTACGAATGAAGTTGCTGGATGGCCACAAAGCTATCTTTGAATGGAAGAAGCACAAATTTCTTTGTCAACTCAGATACATGCACTACCGACAAGTGTCCTTCGAGCTGTCTCACGAGATAAGTGTGAAGTTGTGAAGAATCAAGAGGTTGGGTATAAAAGGTCTTGCTCCCATGAAACTTCTGAATAACAACAAATATCTCATCCTGATCTGAATACAAAATGTTTCTAATGAGGAAAATATTTTGGCCATGACCAAAGCAATTATCCCCTCTATTACAAGAGATGGAAAAATTCTCTCCAACAAAATGAGTATATTGTCTGCACGATTGAAAACCAGCTGGAAGGGGACCTCTGTGATGCTTTTTCTTCAGTGGAAAAGTTTTATCTTTACTCTGTACTTTGTCCTGTAGAATAATCTGCTCTTTCTCACTTATTCGACGATATATTTGGGACAGTGGATCCTGTGGTCTCCTCACCATCTTTTTCAACTGTCCCAAGTAACTCTCATAACAGAAAGCTGAAACAGTCAAGAGGACCATATTTTCGAGCATCATCAACAAGGTGTATTATGCTATGAGCATTATAGCCAACAAACATGTCACCGTACAAGGAAGAAAAGTTTTTAACAAAGACAGTAAGAAGTTTCTCAACATAATCCAGATGACTTGAACTGTGTAAAGAAGGGTTTAAGAGGATAGAGCCAAAAAGTTCTGATAAAGATTTTTCTCCAAGAATCCACTCAATACAACAGGACCTGTATAAATGAGGAACTGGCGAAACTCTGTAGCTTTCCATTGTTTCACTTCCAATAAAGATCTTGGCCTTCTGGAAAATTCCCTGGGCAAATAGCCCCGTAAATTAGTAAGGCGCTGAGAATAGAATTTATAACGTTTTCAGACAATCGGACATTCAAAGGCCCTTCTTTCCATAACAATATAATTCTCCTCACAACTCCAAGGCATACAAGGTGCATATAGTCAAGAGGAAAGCTGGATACCCTTGAGATCACAAAGGGGACATTGTCGAAGATGATGGTCATGATCCATCATTTCCCTAAAAGAAGAATCTGTTCTTTTCTCAGCTGAGCACTCTTCAAATGAGGATATGTCATTCTATTATGCTTATAGACCCCACTTTGTTTACACCTTTCACAAGCATTATATCCAGTATGACCTTTGATGCATTTGACAAAAGCACGAGCTGGTGCATCACAAATGACAGCATCCAAGGAAACAGTGTAGTGTTTAGAATTAGATATGAATCCCTCGACCTCAACTTTTTTCATTTCATCAACAAAATCTTTCATAAACTCATCAAGAGAGCTAGGTTTTGCCAATCCAGAATATAAGCCTATAACAAAAGGGACACAATTAGCGATTTCTCCAATCCTTCCTAATATTGGCCACAAAGCAACGTTAGAGCTTCTAAACAGAGGAATTCCATCAATGTTTATATGTAAAGTCAACTTGTCTGAAGACAACCTCTCTGCACACTTGTCAAATCTTGATTTTATTGACGAGACAATGCCAAAATGGAAGTACGAACCACCAGCAATATTTTTCACCTCCACACCTTTAGGAGTGGTGAGAAGCGACCGGGGATCACCAGGGAGATCCAAATTGGAAAGAATTAAAATTTTCAACAAGGCTGACAAAGCTGCATGGGAAATATTATGAAGAAAATCTAGTTTCAAAGTCTAAATTATCTTCAGCAAATTCCACTGTATCTGCCAAAGAAGTAGAAGGTGACCGAGTTTCATTAGCTGGAACAGATGAACCATCACTTGGTGAAGCTGACAACAGCGGTACAATGCTCTCATGACCCTCATGATGATGATTAATTGCAGGCTCAGTGGTACCAGTCAACTGTCCAATAACATGAAAATTATTTGTTTGACAAAGTGGTTCTACGAATTTTTAAAAGGGAGAGGAGAGGTAGGATTTTACAAATATTACATGTGAATATTTTGGGTGTACATTCGAGTAATTGCAAATTATCATGTGCCTATCCCACATTGAATTCACAGAAATCTTCCCAAATTGGATAAATATCTACAACCAATTATGATATGGTATTTTTTCTTTTTTTAATTTTTTTTTTTTTTTTGTAGGACAGATCTATATTCTACTACTTACACCCTAAAATTAATTGTGACTGCATGTTAACTAAAGTACTGCAGAGCTTCTAGTGCACACTGTAATATTTGATATGAACCCAGGCTATTCTAATGACAAAATCATACAATACCTAAAAGTTAAAAATCATCCATATAGACAAAGGACAATACACAGTAGTGAAGAACGTAGTATGCCCACAGCATCTTCACTAATTTCACTTCTGACTGCTGACGACATTATGTTATGTCATACATTTTCTCTGCAGCTATGCAATTACAGTGCTGTCCGTTGGTTCATGCAAACTACTGAATCCCTGTCAGTAGTTCGCACTACAGCAGAAGTTTTAATGATAGCTAAGTCTGATGGCAAAATATTTTAAATATATCTTTAAAGGGGGAAGTTAAAGCAAAATGTTATTTTCATAGGTGAAAGACAAACCCAAACTAAATCGCACATTGGCTAAAGAAATTTTCTGCAAACAAAATTGCAAAGATCAAATGAGCAAATTCTGTCTGCTGACTGAAGAAAAGCTGATCTCAATGGAAAGCTACAGAGGAGTTACAGAAAAGAGCAAAAACTATTAATTTGCTAATTTTGAAGATGTGAGTGTGAAACAAAATTGACCTCATACTATCAATGGAATACAGGGGTCAAAATAACTGGGGCTGAAAACAGAGTGCCCCTAGGCCTAAATGTATTGTAGGTATTGGCCTGCAGCTTTTACTGTATAGGAAAGAGGGCCACAATCATACAAATGGTTAATGTTCACCCAGTGGCTGAAGAGCCTGGATTCATATTTTTTTAAAGACCCGTTGATTTCTACTTTGCCACTCAATTTCATGACCTACTGTAGTGGCCCAGGTGGCTGATAAAGTGTGATGACTTATTTTGACCCCTGAAATAAGTTAATTTGCATGGACCACAAAACTGAATTAACCAATTAATAGCCATTTTACCAGTTGAAAACACTGAATCAATTCTTGCGAATTATCTTCAGAACCATGGTAATTTTCAATGTTATCTAAATGTGCTGCAACTAATTTCTGTATTTTACGCTTCTTTGTCCTTTCTGAGTAAGTGGCAAGGCTTTCCATCTGGAGACAAAATGTACCTGAAACAAAGGGCAAGTAGGGATTGTGTGACCATCCATGCTGTAATCCAATGGTTCCCCATCAATGCCTAGACATTATGTACCTAAATCAGGGTTGTAGCTACGGTGGGCGGTATTGGACAACGGTACACAGCAAATTGATCGCTTATATACAAGGTAGATGCTATGGGATAGGGGTGAGGCGCTTGTACAAGATCAGACAATTACCTGGCACTCAAATTGGGCTAACTGCAACCCTGACCTACATACTGACTTAGCTCAAAAGGTGTTTATTCCCATAGAAAAGTGTAAGAGGTTTTAGAAGATTCCAATTCATCATCTATTATTTGCAAAAAATCCAATTCATCATCTATTATTTGCAAAACAAGACTTAAACGGCAAATCCCCATACGTACTGTAACATATTTGACACTTTTGGAATACCGACAGCAGATCAAGTAATCTTGCAAAAAGCCAGTTTTAATCATTATGACCTTCACAAAAAAAAAAAAAAAAAACCAAACAAACAAACAAAAACAACAAAACCCCAAGGCCGCATTTTTACTTTCAGAAAATTTGATCCCTGACATATTGTTTCTGCTGACTTTTGCAAAACATTGACTTTTCTCAAAGAAGACCATTTATGCAGCATGTCAGCAGTGCAGTTAATTTTCAAACTAAGATTACTTTTAAACTAAGGCAGAAAATTGTCTATGTATGCACAGGAGTGGTTCCCCCACAGAAGTAAACCCTAGTCTTAATTTTTACAAACTTATTACCCATCAGCAGGGATTCTGCTCAAAACACACCCAAAAAAAAGGGGGAGGGGGGCTTAATTACTGCCAAACCTCGTGTCCAAATCAATAATGTCGTATAGACGAATCCGATTAGCGCTTGTTTTTAGTGACTGTAGGCCACCATTAGTGGTGTCCATCAGCCTTAAATCATCTTTATTTATTGTTTACATGAATTTTAAACCCTCCAATTTAGTGAAATTGGACAATTCAAGATACAAAGTAGTGTACAACCATCCGTGATAGAGGAAAGCAAAGAAATCGAAAGATTTATAGGTGACGGACCCCAGTTATGGTCGACTGAAATCAGACCATCGCTTGCTGTCCGGATTCGTGTATAGTTGGTTAAGTTACCAGTAGGTTCGGGGGACAAAAGCTTGCTCCAAGGTCCCTGTTAAGATGCCATTTGAAGGGCTCTATGGGCCATTTATTTGTGTTACTTCAAATATTGGGCTTTGCAAGTGTCCTCTTTTTAAGTAAAAAACCAAAAGAATAACAATTTACAAAATTTTTGGTAAATGAAGAAAGGGAGGGTGATTGTCTCTTCCTTCTCCTATGAAAGGGGCGAGAAATCTCCCTTCCCCCCATACGGGCATGGGCAATAAATAGGCCTAGGCCTAAACAGTTCTCTCCCAAAGATATTATTCATAACCTGCTTGTGATTAAACGTGCTTAACTACAGCAGTAAATAGTACTGACACAGTGACTGGCAAATGAACGCATTGAAAATTATTTTCAATGCTCAAAAACGTTCGACAAAAAAATGACAGACAACGTAGTAATCCTTATAGTTACTGTTACAGTGTTAGGCTAGTACAGCCTAGCCTAGGGTACACTGTACGCGGTAGGCCTTGCTAATGAAAAGATCGCGGAATTAAGTGTAAATTTAGTGCTAATAAAAGTGAAAAGTGACAATATTTTCGCCACGTTTTACGGAGAAGTGAAAGAATACTTACCACTCTTTTTTGTGAGAAAATAATGAAGTGAAATTCTTCAAAATAGGCCTAGATGAAAATCTTCCTTGTTGGCTGGACTTGCTTGCTTGTTATGGCGTGGGTTCCTTTGTTGATACTGTGATTGCATGCATTGCGCCGGCTAGGCTGGCCGCAGAACTTCCACGTATACATCCCTTATTTGAAGGAATTTGTTGTTTTTACTTCTTTTTCATTTATCTTCATTACCAAATTCCATTTATTCAAGTGACATATTAACTTTTATCCATTTATCATTTACGAAAATGAAAATTTCCTTATATTATTAACAAAAAAAGCTACACAATTATTCACATTCCAGGAAATTGTTTTAAAAGTAGAAGTGGAAAAGTGTTTTGCACATGCACGTCAGGCATGCATGCTGTTATCAACGTAAACCGCAACATGTACATGCATGATGAAGGCATATCTGTGCCGTTCAGACTTGGGCAAGCCCGACCAAAAACTGTCTCGAACCCAGGTGGGCCACCGAGATCTTTGAAAGCAATATCTGTACAAAATATAAAGGGTGGCTGCTTAAGTGAGTATTGCACATTTTCTAAAAAATATTTCTTTTTATTCCGTAAATATCCCGTATTCAGATCGAAGTTGAATTCCACCTACCCCTCATTCCCCTTGCTAAAATCAAGACCGCCCAAGCCGTCTTTACCTTGTACGTACACTTTAGCTTGTCATATGGCAAACATATCGGTGATTGTCACGCTATATATATACTCTCGAAATAGGCCCTGCAAATTTTTTAAATTTCTAACAAATGTTGCTTTTTATTCCGTAAATATCCCGTATTCAGAAGTTGAATTCCACCTACCCCTCATTCCCCCGCTTAAATCAAGACCGCGCAAGCCGTCTTTACCTTGTTATAATATTTAGTTTGTCATAGAACGCACCATGGATTTAATAGTCAAGAAACTATATATATACTCTCGAAATAGGCCCTGCAAATATTTTAAATTTCTAACAAATGTTGCTTTTTATTCCGTAAATATCCCGTATTCAGAAGTTGAATTCCACCTACCCCTCATTCCCCTCGCTAAAATCAAGACCGCGCAAGCCGTCTTTACCTTGTCACAATATTTAGCTTGTCGTATAGCACAACGGTGAACGTACGTAAGCACAGTATTTAGCTTGTCATATAGCAAAACCATGGCAGTCCGCAAGTCAAGAAACTATATATATACTCTCGAAATAGGCCCTGTTGTCATTTTGAAGTATGTGATTTTTTTTGTATGAGACGACGTCCGGTTTCAGTTTTTGTTTTGTATGTGCCGTTTCAATGCACTTAAAAAGCGTCCACGATTCCAGGAATTGGCAGAGCGCGCGGACGAAATAAGCCCTGTCTGCACTGAAAATTCCATAGCAGGGCCTATTTCGAGATAATGCCGATATCAACATACTTTCAACCTTCATGTGAAGTGATTTTACGGAGGAAACGAAATTGGGCTGAACTGCTTAGAACCTGATTGGGCCCCAAGCAGGATAGCCCTGGCCCGCTTGGGCCCGCTTCAACCGCATGAAACCCAGTTGGGCCCCAGTGTTTTCTTCTAAGGGCACACTTCCAAACAAAATCAAAGAGTCAAATCAAATTGGGATAGGAACGTCAACACTAACTACGTGTTTGGTCGTGTCGGTTTTGATGCACGCAAAAAGTAGACCTGCATTTTTCGAGGGCGGGCGTGTCCATTTCCAAGCACTGAAAGCGCGGCGTTGAAAACGTGCACAGACAAACAAACGAGAAAACCGTGCCCGTTTCTATGTACGTAATAAAAAGCAGCGAACTGTGCACTATTACGTCTATTTGTTCAGACGTGCCTGCTTCTATGTTATCTTTTTTAGTCGTACATTAGTAGTCTGTACATAGTTCGCGTTTATGCTTTTGCCCGATCCGGTTTCAGTTTTTGTTTGTTTTGTATGTCCCGTTTCAATGCACTTAAAAAGCACACGATGTCGATGTCAGGTCTTCGTCGAGAGCGGACGTGTTTTCACGGAGCTCTTGCTGATTGTGCTGAATTTTGACACTGCGCTGTGCTGGCGTGTTCTTTTCAGTGCATTGAAACGGCACATGCAAACAAAAAAAAACAAAACTCAAACCAGACCAGGCGGAAACATAGATGCAAACTATTTACAAACTGCTTAATCAAACAGAAGATTATGTTCATTGCAATAATAGAACTATGACTATAACTATTTACATACCCAATTACATGGGCCAGTCCCATCCCGCCCACGCAATACTCGAGCTATTTACACAAAACTATGTAAAGATAATATTACAAGTTAACTATAACCCCGCCAGCCCGCACCGAAACAAGCGGACCCCACCGTCTGCTGAACGTCGACCTTGGCAAACGAACGAAGTCAGCCTCCACCCTCACCTTAACCTTGTGAATGAGGACAATGTCCACACCTGGTCTTTTGAGATGGGTGGGGGGTTGCACGCTTCCTTTGGTTCAACAACATCTTGTGGTTCGGTTATATTAATTTCGCCAAGGTGGGCACCCTAGTGGTAGCTTTCTACCATGTACAGTAATGTGTACGCGCCAAATCGGCCCCCAGACAGGATAAACGTTTTTACAACCCTGTCATCCTTCGTCCCTGGTAGTGCCCCATGTATCCTGGCTGGAGACTTCAACTCTGTCCCTGACACACAGTTCGATCGTGCTTTTTAAGTGCATTGAAACGGCACATGCAAAACAAAAACAAAAACTGACACACAGTTCGATCGTATGTCTCCATGCACATCTTCGAGCTGTAGTGTCCGTATGGCGGAGTTGGACATGTTCACAAAGAACCACGACATGGTTCACGTCTGGAGAGTGCAACATCCTGGCTTGTCCGTGTTCACTTGGCACCGCCCTGATGGCACAGACGCCCCATGGTTGGACCGGGTGTACTCTCCACCAGCGCTGTCACCGAGTGATTGTGAGGTTGTGGCATGTCCAATTTCAGACCACGATGCAGTTACTGTCTCCTTCCAGCCTCCAGAGTAATGGCCAACAGGGAGAGGATTCTGGAAAATGAACACGGATATTCTGACAGAGGCTGACTATAACGAACAATTTAAAGCCAGGTACGAAGGGTGGCGGACACTGAGGCCGGCCTTTTCAACGAGCTTAGAATGGTGGGATGAGGTAAAGTCTCGCATCAAACAGTTTACAGTTGAGTACTGTGTAACAAGAGCTCGTCGAAGAAGGGGAGAGTTTCTCTCGCTCTGCTCCAGAGATAGGAGACGTTATTTCGGTGAGGACGGGGCGGGTGGTAGTTAACCTGTAACCATGAGTGATTAAATATGTAAATAGCCTTTGTGTTTTTGTCCGGTCTGGTTTGAGTTCCTGTCCCTTTGTTTCTCAGTGCCCGTTTTGATGTACTAACAGACTTACAAAGCACACATTGAAACAGGCACGTTGCAACAAAAGGACAACCCAAACTTCTGATTGATTTTGCTCTGTGTTGGTCTAAGTTCTTTTTGTACTTTTCATGGGTGTTTTGTGAATGGTTCATAATTTTGCTTTGGTCCAGTCCTGTTTTGGTTCTAGGTTTTGTTTTGTTTCTCCGTGCCCGTTTCTGTGCACATAAATGACCTTATTTTGTGTACAATCCTGTATATAGTGTTTGTGGTTGAGTTGACGGGTTGTTCGGGTGTTGGGGTGGGGTTGGTGTGTCGTTTCCGTGTGTGAAACACCTGTTTCTATGTACGTTTTAAAAAGAAAACAACCAAAACCGGCCGGACAAAAACACAAAGGCGGAGGTTAAGGTGAGGGTGGAGGCTGACTTCGTTTGTTAAGGTCGACGTTCAGCAGACGGTGGGGTCCGCTTGTTTCGGTGCTGTCCGGTTCTGGTCTTCGTCGAGAGCGGACGTTTTCACGTCGGTATGGTGGAGTTGGACATGTTCACAAAGGATCACGATTTGGTTGACGTTTGGAGAGTGCAGCATCCTGGCTTGTCCGTGTTCACTTGGCACCGCCCTGATGGCACGGACGCCTCAAGGTTGGACCGGGTGTACGCTCCAACGGCTCTGTCACCAAGTGATTGCGAAGTTGTGGCATGTCCAATTTCGGACCATGATGCAGTTACTGTCTCATTCCAACCCCCAGTCATGGCCAGTAGGGAGGCTGAATATAGCAAAGATTTTAAGGCCAGGTACGAAGGGTGGCGGACTTTGAGGCCGGCCTTTTCAACAGATTTAGAGTAGTGGGATGATGTAAAGACCCGCATCAAACGTTTTACAGTGGAATACTTGCTTTTTAAGTGCATTGAAACGGCACATACAAAACAAAAACAAAAAACTGAAACCGGATCGGGCAAAAACATAAACGCAAAACTATTTACAGACTGCTAAATCAAACAGAAAATTATGTTCATTACAGTAATAAGCTATATATACAGATATTTACAAAACTATGTACAGAAAATTATACACACAGATATTTACATACTATTTACAAGCCCCTTACATACCCACCCTATTACAAATTGACCACCACACGATCCCCCCTCACCGAAACGAGTGGACCCCATCGCCTACCGAACGCCGACCTTGGCAAACGAACGAAGTCGGACTCAACCCTCAGCCTCACCTCCGCCTTCACCGATGCCAGGACGACGTCCGCAGGCTTCCCCATTCCCCTAAAAACAACGTTACATCGGTCTCTCCATAAGGCCAGCTTTATGGAGGCCGAAGCAAAGGTAAGTATGCCCTGAATACTTGTATTGCATGGCGGGGGTGAAAGACCATACAAAGCATAGTCCCGGCCGACCGCCCATGTGTTGCCCATCGTCAAGCGATCGGTCAGGGCTTGGACCCATTCCCAAAGGAGGGCCACAAATTCACACTGCCAAAACACATGTGACACACTTTCCCACTTTGTGCATCCAGTGCAATTCCATCTCCAAGCCACCGAAGACGCTTGAGATTAGTCACAATCGCATCATGTGCGATTCGCCACAACAGGTCTCGCTTGCGGTAATCTAATGATCTGCTGTGGACCACACGCCACACTTCCGACCCTGAAGCATAGTGATTGGATTGGACCTGGCCAACCAAATCTTCAAAAACAGCCTGATATAGGTCCCTTCCACCTAACTGCGAAACGTCCCCAACTCTAGATATAATTACGAGCGTTTCTCTCATTTGACTGTGTGTTTCCGAGGGCCTCTAGCTGTGGGGTTCACTGTTACTAAACAAGGAGGGAAAGAACCGACGGAATGATAATCCCCCCCCCCCCCCCCCAATAACGGACAAAATACGCAAAAGGCATTTTGCTGTCTACAGCACTATAAACACACTTGGTCAGGAGAAAACGGAGTTTGGAAGGAAAGTGCACAAGGCCCAACCCACCACGCCTAACATCCTGATATACCATCCCTCTTCTTACGAGCTCCGTCTTCCCTGACCATAAAAACCTAAACACAGCCCTCTCGAGACGCAACAGGACACCCTTTGGAGCAGCCAGAACAGTGCCTGGATACCACAAAAGGGGACAAATAAAACGATTGATAACTGTCACCTTTCCGAACAGGCTAATGTGGCGCGCGTCGAAGTCCTTCAACCTAGCTTCCACCAGGTCCACTTTCTCATTCCAGGTAAGT
Source organism: Holothuria scabra (assembly GCA_037179385.1). Classification (NCBI taxonomy): domain Eukaryota; kingdom Metazoa; phylum Echinodermata; class Holothuroidea; order Aspidochirotida; family Holothuriidae; genus Holothuria; species Holothuria scabra. The sequence goes on along the minus strand of CM074183.1, from coordinate 16,641,083 downwards.
AACTCGGTTTGCCCATAACCAAACCCTATGCCGTTGATCCTTATGGCGTCATCTACCCATGATGCAGCGAAGGGCAGTCTTCTTGACCGCCACTTACCTAGGCGAAGTCCTTTGGTCTTACTGGGATTCAGTCTGGCACCTCCGACTACGCATGTGACGTCATCAGCATACTGAAGGCACTTAACTTCAACACCACCGGGAATGTGAAAAGGTCGAAACAAAGGCTCTGCTTGAAAAGCTCTTGCTAATGATTCACTAAACAATACATATAGTAATGGTGATAGGGGGCATCCCTGCCGCACGCCACGTTGAACACTGAAGGGGTCTGACGGTAGGCCATTAACGATAACCCGACTGTTTACACTATTATACAATAAGGAGGTCCATTTAACAAAAACTGGATTCAAACAAAACTTCTTCAAAATTTTAAAGAGGAATCCATGATCAGCCATGTCGAAGGCCTTCTCCTGATCGAGGGAGACAAGCGCACATGGAAGATCACGGTCCATCACGTATTCAACTAAGTCCCGCACCACCCAGAGGTTCTGCTGAATACTGTGTCCCCGCACCGCACAGGTCTGAAAGGACCCTACAAGGTCTGGCATAACTGTGCCTAGCCTGTTGCAAAGGGCTTTCGCCAGAATCTTGTAATCTACATTTAACAAGGTGATTGGCCGTTTGTTTTTCGGTTCGAGGGGGTCTCCTGACTTAGGCAGCAAAGTTATTATGCCTGTGCGCTGCGAGTGGCTCAACGAGCCAGCGAGGAAGGCAGAGACGAACACATCACGGAGATCATGTGCTATGGTACCCCAGAAGCGTTTATAGAATTCCACTGGAATACCGTCGGATCCAGGTGCCTTTCCGCTTTTCATCTTCACCACTGCCTTCCAGAGCTCGTCAATAGTCAAAGGGGAGCCAAGTTCATCATTCCGATCATTAGAAGGCGTCTTGTCAATATTATCTAATAGGGACTTTTGAAGGTCTTCATCGACATCTGCCTGGGTATACAGCTGCTTATAAAAGTTTTTGTACTCTTCTACAATGTCGAGAGGGTCCTTGTGTACCACACCGTGGGCGTCACGGACAGCTTTTATGCTGCGATCAATGGCATACTTTGTGACGTCCCGGTAGAACTTAATGGTTGGTTTCTCCTCCGCCTCCACACATTGCACACGAGCACGAACCCGGGCCCCGTGTAGTTTTTCATCAAGATACTGTTGGATTGCATGAAGTGCGGAGGGGTCGCCGTTCCTCTCCCTAGAGCAAAGTGAAAGGAACTCCCCCCCCCCCTTCTTCGACGAGCTCTTGCTACACAGTACTCCACTGTAAAACGTTTGATGCGGCTCTTTACATCATCCCACCACTCTAAACCTGTTGAAAAGAAAGTTCGCCACCCTTCGTACCTGGCCTTAAAATCTTTGCTATATTCAGCCTCCGTTAGAATATCAGTGTTCATTTTCCAGAACCCCCTCCCTACTGGCCATGACTCTGGGGGTTGGAATGAGACAGTAACTGCATCATGGTCCGAAATTGCGTTGGGAAACACATAGGCGGTCGGCCAGGACTATGCCTTGTACGCTCTTTCACCCCCGCCATGCAATACAAGTATTCAGGGCGCAAACTTACCTTTGTTTCGGCCTCCATAAAGCTGGCCTTACAGAGAGACCGATGTAACATTGTTTTTAGTCGGATAGGGAAGCCTGCGGACGTCGTCCTGGCATCGGTGAAGGCGGAGGTGAGGCTGAGGGTTGAGTCCGACTTCCTTCGTTTGCCAAGGTCGGCGTTCGGTAGGCGATGGGGTCCACTCGTTTCGGTGAGGGGGGACCGTGTGGTGGTATGTAAATATCTGTGTGTATAATTTTCTGTACATAGTTTATATAGCTTATTACTGTAATGAACATAATTTTCTGTTTCATTTAGCAGTCTGTAAATAGTTTTGCGTTTATGTTTTTGCCCGATCCGGTTTCAGTGCACTTAAAAAGCACACTCGGTGCGGGCTGGCGGAGTTTAGTTAACTTACTGTGCTGTTTGTTATACTACCATATACTACTATATCTGTATATATAGCTTACTACTGTAATGAACATAATTTTCTGTTTGATTTAGCAGTCTGTAAATAGTTTGCGATTATGTTTTTGCCCGATCCGGTTTTTGTTTTTGTTTTGTATGTGCCGTTTCTATGCACTTAAAAAGCACTAGTAAACTTGTAATATTACCTTTACATAGTTTTGTGTAAATAGCTCGAGTGTTGCGTGGGCGGGATGGGATTGGCCCATGTAATTGGGTATGTAAATAGTTTGCATCTATGTTTCCGCCTGGTCTGGTTTGAGTTTGTTCTTTTAAAGTGCTTGGAAACGGACACTGTCAAAACAATAAAAAAACAAAAAAAAAACCCCAACCGGACCAGACACAGAACACAAACATCTATTTACACTTGCAAGAAACAAAACTTCTGTGACCCCCCGTTAACAAACAGGTAGTAGAATCATTTACTGATTGACCACCACCCGGCCCACCCTCACCGAAACAAGAGGCCCCCACCGCCTGCCGAACGTCGCCCTTGGAAAGGCGAACGTGGTCCGCTTCCACCCTCAGCCTAATCTCCGACTTCACCAAAGCAAGGACGACGTCCACAGGCCTCCCCTCCCCCCTGAAAACAATATTACATCGGTCCCTCCACAAGGCCAGCTTAATGGTGGCCGAAACAAACATCAGAATATTGCAAATACTCGTATTGCATGGCGGGGGTGACAAGCCATACAAAGCATAGTCCTGGCAAACCGCCCACGGACGACAAGACGCGAGTCGATCAGCCAGGGCTTGAAACCACTGCCAAAGGAGGCCCACGAAACCACACTGCCAAAACACGTGTGGCACACTCTCCCACTGATTGCATCCAGTGCGGGGGCAAATCCCATCTCCAAGACGCCAACGGAGGCGCTTGAGATTAGTCACGATGGCGTCATGGGCTATTCGCCACAGCAGGTCTCGCTGGCGGTAGTCAAGTGATCTATTGTGAACCACACGCCAAACTTCTGGACCTGACGCATAGTTCCTGGGTTGGGCCTGACCAACCAAGTCCTCAAAAATGGCCCGGTTTTGGTCCCCCGCACTGGACTGCGAAACATCCCCTACATTTGCCACCATACGAAGAGTTTCCCGCATAATACAATAGGTCCTCGTGAGTCTCCAGCTATGAGGAACACTGTTGCTAAACAAATTAGGGAGGAACCAACGGAATGACAACCCCCCCCCCCCCCAATAACGGACAAAATAAGCAAATGGCAGCTGGCTGTCAACGGCACTAAAAACACACTTTGTCAGAAGAAAAAGGAGTTTTGTAGGAAAGTGCACAAGCCTAATCCCCCTCTCCCAGGATCCTGGTAAACCACTTTCCTTCTGACAAGCTCCGTTTTCCCGGACCAAAGAAACTTAAACACAGCCCTCTCGAGTCGCAACAGGGCACTGTCCGGAGCAGCCAGAACAGTGCCGGGATACCACAAGAGAGGGTAAATGAACCTGTTGATAACTGTTACCTTCCCCATCAGACTTACGTGGCGATCACTGAAGTCAAACAACCTAGCTTCCACCAGGTCTACTTTCTCGTTCCAGGTAAGTAACTCAGGTGAACCGTACCTTAACCATATGCCATTGATTTTGATTGCATCGTCCACCCATGACGCCGCGAAGGGCAGTTGTTTCCACCGCCACTTACCTAAACGAAGTCCCTTTGTCTTAGTGGGGTTCAGTCTGGCACCTGTCGCTCTTTGAAAAAGAGACAGCGTGCCAGTAAGAGCCCTGAAGGAAGCTAGATCCGAGACTACACATGTGACGTCGTCAGCATACTGGAGGAACTTGACTTCAGCTCCACCGGGTATGTGAAAAGGCTTAAATAAGGGCTCAACTTGAAAGGCTCTCGCAAGGGATTTACTGAACAATACATAGAGAAGAGGTGACAGGGGACACCCCACGTTGGACTCTGAAGGGGTCCGACGGTAGGCCATTAACAATAACCCGACTACATACACTATTATACAATAAAGAGGTCCATTTAACCAGAAAGCCAAAAGGCTGGCAATGTTTTTCAATTAACAGGGCTCCATAATGTGCCCACAAAGTACACATGCAAGGCATCCAATTTTCCTACATTGAGATCCCCCTTGCCCGTTGTGAACCCAAATGACATTTGACCTCCACCAAAAACTTCTGGGACCATGTATTCTCTATGTGCCATCTACAGGACAAGTTACAGGACCCTACAAGTGACATTTCTTGAAAGACTGTGCAGGAAAGCTTGTCAGGCTTTGAACATGCTGACTCCAAATGAACTTTGACCTTTCAGAAAATCAATAGGGATCATCTACTCAATATGACCAATCCACACACTAAATATGAGCACAGTCACATATCGTGTTTACGAAGTTTTGACCTTTTGACCTCTCATGACCCCAAATGACCTTTGACCTCCACCAAAAACAATAGGGATCATCTACTCAATATGGCCAACACACTCGCCCAATATGAGTATAGTCACATGTACCGTTCTCGAGATATCGTGTTTACGAAGTTTTGACCTTTTGACCTCTCGTGACCCCAAATGACCTTCGATCTCCACCAAAAACAGTAGGGATCATCTACTCAATATGGCCAAGGCACACACCGAATATGAGATTAGTCACACTTACTCTTCTTGAGATACCGTGTTTAAAAGCAATTTTTAGGAAATTTACCTATTGACCTCTCGTGACCCCGCTTTGTGTGACTACGCTTTGTATGCTTTCACCTCCGCCATACAATACAAGTGTTTGCGGTATACCTACCTTTGTTTCGGCCTCCATAAAGCTTGCCTTGTGGAGAGACCGGTGCAGTGTTGTATTTAGGGGAGAGGGAAGGCCTGCGGACGTCGTCCTGGCATCGATAAAGGCGGAGGTTAAGGTGCGGGTGGAGGCTGACTTCGCTCGGTTGCCAAGCTCGACGTTCGGCAGGCGGTGGGGTCCGCTTTTCTCAGTGCGGGGTGGCCGGGTGATAGTTAACCTGTAAATAATAACTTACCTGTACATAATATTGTGTAAATAGCTCGAGTGTGGGGTGGGTGTTGTACATGTATGCTGCATAAGTTTTGTTTCCCAGCCCATGTAAACGGGTATGTAAATAAAAGGGGTCTATTATTTTTCATTATTGTTACGTTATGAACATAATTTTGCATCACCTTTCTTGAGAACAAAACAGGAATTATGTAGTTGCACCAAGAAACGTTAAGGGTCCTGTAAATAGTCTTTGCCTTTGTGTTTTGTCCGGTCTGGTTTGAGTTCCTCTCCCTTTGCGGATTTGGAGGTTTGCTTTTTCAGTAAGAGTCGCTTCAAGATAGTCTTCAAGACGGTTACTATATACCCTCGTTCTTTGCCTTGAAAAAAGTAGCAGATCCAAACTGCTACTGTACGTTTGGGTTTTTCTGGCGTTGTTACGTATTTATGGAGTGCTTTTGCTTCGTTTAGAATGGCTTGGGTTTTTACTTGGCTACGTGTAGCCGAGTATTCCCTTTGGCGTGTATGAGATCTTTGCCTGCTCTTAGTAGCTTTTAACGATCGGTTAAATTTGCGTTTTTTATTTAGCGTGGCTTCGGGAGTGACAGAGGTAAGCTCTGACTTAGAAGAAAACACAGAACACTTTTTAAGCATGTTTGACAGAGGAAGGAGCCCACTCTTTCTGGAGGACTTGGTGGCCCTGGAAAGAGCCGTTTGGTTTTAAAATCCTTCTCAACGTCGGTACGGGTGTTTTCTCGGGGCTTTCTTATGCCGTGTTCTGTCCTCTTCCTTTCTTGCCGACGATCGAAGTAGCTTCTCTAGGAACTGTTTTGCTGCCTCTCCTTCTGTTGTCGTTTCAAGGTCTGATTTCGCCCTCTCTTCCTTTTCAAGGAAACGTTGTTTTTGCTTGGCGGGATAGCTCCTCGCGCCACACTTTGCAAAATCCCCGCCCCGCTCGGAGGACCGCCGACTCCCAAGACTCGTTGAAATCCTGAGAGCAGTTAAGTGACTTTGGTAATCTGGGAGGGTTTCTGTGACCTGGAGGTAGTGTAGGACGGTTCTCTTTTCGAAATGTAAGTCCAGAGATTTCATCTCCAACGTAAGGACGATGGTGGCGGCTTGAAGTTATCCAAGGCTCTCTTCGTGCTGTCGAACCTTCTTGAAGAATTCTGTCCTTTTTCGAAGGTGGGATTCTCTGTCCACAAGTTATTTACTCTTCTTCAGAGTCTGTGGAGTTTGCTGATGAGGCTGGAATATCTGGGATGAGATCCATTCTAGTTCTAAGTAAAGGTACAACGATATTTTGTTAGATGCGCTCTTGGCTGCATTACTAACTCTCATCACAAATCCCGCCATTGTGAAAAGGCCACTACTGATGACGTTCTGCCGCAATAGAGCCAAGAACAGAAACCGGTCTAGTTGGTTTATAAAAAACCGCTAAAATGTCAATTTGAGAACGACTCATATTCCTCCAAAAGAGTGGAATTTAAAGCTTTTGCTTAAATCATGCATATATTGGCATGATGGGTGCTATTCCCGAAAAATAAAGCATTTCACCGACTTGGTAACGTCCCCCCACTTCACTTAATTATGCTTCTCTTTTCCTCGGAAAATCAGACGTAGGTTAGATGCACTGAGAATTCCGAATTGAATCTCTGACGTATACCGAAAGGAAATACTCGTACATCCTTTCGTCCCACAAAAGCGGCCGGAGAGGTGTATATTAGCTGTGAATAAACCGTGCTCTGGCAAAGAGCCAGAAAAGATCTCATCCCGGATACAACAGCTCTATCAACGAACTCCACAGAGTCTGAAGAAGAGAAAATAACTTGTGGAATAAATCCCCCGACAAAATGAGATATTTCTTCTAAAAGAAGATAAAACAGCTCTAAAAGTCTTGGACAATCTCGGGCAAATAAAAGCCTCTACGATCGATAATAGGGAATGACAGGCCATGGGAAAAAAGCCTCAAATTGATCGTTTAAAGCTACAAAAAAGCAGCAGTGACTTCACATACATTTTAAGGGAATATCCGGCTTCACGCAGCCTTTCAAAATCATGGTATCGGGCAATTGACTTGGGTGCGGGCTGGTCTATAAGTTTCGGTGCCTGAGTTGTGTCTCTAACTGGTTTTGCCCTGTCCGTTCTGAGGCTCTTGAGGAGGGAGAGTTTGCAAAGCATTGTGACACTCACTTGGTGACTGGCTGTCTTGTGGTTTCTGTTCCCTGATTCCCGTTTTTGGTAGGAGTTCCGTTTTCTGTCAGTTGTGGGCATGTCCGTTGTTTAAGTTTTTTCAGTGTCCGTCGTAGAGAAACGGAAGCTGTTTTGGTCAGCCCAATGCTGTATCTTGTTCGGGCAGTTTCGCAGAGGCCTCTCTATAGATCTCGTTCCGTGAGGAACAGGTTATAGAGAGGTCATCAACAAACAAGGACCTCTCAATGCCAGTGTTCACCACACTGGCGAGGCTTCATCTTCATCTTCATGATGAAAATAGTCACTGATAAGATGCTGCCTTGGAGGGACACCATTTCCTGACCATGTAACTCTGACAACACCCTCCCTACACGTACACGAAACACTCGATTTTCCAGGAAACTTCCAATGAAAAGCGGCACCTGTCCCCTCAAACCAGCAATGTGCAGGTCCTTCAGAATGCCATACTTCCAGGTGGTGTCGAATGCCTTTTCTAGGTCGAAAAACCGGCACTAGATGATGTCCGTGAACGAGACTATCACGGACAGTGGATTCCAGATGAACAAGTTGGTGTATGCTTTTTAAGTGCATTGAAACGGCACATGCAAAACAAAAACTGAAACCGGATCGGGCCAAAACATAAACGCAAAACTATTTACAGATTCCTAGATCAAACAGGAAATTATGTTCACTCTCCCAGTGTGTGCAACCAGATGCTGTGCTCTTGCAAACAAAAACAAAAACTCAAACCGGATCGGGCAGAAACATAAATGCAAGCTATTTACAAACTACTAAATCAAACAGAAAATTATGAGTAATAAAGCTATGTACAGAAATTACGTTCATTACAATAATAAAGCTATATATACAGATATTTACAAAACTATGTACAACAACATAAGCACACCACAGACCCACCCAATTACACATTAACCACCACACGGTTCCCCCTCACCGAAACGAGTGGACCCCATCACCTACCAAACGCTGACCTTGGCAAACGAACGAAGTCGGACTCAACCCTCAGCCTCACAGACGCCAGGACGACGTCCGCAGGCTTCCCTATCCCCCTAAAAACAATGTTACATCGGTCTCTCCATAAGGCCAGCTCTATGGAGGCCGACACAAAGGTAAGTATGCCCTGAACACTTGTATTGCACGGCGGGGGTGAGAGACCATACAAGGCATAGTCCTGGCCGACCGCCCATGTGTTGCACAACGTCAAGCGATCAGTCAGGACTTGGAACCATTCCCAGAAGAGGGCCACAAATTCACACTACCAAGACACATGTGGCACACTCTCCCACTTTGTGCATCCAGCCATCTCCAAGACGCCACCGAAAGCGCTTGATTAGTTACAATCGCATCATGTGCGATTCGCCACAACAGGTCTCGTCTGCGGTAATGTAATGATCTGCTGTGGACCACACGCCACACTTCCGACCCTGAAGCATAGTGGTTGGATTGGATCTGGCCAACCAATTCTCCAAAAACAGCCCGGTATAGATCCCTTGCACTTAACTGTGAAACATCTCCAAGTGTGGACATAATAAGGAGCGTTTCTCTAATGTGACTGTATAAACGCAAACTATTTACAGACTGCTAAATCAAACAGAAATAAGCTATATATACAGATATAGTAGTATATGTTAGTACAACAAGCAGCACAGCACAGTAAGTTAACTAAACTCCGCCAGCCCGCACCGAGTGTGCTTTTTAAGTGCATTGAAACGGCACATACAAAACAAAAACTGAAACCGGATCGGGCAAAAACATAAACGCAAAACTATTTACAGACTGCTAAATCAAACAGAAAATTATGTTCATTACAGTAATAAGCTATATATACAGATATTTACAAAACTGGACAGAAAATGTCCACTACAGTAACAAAGCTATACACACAGATATTTACATACTATTTACAAGCACCTTACAGACCCACCCTATTACAAATTGACCACCACACGGTCCCCCCTCACCGAAACGAGTGGACCCCATCCCTACCGAACGCCGACCTTGGCAAACGAAGGAAGTCGGACTCAACCCTCAGCCTCACCGACGCCTTCACCGACGCCAGGACGACGTCCGCAGGCTTCCCTATCCCCCTAAAAACAATGTTACATCGGTCTCTCCGTGAGGCCAGCTTTATGGAGGCCGAAACAAAGGTAAGTATGCCCTGAAAACTTGTATTGCATGGCGGGAGTGAAAGACCGTACAAGGCATAGTCCTGGCCGACCGCCCATGTGTTGCACAACGTCAAGCGATCAGTCAGGACTTGGAGCCATTCCCAGAAGAGGGCCACAAATTCACACTGCCAAAACACGTGGCACACTCCATTTGCCATCTCCAAGACGCCACCGAAGACGCTTGAGATTAGTTCGATTTGCCACAACAGGTCTCGCCTGCGGTAATCTAATAATCTGCTGGGGACTACACGCCACACTTCCGACCCTGAAGCATAGTGGTTGGATTGCACATGGCCAAGCAATTCTTCAAAAACAGCCAGGTATAGATCCCTTGCACTTAACTGTGTAACATCTCCAAGGAGCGTTTCTCTCATTTGACTGTATGCTTCCGAGTGCCTCCAGCTGTGGGGCTCACTGTTACTAAACAGGAAGGGAAAGAACCGACGGAATGATAATCCCCCCCCCCCCCCCAATAACGGACAAAATACGCAAAAGGCATTCTGCTGTCTACAGCACTATAAACACACTTGGTCAGGAGAAAACGGAGTTTGGAAGGAAAATGCACAAGGCCCAACCCACCACGCCTAACATCCTGATATACCCATCCCTCTTCTTACGAGCTCCGTCTTCCCTGACCATAAAAACCTAAACACAGCCCTCTCGAAACGCAACAGGACCCCTTTGGAGCAGCCAGAACAGTGCCTGGATACCACAAAAGGGTATAAATAAAACATTGATAACTGTCACCTTTCCGAACAGGCTAATGTGGCGCTCGCCGAAGTCCTTCAACGTAGCTTCCACCAGGTCCACTTTCTCATTCCAGGTAAGTAACTCGGTTTGCCCATAACCAAACCATATGCCGTTGATCCTTATGGCGTCATCTACCCATGATGCAGCGAGTCTTCTTGACCGCCACTTACCAAGGCGAATTCAATTTGGCACATGTGGCTCTTTGAAACTTAGCCAACGTGCCAGTAAGGGCCTTGAAGGAAGCTAGGTCGGAGACTACGCATGTGACGTCATCAGCATACTGAAGGCAATTAACTTCAACACCACCGGGAATGTGAAATGGTTGAAACAAAGGCTCTACTTTCAAAGGCACACTACACTATTATACAATAAGGAGGTCCATTTAACAAAAACTGGATTCAAACAGAACTTTTTGAAAATTTTAGAGCGTTCTCCTTATCGAGGGAGACAAGCGGACATGGAAGATCACGGTCCATCACGTATTCAACTAAGTCCCGCACCACCCTGAGGTTCTGCTGAATACTGTGTCCCCGCACCGCACAAGCTGCCTAGCCTGTTGCAAAGGGCTTTCGCCAGAATCTTGTAGTCTACATTTAACAAGGTGATTGGCCGTTTGTTTTTCGGTGCGAGGGGGTCTCCTGACTTAAGCAGCAAAGTTATTATGCCTGTGCGCTGCGAGTGGCTCAATGAGCCAGCGAGGAAGGCAGAGACGAACACATCACGGAGATCATGTGCTACGGTACCCCAGAAGCGTTTATAGAATTCTACTGGAATACCGTCGGACCCAGGTGCCTTTCCGCCTTTCATCTTCACCACTGCCTTCCAGAGCTCGTCAATAGTCAAAGGGGAGCCAAGTTCATCATTCTGATCTTTAGAGAGGGTCTTGTTAAAATTATCTGAGAGGGCCTTTTGAATGTCTTCATCTGCTCATAAAAGTTTTTATACTCTTCTACAATGTCGAGAGGGTCCTTATGTACCACACCGTGGGCGTCACGGACAGCTTTTATACTTCGATCGATGGCATACTTTGTGACGTCCCGGTAGAACTTAATGGTTGGTTTCTCCTCCGCCTCCACACAATGCACACGAGCACGAACGCGGGCCCCGTGTAGTTTTTCATCAAGATACTGTTGGATTTCATGAAGTGCGGAGGGGTCCCCGTTCCTCTCCCTAGAGCAAAGTGAAAGGAACTCCTCCCTTCTTCGACGAGCTCTTGCTACACAGTATTCCACTGTAAAACGTTTGATGCGGGTCTTTACATCATCCCACCACTCTAAATCTGTTGAAAAGACCGGCCTCAAAGTTCGCCACCCTTCGTACCTGGCCTTAAAATCTTTGCTATATTCAGCCTCCGTTAGAATATCTGTGTTCATTTTCCAGAACCCCCTCCCTACTGGCCATGACTCTGGGGGTTGAAATGAGACAGTAACTGCATCATGGTCCGAAATTGGACATGCCACAACTTCGCAATCACTTAGTGACTGAGGCGTCCGTGCCCTCAGGGCGGTGCCAAGTGAACACGGACAAGCCAGGATGCTGCACTCTCCAAACGTCAACCATATCGTTATTCTTTGTGAACATGTCCAACTCCACCATACCGACAGCTTGAAGATGTGAAGGTGGACATTCGATCAAACCGTGTGTCAGGGACACAGTTGAAGTCTCCAGATAGGTTACAAGGGGCACAGCCAAGCACTAAGGATGGCAGGGTAGCAAAAAAATTCCTTCTGTCTGTAGGTTGGTTAGGGGCATAAACGTTACATAAGAAGACGTTCCCGCATGATCATGATCAACCTTTCCGACCAGGGAAGTCCATCTTGGAGAAACTAAAATGACAGTTCCACAGGAAGATGCGGAACCAAAGGAAGCGTACAAACCCCCACCCCATTCGTAGGACCAGGTGTAGACATCGTCCTCATTAACAATATGAGTCTCTTGGAGGAAAACGAAGTCCACACCTAATGATTTACAAAATGGGAATATTCTGGACCGCCTCATGTCGTTAACATTCAGGGTCATGAGGGACAGGGGACCATTCATGAAATGTGGAGTGTGAAATTACAAAACTGTCTCTGACCTGGCCTTTTTATTACATGGGTCTGGTGCTGGCCCCCGCCATGCAATACAAGTATTCAGGGCATACTTACCTTTGCTTCGGCCTCCATAAAGCTGGCCTTATGGAGAGACCGATGTAACGTTGTTTTTAGGGGGATTGGGGAAGCCTGCGGACGTCGTCCTGGCGTCGGTGAAGGCGGAGGTGAGGCTGAGGGTTGAGTCCGACTTCGTTCGTTTGCCAAGGTCGGCGTTCGGTAGGCGATGGGGTCCACTCGTTTCGGTGAGGGGGAACCGTGTGGTGGTCAACTTGTAATAGGGTGGGTCTGTAAGGTGCTTGTATAGCTTTATTACTGTAATGAACATTTTCTGTACATAGTTTTCTAAATATTTGTACATATAGCTTATTACTGTAATGAACACAATTTTCTGTTTGACTTAGCAATCTGTAAATAGTTTGCGTTTATGTTTTTGCCCGATCCGGTTTCAGTTTTTGTTTTGCATGTGCCGTTTCAATGCACTTAAAAGGGTATGCAAGGGGCTTGTAAATAGTATGTAAATACCTCTGTGTATAATTTTCTGTACATAGTTTTGTAAATATCTGTATATATAGCTTATTACTGTAATGAACATAATTTTCTGTTTGATTTAGCAGTCTGTAAATAGTTTTGCGTTAATGTTTTTGCCCGATCCGGTTTCAGTTTTTGTTTTGTATGTGCCGTTTCAATGCACTTAAAAAGCTCACAGCAGTTCAAACCCAGGCAGGGAAAATAGAACGGGAATTCAACACTAAACTATAGACCAGGCGTGCTTTAAAACGAGCACGGCTAAACCACGTCCCCAAGCGAGAGACTACACCCAATATCCAACACTTCAGTAAAATGACAGTAATAGTATATGTTAGTATAACTAAAATGACAGTAATAGTATATGTTAGTATAACAAGCAGCACAGTACAGCACAATGCCAAAATTCAGCACGATCAGCGAGAAGCTCCGTGAAACACGTCCGCTCCCGACGAAGACCAGTTGGTCAGTGGTGCTATGGATACGTCGAAAGCCACTTTGGTAATGGTAATCGGACCATTAGTTTCGAGAAACCAAACCAGTTCAGTTCTGGTCTTCGTCGAGAGCGGACGTGTTTTCACGGAGCTCTCGTCGATTGCTCGTGCTGAATTTTAGCATTGTACTGCTGCGCTGTGTTGGCGTACTTGTTATACTATACTATACTACTGTCATATTGTTACGTGTTGGGTCTAGTTTCTCTCTTGGGGACGTGGTTTGGTCGTGCTCGTTTTAAAGCACGTCTGTTTTATAGTTGTTCTGTGTTGGGATATCCTTATTTACCCTGCTTTGGTTTGACCTACGGTGCTGAAGTTTTCTCTCTATTTGCTGCGTGGCCTTGTGCCACAAACCTTTTGCTGCTATGCCCGGAGGTCGGGATAGCACAATTGTAAAGTTAGAGTAAGTCGGAGGTGAGTGTTCCTCCGGCGCAAGTGTTTACCCTGTTAAAGAATAAGGGTGTTGAAGTTAAAGAAATAGAGATGTTGCAGGCGCTTGCGACCCGCAACACGTACGACCTAAAGTTCAGGTCTGATGCTGCCCGTGTTAAAGGCGTGTCTTGCCTGAAGGGGGCAGAGGGGCTCACTGTCACCCCATATGATCGCTCTGTGGTGGTGACAGTGCTGTTTCTGAACTTTGAGGTCGAGCAGCGCCTGGTTGCGAGGGTTCTGGGCCAGTACGGGGCTGTCTCTGACATGCGAATGTGTGTTTACAATGAGGGTGAATTAAAGGGCATTCTGAACGGCAAGAGACAGTTCCGTATAGAATTACATAAAGATATTCCATCCTGTCTGTTTAAATGGGGTTCGAAGGCCCACATAAGGTACTTCGGGCAGCCCCGCACCTGCTTTCATTGTTCAAAGGAGGGGCACGGGGCCAGGTCTTGTCCCAACAAACGTTGTGGCAGGTGCCTACAGGTGGGGCACGACAAGACTGATTGTCCCAACGAGGTGCGGTGCAACCTTTGTGGCAAGGATGGACATATCTCTGGTGCTTTTCCCACGTCATACTCTGCCCGTGCCAGTGCAGATGTGAGGCAGGCACCCGACCCCTCGCAATCAGGCCCAGAATATTCCACACAGGAATTGGAGGAGGCGGCTCAGGAAGTGGAACAGGATTTCCTCGCCTCCAAACAGTGTGAGGCGGGAACTGGGTCTCCAGAGGCAGTCTCTCCACCATCATCACCAACCCCCGGGGAGGCTGATGTGACAACAGTTGTGGAGGACCTCCACCTGTCCTCCGATTCTGATTCTATTAATGAGATGTCAGATGATGGAGAGCCTGCCTCTGAGCCTCCTCCAAAGGATCCACCATCGGGGGAGGGCTGGTTTGACTTGTGTGGGACTTCTGTGCCAGAATCCCCACTGAAGAGGTCGGCCTCAGGTGAGGTGTCAGACTGTGGGGGCAATGCGGAGCCCATACCCAAGAATCCGCAGAGCAAAAAGGCCAAGTCCCAGGTAAACACGTAGCCAATGCCCTATCATGGCCGATCACCTGTCTCTCGTGACCCTAAATGTTAATGGCTTGAGGGACAGTCGGAAGCGATCCAGAATATTTCAATTTTGTAAATCACTGGGTGTGGACTTCGTTTTTCTCCAGGAGACCCATATTGTAAATGAGGATGATGTCCACACCTGGTCCTTCGAATGGGGTGGGGGGTTTGTATGCTTCCTTTGGTTCCCCGACGTCTTGTGGTTCAGTTATTTTACTTTCGCCTAGGTGGTCCACCCTGGTCGGAAAAGTTGATTCTGATCACGAGGGTCGGTTGGTGTGCGTAACAATAAAGCACCCATGTGGAAGCTTCCTTCTGTGTAACGTTTACGCACCCAATCGGCCTTCAGATAGAAGGAACTTTTTCATGACCCTGCCATCCTTCGTTCCTGGCAGTGCCCCTTGTATCCTGGCTGGAGATTTTAACTGTGTCCCTGACGTACAGCTCGACCGTAAGTCCTTTTGTGTGTCTTCGGGCTGTGGCGTTGGCATGGCGGAACTGGACATGTTTACAAAGAATCACGATATGGTTGACATTTGGAGAGTGCAACATCCCGGTTTGTCCGTGTTCACTTGGCACCGCCCTGATGGCACGGACGCGTCAAGGTTGGACCGGGTGTACTCTCCCTTGGCCTTGTCTCCGAGTGATTGTGAAGTTGTGGCATGTCCAGTTTCGGATCATGATGCAGTTACTGTCTCCTTCCAACCCCCTGAGTCATGGCCTTCAGGGAGGGGATTCTGGAAAATGAATACAGATATCTTAACGGAGGCTGAATATAAAGAACAACTGAAAGCCAGGTACGAAGGGTGGCGGACACTGAGGCCGGCCTTTTCATCGGGTTTAGAATGGTGGGATGAAGTTAAGTCTCGCATCAAACGTTTTACAGTTGAGTATTGTGTAGCAAGAGCTCGTCGAAGAAGGGAAGAGTTCCTCTCCCTCTGCGTTAGAGATAGGAACGGGGACTCCTCCGCACTCCATGCCATCCAGCAGCACCTTGATCAGAAGTTGCACGGGGCCCGTGTTCGTGCTCGCGTACACTGCGTGGAGGCGGAGGAAAAGCCAACCATCAAATTTTACCAAGACGTCACAAAGTATGCCATTGATCGCCGTATTAGAGCAGTCCGTGACGTCCACGGTACGGTACATAAGGACCCCCTCGACATTGTCGAAGTGTATCAGAACTTCTATACACCCAGGCAGATGTCGATGGGGTCCTTCAAAAGTCCCTTTTAGATAATATTGATAAGTTTCCCTCAACGGAGCAGAACAATGAACTTGGTTCCCCCTTGACTGTCGACGAGCTCTGGAAGGCGGTGACGAAAATGAAGGACGGAAAGTCGCCAGGGTCGGACGGTATCCCGGTAGAATTCTACAAACGCTTATGGGGTATCGTTGGACATGATCTCCGGGATGTATTTACCTCTGCCTTCCTTGCTGGTTCGTTAAGCCCCTCGCAGCGCACAGGTGTTATTACTTTGTTACCCAAGTCTGGAGACCCCCTTGAACCGAAAAACAAGCGACCAATAACGTTGTTAAATGTGGACTATAAGATCCTGGCGAAAGCCCTTTGCAACCGGCTAGGTACTGTCATGCCGGATCTTGTAGGGTCCTTTCAGACGTGTGCGGTGCGGGGACACAGTATTCAGCAGAACCTCTGGTTGGTGCGGGACTTAGTAGAGTATGTAATGGACCGTGATCTTCCGTGTGGGCTTATCTCCCTCGATCAGGAGAAGGCCTTTGACATGGTTGATCACGGATTCCTCTTTAAAGTCTTAAAGAAGTTGTCTGAACTCTTTCTTTGTTAAATGGATTGCTTTATTGTATAATAATGTATATAGTCGTGTTATTGTCAATGGCATACCGTCTGACCCCTTTAGAGTACAACGTGGGGTACGGCAGGGATGCCCCCTGTCACCTTTACTCTATGTATTGTTTAGTGAATCGCTTGCGAGAGCCCTCCATGAAGACCCTTTGTTTCGACCTTCAGTATGCTGATGATGTCACGTGTGTAGTCTCTGACCTAGCTTCCTTCAGGGCCCTGTCTGACATCCTGTCTACCTTTCAAAGAGCGACTGGTGCCAGACTGAACCCCGCCAAGACAAAAGGACTCCGTCTGGGTAAGTGGCGGTGGAAACAACTGCCCTTCGTGGCATCTTGGGTTGACGATGCCATGAAAATCAATGGTTTATGGTTTGGTTACGGCTCACCTGAGTCACTTACCTGGAACGAAAAGGTGGACCTGGCGGAAGCTAGGATGACAGACTATGGGGAGCGTTACATTAGTCTAATGGGGAAAGTAACAGTTATTAATCGTTTCATTTACCCTCTCTTGTGGTACCCGGGCACTGTTCTGGTTGCTCCAGTGGGTGCCCTTGTGCGACTTGAGAGGGCCGTATTTAAGTTCTTATGGTCAGGGAAAACGGAGCTGGTCAGAAGAAAGGTTGTGTACCAGGAACTTAGACGTGGTGGCCTAGGCCTTGTGCATTTTCCCTCAAAGCTCCGTTTTCTCCTGGCAAAGTGTGTGTTTAGTGCTGTTGACAGTGAGATGCCCTTTGCGTATTTTGTCCGTTATTGGGGGGGATTGTCATTACGTGGGTTCTTTCCGTCCCTGTTTCGTAATAGTATGCCCCACAGCGGGAGACCCTCAAAGACCTATTGTCACCTGAGGGATACTCTCCGTATGATGTCAGCTGTAGGGGAGGTTTCGCAGTCCAGCGCGGGGGACCTGTACCGGGCCATTTTTGATAACTTGGCGGGCCAAGTCCATCCAAGCGATTATGCCTTACAGCCGGAAGTGTGGACCGTAGTGCACAGCAAGTCACTAGACTACCGCCGGCGGGACTTGCTGTGGCGAATTGCACATGATGCCATTGTAACCAATCTCAAGCGCCTTCGGTGGCGTCTTGGAGATGGCATATGCCCCCGCGCTGGGTGTACAAAGTGGGAGAGTGTGCCCCATGTGTTTTGGCATTGTGGTTTTGTGGCTCTCCTCTGGGAGTGGTTTCAAGTCCTGGCTGACCGGCTAACGCTTTGCAACACTTGGGCGGTCAGCCGGGACTATGCATTGTATGGTCTATCGCCACCATCACCACCATGCAATGCAAGTATTCGTGGCATACTCACCTTTGTTTCGGCCTCCATTAAGCTGGCTGTTTGGAGAGACCGATGTAATATTGTTTTTAGGGGTGAAGGGAGGCCTGTCGACGTCGTGTTGGCGTCGGTAAAGACGGAAATCAAACTGAGGGTCGAGGCCGACTTTGTTCGTTTGCCGGGGTCCACGTTCGGCAGACGTTGGGGACCAATTGTTTCGGTGCGGGCGGGGCGGGTGATAGTTTGGAATTAATCCTGTTTCCTCAGGGGTCGTTTTGTACATATTTTTTCTTTGTTTGGTAATGTGTAAATAGGTGAGTTTGTAAATAGTCCTGGGTTGGGGTGGGTTTTGTAAATTAATCTTTCTTTTCGTCCGTAATGGTATGAATTCTGTACATAGTTCAAGTTATGTTTTGTCCCGTCTGGTCTGAGTTGTGTTATTCGTTCTCCGTGCTCGTTTCTATGTACGTAAAAAGCAAACCAAACCAGACGGGCATTGATCATACGTTCGACTGTCTTGCACGGACAGCTAGTGAGCGAAAAAGGGCGATAGTTTTTAGCAAGTGATGGGTCCTTAACCGGTTTGGCAATGGGAATGATAGTGGCTTCCCGCCAAGCCGCTGGAAAGCTGCCGTTCTCCCACATACCGCTGAAGATCTCCAGCAACACCAGTAAAGAGTTATCTGGAAGATGTTTAAGAAATTGGTAGTGAATCTCATCTGGACCAGTGGCAGTGTCATTACTTTTCTCGAGAGCAGCACGAAGTTCCGAGATATCAAGAGGCAGTTGTAGGCCTCCGAGTTATGCGAGATGAAGTTCAACTTCTTTTGTTCAACGGTATGTTGATATATCTGAAAGGCTCGCAAGTAGTGATTGCTTGACGAAGCAAATTGGCAATATCTGCCCTTTCTGTGCATTTTGACCGTCTGGTTTGGTTATGTGTAGAGGACGAGTAGAAAGCTTCCTCCCACTAATTTTTCTGACACCATGTCCCATGCCTTTTTGACAGGGGTGGAGGAATTAAGTTTGGAGATGTATTTTTTCCAGGACTCCCGCTTGCTTAATTTAAGTATGCGCAGTGCTTTAGCGTGGGCATTCAGATAATTAACACGATTTACACGATGGTGGGATGTACACTGAACAGACAGTGACGGTGCGGTGTAGCGTAGCTCGGATGGCAACAGCTTGTAAGTTGGTGTTCAGATGGATGGTGAAGTTGTGGCAATGTTTCCTTGACCAGTATGGATGATCCCCCATTTGCTCTATTGTCAATGGCAGAAACTACAGTTTTGTTGTACATGCAGTACCCTTTAAGTGTGATGTCTGTGTCTCGAAGAAAGGTTTCCTGCAGGCAAATAATCGAGGGAGACCAGTCTGCAATGAAGCATTTGATCTTCTCGTAGTTCGGTCTAAGTCCTCTGCAATTCCACTGGATTATAGAGGAGCCGGTGGAGCTCTCAAGGCCGGAACGAGGGTACTGGCTGCTGAGCTCCATCAGCTCCTCTTCTCCCTCTCTCCCCTCTAAAGCTCCAAACTTGTTAAAAAGTTGAATTGGGTCATCCGACCCTTACTCACTTTATTTTGTATTTTTATCCTAGGTGTGCTTTTTAAGTGCACTGAAACGGCACATACAAAACAAAAACTGAAACCGGATCGGGCAAAAACACTTTACAAATATTTTTATCCTAGGTGTGTCTTTGGCCTTCCACCCTGTCTTTGGTTTCTGTTGAATTTTCGTTGGTTTTGGTGGTGGAAGTGGTTTCTTTTGTTTTGGGTTTCGCAGACTGCTCTTATGGCTTTGGGAATGAAACTTTGGCTTCGGAAAGCTGCTGTCCCTGGGCCAAGTCATATCAGTTTGGGTACCAGCAGACACTTTCGCAGTCCTCACAGCCCCAGCTCTTGAGCTGTGAGTCCTGCGATTTGAAGGTGTCCCTAGCCTCTTTGTATGTAATGTTGTTGGAGGCTTTTATTTTCTGGATTTGTTTTTCCTCCATCCATTTTGGGCAGGCCTTACTACTTGCAGGGTGAGAGCCCTGACAATTACAGCAACGTGGTGCCTTTTCACAGGCTGCTGGCCAACTGCAATTCGAATTGAAGTGGCCGTAGCGTTGGCATTCAAAGCAGCGGACAGGGTTGGGGATGTATGTTTCAACCCTGACCTGCAAATATGCAATCCTCAGTGTTTTCGGGGGTTTGAAGGTAAGGATGAAAGTGCCAGTGGGATTCCTTACACCCTCTCGGTGGAGGTGGCTTACATGTTGAGAAGCCAGGTCATCAAGAATCTCTTCATCAGAACAGTTCTTGATGTCCTGGCATCTGATAACACCCTTGGAGGAGTTTACCTGTGAGGGGTCACCCGAATGGGAACATCAACAAAAACTTTGGTCTTTAGTAGGTGTCTGCTTGTTACTGGCGGCTGACCTCGATAAGGAGATCTCCAGAACGGAGTCTCTTAACGTCTTAAGGGGCACTTTCAATGGCTTTCTGTTGAGCAAAAGGGGACACCTTGGAAAGGGGCTTGTCGTCATCATTACCAGTGACGACAAGGAACCTAGGCCAGATAGGAGCGAGTTCTGGACCGGAGCTGGACCCAGAGTCACTCCTTAAACGTTTACTTGCTACTTTTGATGATTGAGGAATCCATAATAGAAAGGTAGATTTCATCACCGGTGCTCCCCACCCACCATGGAGCCCAACAAGGGGACATCGAAGCAGGGTTGTTCCAAAAGTGGTTTTGACCACAAAACTGTTTTAACCTGGTTTAAACCGGGCAAAAGTAGGTTTAAACCGGTCAAAATTGGTCAAAATCTGCTTTTGTTACAAAGAGTAAGCATAAATTCATACATCTAACCAACTGTGATATAGTAATGGCTTTGGATGTTTCAGTAGTAAAACTAAGGTTTTGCATGTTACTAATTTGACCCCCAAAATTGTATACTCTCAATAATGGCATATGGTGCAATGTGGAAAGTACCCTATACAGATTATGTGTACTGCAAAGTAAAAAGAAATCTTACACCTATGCCCTATTGTGCTGGGTTTGATATATGTGTACTAGTCTATAAACAAACTTATCTAACTGTGTAGGCCTACAATAGGTCTTTCATATTTAATTTAAAGAAGTAATTGTAATTGTTTTCAAAATGTTTTTCACTATGTATTCTGAATGTTTTATTTGATAGTGGTAGTCGAAGGTAAATTGAATGTTTGTTGAGCATCCTGTGAAATAAATGTGTATCTTAGTTCAAAGAAAGCTTACACTATAGGGTAAATTAGGGGTTTTTCGACCACTTAAGGGGTTTTGGTTTTTAAAATTAAATCAAGCAAGGTAATTGAACCAACATACATTTGGTCAATACATTCAGTAACTGTACTTAACAATTTATTTATGTCTTTGATTTGATTAGTTTCCTCCTATTGGGATATGAAATGTTAACAAAAGAGGTCGAAAATTGGCTATTTTCAACCATTGGTAAAATTAACTTGATGAGGGTCATAAGAGGTAATCATCCAAATGTTGTGATGAAAGCTACCAATTAAGATAGCTCTTTTACATTTGGTAAATGATCATAAATTATGCCTCTTAGGATAAAAATTTATCAAATTTCTGTAATTTCAATGATTTTCTGAAGGTTTAAAACTAGGTGGTCGAAAATAGCCTTAGACATTGAAGTGTCGGGTGGTTTTCAACCTCCCCACTAAAAGAAAGCACAGACAATTTGGGAGCAAGTTCTGTTTGTGACAACATCCCTCCAACTTATTTTCATTTAGTTTATCAAGTCTGACCACTTAATAATCCAAAGAATGGGTATAAAGATATGAGGAAATAAGCAATGTGGCTTATGGACCATAATAAGAAAACACGATTTTTAACCAAGTTCATCTGCATTTGGCTTTTGAGTTCAGATTTTTTGTTTTAAATGGTTCAGGTCAAAAGGTGGGTGATTTTTAACTGCCATAAGTTCAAAGTACTTGTTGATAAAGCCTTTGGAACTGTTGTTTCTTCAAGATATTAACAATTTGCAGAAAAGGCTTAGGCGGTCGGAAATACCCTGCAGGTTGAAAAACCCCTAGTTTACCATACCCTACTGTGTTGTTTTAATTGTCCTTGGCTTTCTTTAAGTTGAAAAATAAGAAATTCTGTGTTTTGACCAGTTTTATGTGGTCAAAACTGACTGGTTTAAACCAGGTTAAAACCGGTTTTAACCGGGCGGTTTAAACCGCACCGGTTAAAACCGAACAACCCTGCATCGAAGGTAAGTGGAAGAAACATCACAAACCGATGCCAGGGATACACTAGTGATATACTCAAGGCCATTAATTGAGTAGGCGCCTTCTGAGAAAACCACTTTCCTGATACACACAAGCAATGTCCACTTGGTGACGAGAACATGACAGGTTTGTTGAAAAGCAGTAAAGTGGAGATCTCAGGGCACGACGCCACCAGCCGATCGGTTGAACCAGGCCTATTCAACCTCCCGACTAGATGAAGTGGAGGCCAAAGTCATGTGTTCTTGGACCAAACCGCAGTTGTAGCACCGACACGGGTCACGACTCACGGAAAACAAGTCGTCCCTGGGAAAGCAGCGGGCATATTCTTTGACCCCGTACCCGCGGGGGGGGGGGGGGGGATGAGGGTAGTAGTGGGAGGTGTTCAGGTTTAGTCGCCACCAAGGTTGAAATCATGATGGTTGAGGAGGACCTCCGGCTCTCCTCAGATTCTGAAACGTATTCGTCAAGTGTTGGAGAGCCTGCCTCAGAAGTTCAGTTCAGGTCTTCGTCGAGAGCGGACGTGTTTTCACGGAGCTCTCGTCGATCGCTCGTGCTGAATTTTAGCATTGTATTGCTGCGCTGTGCACTGCTTACTTGGTATACTATACTGTACTACTATCATATTATTGAAGCGTTGGGTGTAGTCTCTTGAGTACAGAGGTTTGGTCGTGCTCGTTTTAAAGCACGCCTGTTCGACAGTTGTGTTTTTGTGTTGGGTTTCTTTACTTTTTTCCCCTACCTTGGTTTGACGTACGGTGCTGAAAGTTTTTTTCCTTTCTCCTGTTTACTGTGTGGCCTCGTGCCACAACCTTTTGCTACTATGCCCGCGTGTAGGGATAGTAGCATTGTTAAGTTGTTTTTTGAGTCGGCGGCGAATGTGTCACCCCCTCAAGTGTTTAGTGTTCTAAAGAAAAGTGGTATTGAGGTGAAACAGATTGAGATGTTGCAGGCGCTTCAAGCCCGCAACACGTATGACCTGAAGTTCAGGTCAGACGCAGCCCGATTGGATGGTGTGTCACGCCTGAAGGGGGTACAAGGGCTCACCGTTACCCCATATGATCGCTCTGTGGCGGTGACGGTGCTGTACCTGCCCTTTGAGGTGGGACAGGGTCTGGTTGCGAGGGTTCTTGGGCAGTACGGAACTGTCTCAAGCAGTATGTGTGAGGCCTCCTTTCAACCCCCCAAGTCATGGCCAACAGGGAGGGGCTTCTGGAAAATGAATATTGATATTTTAACAGAGACAGGATATAACGAACAGTTTAAAGCCAGGTACGAAGAGTGGCGGACATTGAAGCCGGCCTTCCCAACGGGTTTAGAATGGTGGGATGACGTTAAGTCCCGCATCAAGCAGTTCACTATTGAGTACTGTGTAGCAAGAGCTCGGCGAAGAAGGGAGGAGTTCCTCTCGCTCTGCACAAGGGAGAGGAATGGGGACTCCTCCGCTCTTCACGCAATCCAGCAATATCTTGATAATAAACTGCATGGGGCCCGTATTCGTGCCCGCGTGCATTGTGTGGAGGCGGAGGAAAAGCCTACAATCAAGTTCTACCGGGATGCCTCGCAGTACGCCATTGACCGCCGCATAAAGGCGGTGCGAGACGCCCATGGTACAGTACAGAAGGATCCTCTCGACATCGTGGAAGTATTTAGAAGCTTCTATGAGAAGCTTTACACCCAGGTAGATGTCGACGAGGGACTTCAATTACCCCTGTTAGATAATATCGACAAGTCAACCACTAAAGAGCAGAATGATGAACTTGGCGCCTCAGACTGTCGTCGAGCTCTGGAAGGCAGTAGCAAATATGAAAGGAGGAAAGGCACCCGGATCCGACGGTATACCAGTGGAATTTTACAAACGCTTCTGGGGTACCGTTGGTCATGATCTCCGTGATGTACACGTCTCTGCCTTCCTTGCTGGCTCATTGAGCCCCTCGCAGCGCACTGGCGTAATAACCCTGCTACCCAAGTCTGGAGATCCGCTCGAGCCAAAAAATAAGCGGCCGATCACTCTGTTGAATGTGGACTACAAGATCCTGGCGAAAGCCTTTTGTAACAGGCTGGGCACTGTTATGCCGGATCTTGTAGGGCCTTACCAGACATGTGCGGTGCGTGGACACAGTATTCAGCAGAACCTCTGGTTGGTGCGGGACCTAGTTGAGTATGTAAAGGACCGTGATCTGCCATGTGCGCTTGTCTCCCTCGATCAGGAGAAGGCCTTAAGCCCATCCTTTGTTAAATGGGTAACCCTATTGTATGATAGTGTATATAGTCGGGTTGTGGTTAATGGCCTACCGTCAGACCCCTTCAGGGTCCGACGTGGGGTACGTCAGGGGTGCCCACTGTCACCCCTACTTTATGTGTTATTCAGTGAATCTCTAACTAGAGCCTTGCAAGTGGAGCCTTCGTTCAAACCTTTTCATATACCTGGTGGTGCCAGAGTCAAATGCCTCCAGTATGCTGATGATGTCACTTGTGTGGTCTCCGACCTACCATCCTTCAGGGCCCTTTCTGACACGCTGTCCACGTTTCAGAAGGCAACAGGTGCCAGACTGAATCCCACTAAAACCAAGGGACTCCGTCTAGGCAAGTGGCGGTGGAAGTCCCTCCCTTTCACAGCATCGTGGGTTGACGACGCCATTAAAATTAATGGCCTATGGTTTGGTTATGGTTCACCAGAGTCACCTACGTGGAATGAAAAAGCGGACCTGGTGGAGGCTAGGTTGACGTCCTTTGGCGATAGATATCTAACTCTTTTGGTGGTACCCGGGCACTGTTCTGGCTGCTCCAGAGAGAGTCCTCATACGACTTGAGAGGGCCATTTTTGGATTTCTGTGGTCAGGAAAAACGGAGCTAGTCAAAAGAGAAATGGTGTACCAGGAATGTAAGTACGGGGGTTTGGGTCTTGTGCACCTTCCCCCGAAGCTCCGTTTTCTCCTGACCAGATGTGTTTTTAGCGCCGTCGAGAGCCAGTCGCCGTTCACATATTTCGTTCGTTATTGGGGGGCGTTATCCTTTCGTTGGTACTTCCCCTCCCTTTTTAGCAACAGTTTACCCCACAGCTGGAGGCCAACTGGGGCATATTGCAATATGAGGGACACTCTTCGTATTATGTCAACAGTGGGGGACGTTTTGCAGTCCAGTGCGGGGGACCTGTACAGGGCCATTTTTGATGACATGGTCGGACAGGTTCGTCCCAACAACTATGCGTCGGAGCCGGAAGTGTGGCGTGTAGTCCACAGTAAGTCACTTGATTACCGCCGGCGAGACTTGCTGTGGCGAATCGCACACGACGCCATTGTTACTAACCTCAAGCGCCTTCGGTGGCGTCTTGGAGATGGCATTTGCCCCCGGACTGGATGCACAAAGTGGGAGAGTGTGCCTCATGCGTTTTGGCAGTGTAGTTTTGTGGCAGCTTTCCAACAGCTGGGCGGTCAGTCAGGACTACGCTTTGTATGGTCTTTCACCTCCGCCATGCAATACCAGTGTTTGCGGTATACTTACCTTTGTTTCGGCCTCCATAAAGCTTGCCTTGTGGAGAGACCGGTGCAATGTTGTATTTAGGGGAGAGGGAAGGCTTGCGGACGTCGTCCTGGCATCGATAAAGGCGGAGGTTAAGGTGCGGGTGGAGGCTGACTTCGCTCGGTTGCCAAGGTCGACGTTCGGCAGGTGGTGGGGTCCGCTTATCTCAGTGCGGGGTGGCCGGGTGATAGTTAACCTGTAAATAATAACCTACCTGTACATAATATTGTGTAAATAGCTCGAGTGTGGGGTGGGTGTTGTACATGTATGCTGAAGTTTTGTTTCCCAGCCCATGTAAACGGGTATGTAAATAAAAGGGGTCTATTATTTTTCATTATTGTTATGAACATAATTTTGCATCACCTTTCTTGAGAACAAAAGAGGAATTGTGTAGTTACACAAATTTTGTTTCTTTGTGGATGTTAGGGTCCTGTAAATAGTCTTTGCCTTTGTGTTTTGTCCGGTCTGGTTTGAGTTCCTCTCCCTTTGTTTCACAGTGCCCGTTTTGATGTACTTAAAAAGCAACCTGCCTCAGAGCCTCCTCCCAAGGATCCACCTTCAGAGGAGGGCTTGTTTGATTTTTGTGAGGGCGGGTTCAGGGGCCTCCACCGAAGACGCCGGTTGATGACTATTCTGGGGCACCTATACCGAGTCCACGGAGTAAAGTGGTCAAGACTCGGGAAGATGCTTAGAAGCGGTGCCTCGTGGTTTGGCCTTCGGGCGCTAGGTTGGCCGGTTGTTTGGGAGGGGTTTGTTGCGTGTTTTATGTGTGGTTGTTTGAGTTGTCTGTTAGATGGTGCCTTCAACCAAACGGACGTTGTACATGTCGGGTGGTGAGTTTGAGTGTTGGGGTGGGGTTTGGTCATGGTTTAGGTTGGTGTCGGGTGATGTGTTGGGGTGGGGTTTGGTGCGTCTTTACGTTCATGACAGATGTCTTCGTTCTGTGTTCCTTTGTGGATGGTCGTGTTTGTTGCAAAGTGCCTATTTCGATGCGCGTATAAAAAAGAAAAAAAGGTTCTGGTCCCTTACCTGAGTATATAGGTTAGGTCATGCTCGCTTTAAGCACGCCTGTTTGACGAATGGAGCTGAAGTTTTTCCCCTTCTCCTGTTTCCTGTGTGGCCTCGTGCCACCAACCTTTTGCTACTATGCCCGCGTGTAGGGATAGTAGCATTGTTAAGTTGTTGTTTGAGTCGGAGGCAAATGTGTCACCTCCTCAAGTTTATTAAATTGAGATGTTGCAGGCGCTCCAAGCCCGCAACACGTATGGCCTGAAGTTCAGGTCAGATCAGCCCGGCTGGATGGTGTGTCTCGCCTGAAGGGGGGTACAACGGCTCACCGTCACCCCATATGATTGCTCTGTGGCGGTGACGGTGCTGTACCTCCCCTTTGAGGTGGGACAGGGTCTGGTTGCGAGGGTTCTTGGGCAGTATGGAAGTGTCTCAAGCAGTATGTGGTGCACCTACGGTGATGGTGAGTTGAAAGGCACATTGAATGGCAAGAGGCAGTTCCGTATGGTATTGAAGAGAGACATTCCATCCCTCCTCTTCCTACGGGGTGCCAAAGCCCATATATGGTACTCTGGTCAGCCCCACACCTGTTTTTAGTGTGGGGAGGAGGGGCACGAGGCCAGGTTGTGGGCGAGGGGCACGAGGCCAGGTTGTGGGCGGTGTAGGCAATTGGGGCACGACAAGGCTGAGTGTCCCAATGACGTGAGGTGCAACCTTTGTGGGGAGGATGTGCACATGTCTGGTGCCTACCCAACGTCCTACACTGCACGTCGTGTCAGTGGTAATGTGGGGCGACACTCGACCCGATGCACATGAGGAACTGGAGAGGGTAGCTCGGGGACAGGGACCCCCGAGGCAGACTCGCCACCCCTGGAACCCGAGAAGACTGGAGTAACAGCAGTAGAGGAGGACCGTCAGCTCTCCTCCGACTCGGAGCCTGGCACTGCCATGTCAGACATTGAGGAATCTGCCCCAGGTCAACATATAAAGGAATTACCCTTGGGAGAGAGCTGGTTTGTGAAGGGATACCGGAATCCTCATTGAAAAGATCTGCCTCGGGTGAGGTGTCTCAAGTCTTTGAGGCCCCTTAACCACCCCTCGTTACAAGGTCAGTAAGCTCCAAACAGATGTGTAGATCCCCACCCTTCCATGACTGTGCCCCTGTCCCTCTTGACCTTGAACAGTCTGAAGCGGGCCAGAATATTTTAGTTGTTGTAAGTCACTACTTGTGGACTTCGTTTTACTCCAAGAGACACACATAGTGAATGGGGACGATGTTCACACCTGGTTCCTTCGATTGCATCCTCTTGCGGAACAGTTATTTTAATTTCACCAAGGTGGGTCTCCCTGGTTGGAAAAGTTCATTCTGATCATGAGGGCCGTTTGGTATGCATTACCATAAAGCACCCCAATGGTACCTTTCTACTATGTAATGTGTTCGCGCCAAATCGGCCCTCCGACAGGAAGAACTTTTTCACCACCCTACCATCCTTCGTTACTGACGGTGCCCCACGTATCCTGGCTGGAGACTTCAACTGCGTACCCAACACACGACTCGACAAATTGTCCTCGTGTACCCCTTGAGGCTTCAGTGTTGGTATTTCGGAATTGGACATGTTCACAAAGAATCACGACATGATTGACGTTTGGAGAGCAAATATCCGGGTTTGTCCGTTCAGTTGGCACCGACCAGATGGCACGTAGGCCTTAGGGCTGGACCGGGTTTACTCTCCACCGGCTCTGTCACCAATTGTGACGTTGTGCCATGTCTAATTTCGGATCATTTTGCAGTTACTGGGAGGGGGTTCTGGAAAATGAATATTGATGTTTAAAATCCGCGCAGTTTAAAATCCAGGTACGAGGGGTGGCGAACATGCAGCCTTCCCAACGGGTTTGGAATGGTGGGGTGACGTTAAGTCCCCGCATCAAGTAATGTGTAGCAAGAGCTCGTCGAAGAAGGGAGGAGTTCCTCTTGCTCCGCTCAATACTGTTAAGTTCTTCCTATGGTAGCTACCATAGTTTAACATAAATCAGAAAATTAATTCTTGTCTTTTCCTAATTTGTTGGCTTTACGTATTTTCATATATGAATACAAATTGATGTAAGATTTAGACTTACTTGACCACCAGTTTTTTTGAATGATACAGATCTTTTGTCATGAGATTGGGTTAACTTTGACTTCATGATGTGGCTTCCTAGTCTTCCTAGTCTTTCCTCTCAGTGAGAGGTTCAGTCAAGGGCCGTGTCAGCATCAGTTTCATTCTGGCTGCATTTATGTTCTGCCTGATCTTTCAGAAGAACTGTTTCTTTGCACCTTTTGCAGCCAAGATTGCCTCATAATATAACTGTGTTGCACAAATCCCACATCTGATTTTAGTGGTTGCTCAATCCTTGCAAAATAGATGACCACAGTTAGTCTCCAGACCATCATTAATTAAATTGCTGCAAATGGTACATAAAGTCTCTGCTGTTGACTTCAAATTTTTCTCCATCATGCTTTAAGGTAATTGGGGTTACTTGAATCATTCTGAGGTGGTCTTCTGTAGTAAGGTATTTCCTTTTCCGACCAGGAGCTTTCTGCCTTTTTGGTCTGGCACCTTTTTTCTGGCTTTCAAAGGTCAGACATACTTTGCAAGTGCCAGTCCTTGGATGAGGTAGACATTCTATTAAAGGTCTTACTGTAGCACAAACGGCAGAAGTACAAAGGGTAAACCTCCTCATCTTCTTCACTACAGTCAATATTGTAGGATTCTTTTATCCTCTGAATATAATCTCTGCACTGCTTTGGGGAAGCTGGGTCCTTTGCCTGTAGAACACGACCTCCAGAAAGCCTGCAAAGTTCGGAGTATTTAAACATGATTTTCCAAGTTCATGCTGAAAAAAAATCAGTTTGATCAGTTTAAGCTTTTACTGTTCAACTTTTACACCTTCCAATATTTTGCACAAAATTCCCTTCATGTTAACATTCTGCGTTGCTCACTGCTATATGGTATTCTTTAGTCTTACAAAACTGGTATGTATTAATTTATAAGCTAGCTGTTCATTAAATTTTGAAATCAAGTTTTAAATGCTGGGCTCTATTCTTAAAGATGATTCAATGAATTGCTTTTAGCAATTTTGTTCTGTTTGCATCCATATGGCCCTATCTTGTTCAAAGGAAAAGTAAATCTTGAATTCTTGTCATGTATAGTGGGGTGGCGCGTCATTTCAAACTGTACATCACATTAGCTTTTAAAGATAACCACAGGAGTTGAGACTCTGGACCTGCAAAACTTTGGAGGATTAATGGAAAGGGCAGAAACTAATATTAACTAAAATATGTCTGTTAGTATAAATAAAGTTTTCAACAAACTAGAGTGAGATAATTATAGGCCTGCTATATTACAAGGCATGCAATTCTCACTTGCACCTCAAATGATAGTTCTACATGAATATCCGTACTAAGGCTGGTGTGTTCAAGTAATTAAATGGCATACTGCACGATCCCCGATGGGCTTCAGGCCATGTACAAGGCCATGCATGCAAAGGTCCACCAAACAAAGGTTCGTAAATCTGACATTAGAACAAAAACATGCTTTTTAAGTGCATTGAAACGGCACATGCAAAACAAAAACTGAAACCGGATCGGGCAAAAACATAAACGCAAACTATTTACAGATTGCTAAATCAAACAGAAAATTGTGTTCACTACAGTAATAAGCTATATGTACAAATATTTACAGTCATACCATTACGGACGCAGAGAAAGATTTTGTGACGATAATTTACAAAACCCACCCCAACCCAGGACTATTTACAAACTCACCTATTTACACATTACCAAACAAAGAAAAAATATGTACAAAACGACCCCTGAGGAAACAGAATTAATTACAAATTAACTATCACCCGCCCCGCCCGCACCGAAACAATTGGTCCCCAACGTCTCCCGAACGTGGACCCCGGCAAACGAACAAAGTCGGCCTCGACCCTCAGTTTGATTTCCGTCTTTACCGACGCCAACACGACGTCGGCAGGCCTCCCTTCACCCCTAAAAACAATATTACATCGGTCTCTCCAAACAGCCAGCTTAATGGATGCCGAAACAAAGGTAAGTATGCCACGAATACTTGCATTGCATGGTGGTGGTGGTGGCGATAGACCATACAATGCATAGTCCTGGCTGACCGCCCAAGTGTTGCAAAGCGTTAGCCGGTCAGCCAGGACTTGAAACCACTCCCACAGGAGAGCCACAAAACCACAATGCCAAAACACATGGGGCACACTCTCCCACTTTGTACACCCAGCGCGGGGGCATATGCCATCTCCAAGACGCCACCGAAGGCGCTTGAGATTGGTTACAATGGCATCATGTGCAATTCGCCACAGCAAGTCCCGCCGGCGGTAGTCTAGTGACTTGCTGTGCACTACGGTCCACACCTCCGGCTGTAAGGCATAATCGCTTGGGTGGACCTGGCCCGCCAAGTCATCAAAAATGGCCCGGTACAGGTCCCCCGCGCTGGACTGCGAAACCTCCCCTACAGTTGACATCATACGGAGAGTATCCCTCAGGTGACAATATGTCTTTGAGGGTCTCCCGCTGTGGGGCATACTATTACGAAACAGGGAGGGAAAGAACCCACGTAATGACAATCCCCCCCAATAACGGACAAAATACGCAAAGGGCATCTCACTGTCAACAGCACTAAACACACACTTTGCCAGGAGAAAACGGAGCTTTGAGGGAAAATGCACAAGGCCTAGGCCCCCACGTCTAAGTTCCTGGTACACAACCTTTCTTCTGACCAGCTCCGTTTTCCCTGACCATAAGAACTTAAATACGGCCCTCTCAAGTCGCACAAGGGCACCCACTGGGGCAACCAGAACAGTGCCCGGGTACCACAAGAGAGGGTAAATGAAACGATTAATAACTGTTACTTTCCCCATTAGACTAATGTAGCGCTCCCCATAGTCTGTCATCCTAGCTTCCGCCAGGTCCATCTTTTCGTTCCAGGTAAGTGACTCAGGTGAGCCGTAACCAAACCATATACCATTGATTTTCATGGCATCGTCAACCCAAGATGCCACGAAGGGCAGTTGTTTCCACCGCCACTTACCCAGACGGAGTCCTTTTGTCTTGGCGGGGTTCAGTCTGGCACCAGTCGCTCTTTGAAAGGTAGACAGGATGTCAGACAGGGCCCTGAAGGAAGCTAGGTCAGAGACTACACACGTGACATCATCAGCATACTGAAGGCACTTGACTATGGCTCCACCAGGAATATGAAAAGGTCGAAACAAAGGGTCTTCATGGAGGGCTCTCGCAAGCGATTCACTAAACAATACATAGAGTAAAGGTGACAGGGGGCATCCCTGCCGTACCCCACGTTGTACTCTAAAGGGGTCCGACGGTATGCCATTGACAATAACACGACTATATACATTATTATACAATAAAGCAATCCATTTAACAAAGAAAGAGTTCAGACAAAACTTCTTTAAGACTTTGAAGAGGAATCCGTGATCAACCATGTCAAAGGCCTTCTCCTGATCGAGGGAGATAAGCGCACATGGAAGATCACGGTCCATTACATACTGTACTAAGTCCCGCACCAACCAGAGGTTCTGCTGAATACTGTGTCCCCGCACCGCACACGTCTGAAAGGACCCTACAAGATCCGGCATGACAGTACCCAGCCGGTTGCAAAGGGCTTTCGCCAGGATCTTATAGTCCACATTTAACAACGTTATTGGTCGCTTGTTTTTCGGTTCAAGGGGGTCTCCAGACTTGGGTAACAAAGTAATTACACCTGTACGCTGCGAGGGGCTTAACGAACCAGCAAGGAAGGCAGAGGTAAATACATCCCGGAGATCATGTCCAACGATACCCCAAAAGCGTTTGTAGAATTCTACCGGGATACCGTCCGACCCTGGCGACTTTCCGTCCTTCATTTTCGTCACCGCCTTCCAGAGCTCGTCGACAGTCAAGGGGGAACCAAGTTCATTGTTCTGCTCCGTAGAGGGGAACTTATCAATATTATCTAAAAGGGACTTTTGAAGGACCCCATCAGCATCTGCCTGGGTGTAAAGCTGTTTATAAAAGTTCTGATACACTTCGACAATGTCGAGGGGGTCCTTCTGTACCGTACCGTGGACGTCACGGACTGCTCTAATACGGCGATCAATGACATACTTTGTGACGTCTTGGTAAAATTTGATGGTTGGCTTTTCCTCCGCCTCCACGCAGTGTACGCGAGCACGAACACGGGCCCCATGCAACTTCTGATCAAGGTGCTGCTGGATGGCATGGAGTGCGGAGGAGTCCCCGTTCCTATCCCTAACGCAGAGCGAGAGGAACTCTTCCCTTCTTCGACGAGCTCTTGCTACACAATACTCAACTGTAAAACGTTTGATGCGAGACTTAACTTCATCCCACCATTCTAAACCCGTTGAAAAGGCCGGCCTCAGTGTTCGCCACCCTTCGTACCTGGCTTTCAGTTGTTCTTTATATTCAGCCTCCGTTAAGATATCTGTATTCATTTTCCAGAATCCCCTCCCTGAAGGCCATGACTCAGGGGGTTGGAAGGAGACAGTAACTGCATCATGATCCGAAACTGGACATGCCACAACTTCGCAATCACTCGGAGACAAGGCCAATGGAGAGTACACCCGGTCCAACCTTGACGCGTCCGTGCCATCAGGGCGGTGCCAAGTGAACACGGACAAACCGGGACATTAGAACAAAAACAAAACTCAAACCGGATCGGGCAGAAACAAAAAGCAAACTATCTACAAACTGCTGTTACGGCTTGGTCGCAATTCAAACCAATAACAGCGAAAGACCACAGAAGAGCGAGATTAAAATCAACAACTTAATTGCTTCCTTAAATTTACAACAATTACTCTTAAATCTACTTACAATCTTTTACGGTTCCGCGAAGGCAGGATGAAGACTATAGTGATCGGTAAATGGCGACACAATTACAACGTTAAGCGGCAAAGCAGGCGTCTGGTCTCTGTATTATCTGTGTATCTTCTGTTCTCTTCTCCTTTTTGTCACACTGCTTGCATGACCTTTTATATGACTGGTAGTTCTTCCAGAAAAGTCTGGGACTTACTCTTCTGGAAACGTCTCGTTTGATCTCGTACAAAACGAACAGCGAACGTTCTGGGCTCAGTAACCCATAACCACAAGTTGGCTATTATTAGCCCATTGCATCATACAGTGGTTTCCAGTAGGTGATCGTACATTCTCGTCACCGTGCGAATGTTCTCTGGGGTTACCCGTTCAATATGCTCAAGAGAAAACGCCGAAGCTAGCACTTTCTAGAACTTTCCACTTGCTCGTCCGTGGATTCAATCTGGTTGATGTCGTCTCGTAACACTGCTAAATCAAACAGAAAATTATGTTCATTACATTAATAAAGCTATATACAGATATTTACAAAACCATGTACAGAAATTACGTTCATCACATCACTATGTTCAAAAAAAATGTCATTACAGTAATAAAACTATACATACAGATATTTACAAAACAGACCCACCCAATTACACGTTAACCACCACACGAGTGGATCCCATCGCCTACCGAACGCCCACCTTGGCAAACGAACGAAGTCGGACTCAACCCTCAGCCTCACCGACGCCAGGACGACGTCCGCGATCCGTATTCTGGATCGCTTCCACATGGATGTTTTATTGTTCAGTTTGTTGATCAGAATCAACCTTTCCGACCAGAGGAGTCCACCTCGGCGAAACTAAAATTACCGAACCACATGACATCGAGGAACCCAATGGAAGCATGCAAACCCCCACCCCATTCAAAGGACCAGGTGTGGACATCATCCTCATTTACAATTAGGGATGCACCGGAACCGGATTTTGCCGGAACCAACTTGAAATCCGGCCGGAACCGGATTTTTGCAATGCAGATGAATAATGCGAAATCCAGAAAAGCAGAGAAACTCTGGGATAGGAGTTTACTGCTTTGTGATGTAATGTGTGTAAAGGACTAATGGGAAATGTCTATAAATTTGTCTTTAAGTGTTGTACAAGTGTATTTAACTAAATTTTTTAACCAAAAAATGCAATATAATAGAAAAAAGGCATGAACAACTGTTCCTGCAGAAGTACAGCAAAACTGTTGCAAAGCAGGGCAAGTAAGAGCTCTTTGTATTTTCCCTCCTTAAAAGAGTTTTTGTAGAGAAAACTCCTGAGGGAATCTTGAAAGTTGTTTTGCATATCAGTTTGTTCTTTTTGAACTGAGTACATCACCACTTGTTCAATTATGTAGACCAGTAATACTTGGCAAAGAGAGTCCTTGGATAGTGGTTACTGAATGGAAAGCTCATATGTACTGTAAAAAGACTCTAGTTTTATACACCATTTCTAGTATTTGATATCAATAATTTTTTTGGCAGAGATACTGTGTATCACACATTCTGACATTACGTATTACATGTTTGATAACATATTTAGTGGTCTACCGATTATGCTGTAATCGGTAATACTCAATTACCGATTAATTAATTAAACAATCGGCCCGATGCCGCTTACCGATTATTAGAAAGAGGGAAATCACATGTTTGTCTCTATAGTACGCGCCCCTTGCTTTGTGCACATCGTGTATACCACAACCACAACCAGGATAGAAAATATTGGGAAACGAACGGGATATCATTTTTGTAGGGGTAATATTTTCAATTCAAAAGTTCTGGGCAGCAAAAAAATTGCACCTGATTAACGTATCTTATGGTTCCTTTCAGATGTAAATATCCCTGTATATTTTTAGCAGTTCAACTGAAATGCAAGGAAGTCAGATCCCCACATAATCCACATTGGCAGATATTTGTGGTGCCGTTTCTATGTGAATTTAGCATGAGACTCGCCCGGCTTCGCTAGCTGGCTATATAAGCCAGTCTGTTCTATGCGTATTGTGCAGAACAGTTTGTACAGCAACTTATGCAGCACTTTCTGAGAGACAGCAAGGAATACACCTTGATTGCAATTCTAAATCTAATTTCAGGTAAAACAATCGGGTTATAGCGGAAAATATCAAACAATCATTCTCATGGCAGGGGTTAAATTTATACGTTTGTGATTATCAATGCTTCTCGTTTTGGCGGGAAGTTAATGGATTGAGTATTTACAGGGATTTTAACGAAACTAAGAGCCCTTTTTCAAGTATATTTTAGCCCCTTTTTTCCAGTTTGCGAATAATCGGTGGCAATGATCGGTTGAATGGCAGAAATTTACCAATGCCGATTATTTACCGATGACGGAATAATCGGCTAGATGTCGATTACTTAACAGATGATCGGTCGAACACTAATCATATTCTGTATACTTAAGTGTGTGTGATGAATTATTAGGGACAGAAAACATTAAGATTGACCCCATAGGCAACTTTAATTTGTAATGAGTAATGTCTCATTTCCTGCTTGTACTACACAACTTTAATGGGCAAGTAATGTTAAAAAGTAAAGAAAAGTAAAGTGAAGTGTTCAAATGTGTATTTTATAGACAACCCAATGCAATTAAACTGAAACACTGCCTTGAATGATGTGACTCAGGTACAACTGTAATATGGATTATCCATTTTGTACAGTACTACTGTGCGCTGCAGTAGACTTATTTAAATTGCATGAAAGGTCTTTTCATCCATTCAGTTTATTTCACACAGTTGGAGGAATTTGAAGTCATATTTGTTACATGTACATGGAAATCAGTTACTTTTATAACTTGTTACATACTGTAACATGCACTGATAAGCTATAATTTATGAGCTTTAAATTAATTCTGAGACAGTTACTGCACAGTTTGCATGTTTGTTTTAACTCATGTACATAATGCTACCCAAGTTTACAGAAAAATCCGGTTCCGGCCGGATTTAAAAAAATCCGGCCGGAACCGGAACCGGATATTTTTTCACTATCCGACCGGATATCCGGTGCATCCCTATTTACAATATGGGTCTCCTGGAGGAAAACGAAGTCCACACCCAGTGATCTACAAAACTGAAATATTCTGGATCGCTTCCGACTGTCCCTGAAGCCATTAACGTTCAGGGTCAATTTTCCTGGGACCTGGCCTTTTTATTCTGTTGGTCGTGCGTCCGGTATCTCAGCTGAGGCCGACCTCTTGAGTGGGGAGTCTGAGTCAAACCAGCCCTCCCCCGATGGTGGATGTTTTGGAGGGGGCTCTGAGGTAGGCTCTCCATCCTCTGACATTGCATTTATGGATTCAGAGTCCGAGGAGAGCTGGAGGTCCTCCTTCACTGTTGTCACATCAGCCTCCCCGGGGGTTGGAGATGATGGTGGAGAGTCTGCCTCTGGAGACCCAGTTCCCGCCTCACACTGTTTGGAGGCGAGTAAATCCTGTTCCACTTCCTGAGCCGCCGCCTCAATTCCTGTGTGGAATATTCTGGGCCTGATTGCGAGGGGTCGGGTGGCCTGCCTCACATCTGCACTGGCACGGGCAGAGTATGACGTGGGACAAGCACCAGAGATATGTCCATCCTTGCCACAAAGGTTGCACCGCACCTCGTTGGGACAATCAGTCTTGTCGTCCCCCACCAGTAGGCACTTGTCACAACGTTTGTTTGGACAAGACCTGGCCCCGTGCCCCTCCTTTGAACAATGAAAGCAGGTGCGGGGCTGCCCGAAGTACCTTATGTGGGCCTTCGAACCCCATTTAAACAGACAGGATGGAATATCTTCATCTAATTCCATACGGAACTGTCTCTTTCCTTTCAGAATGCCCTTTAATTCACCCTCATTGTAAACACACATTAGTCATAGTCATAGTTCTTTTATTGCAATGAACATAATCTTCTGTTTGATCAAGCAGTTTGTAAATAGTTTGCATCTATGTTTCCGCCTGGTCTGGTTTGAGTTTTGTTTTTTTGTTTGCATGTTCCGTTTCAATGCACTGAAAAGAACACATTGTAAACACACATTCGCATGTCAGAGACAGCCCCGTACTGGCCCAGAACCCTTGCAACCAGGCGCTGCTCTAAAGTTCAGAAACAGCACTGTCACCACCACAGAGCGATCATATGGGGTGACAGTGAGCCCCTCTGCCCCCTTCAGGCAAGACACGCCTTTAACACGGGCAGTGTTGCGGGTCGCAAGCGCCTGCAAAATCTCTATTTCTTTAACTTCAACACCCATATTCTTTAACAAGGTATACACTTGCGCCGGAGGAACACTCACCCCCGACTTAAACTCTAACTTAACAATTGTGCTATCCCGACCTCCGGGCATAGCAGCAAAAGGTTTGTGGCACAAGGCCACGCAGCAACAAGAGAGAAAACTTCAGCACCGTAGGTCAAACCAAAGCAGGGTAAATAAAGGATATCCCAACACAGAACAACTATACAACAGACGTGCTTTCAAACGAGCACGACCAAACCACGTCCCCAAGAGAGAGACTACACCTAACACTTTAACAATATGACAGTCGTATAGGATAGTATAGTATAACAAGTACGCCAACACAGCGCAGCAGTACAATGCTAAAATTCAGCACAAGCAATCGACGAGAGCTCGCGAAAACACGTCCGCTCCCGACGAAGACCAGAACTTGAAATATATCACATAAAGTTTGAAGAAACAACAAGTTGAAAAAAAAAATGCAAGGGAGTAACTCAAGTCATCGTTGACCTCCCAGTGACTATCTTCCGGCTAATGACACATTCTCAGTACATAACCTATGCAGCCTCCTTTTGCCATATATCAGATTTTCATAAGTGACTTCACATGTAAGTTGCAATAAAAAAAAAATCATTTCTGTGTATTCCATCATAGGGAGTCTTTACAACAAAACTGTCATTGTTCGCTAACCTTTAGGGTCCTTCAGTCATTCACATTTACTCCTTGCGAAATTACATCGGCGAACTCTGGTCCATATCGTTCCTCGTGATGTTTGGTACACAAGTACTGGCGGGGCCGGTGGCACTACAAAACATAACATGAACTTTCATAAGCCAACAGTGACACATATAGGACACTAAAATGTTTTTAAGTACAATATAAATCACACAAATGCCAGTAAGCCAACCACGACTGCATTTGCCTTGACAAACATGAGAACATTTCTACCTCCGATAAAATTGCACAACGATGGATAAACAGAAATCTACACCATCCCGTGCCATCTAGCCGTTCACAGCCCAGTAGCCCAAGAACATAAACAGATTCCACTATCAAATCCCTTACAATTACCTTAACCCACAAGCCGGTTACCACATTTACCTTAAATTCAATATAGTACAATGGATACTCACAACGGTACAGTAGCAAGTTGTCTACTTCGTCGATGCAGACTCCCGCAGACGGCGGTTTGTGGATAACCCCCGTCTCACAAACACGACTCTTAGTAAGGTAGTACGCCGGCCGGAACCTTCCGGCTGCAGACTTCTACACACCAAAATTAAACCGTGACTTGCACCAAGCGAAGTCGAAGTTCTACACCTTGCAGAACCGTTTTGTGTAGACCACTTAATTATTGCTTCTTTTTGAAATAAACTTCCCAACTACTTGCGTCTTTCTTCCAAGAGCAAGGGTGATATGTCTCTAACCACACCTTGGTTTTTCCTTTTTTTAAAAGACAGCTCACTGTCCCACCTGGAATCCCCCTAAGATAATTCTGCATAATACTGGGATATCATTCCTAAACAGTGTCCTACAAGCATTGTTTCCATTATATGCTAAAAACAGGCCGTGCATAGGGAAATTAGTAAACCCGCGATGATCAAAACGCCCCCACTATATTGCGCAGGAAAACCTACGGAGTTCGCGACGTGACAGGCTTAAAGACAAGTCACTTGAGTCATTAATGTGGTCTGCATAAAGAAAAATCGTATGTTGGAAAAGTGCTGGAATAGAACTTGTCCACTGAATTCGAAAGGTAAAATGCTTTGCAGATGCATCTCCAGCTCAGGTCCACAACTGCCTCCGGGGCACCCTTGGGCAAGGTGTTCTTGTATATTTGCCCTGTGCTTTTTCAGTGTTGTTGCCTTCGGGCGTGTTGTTGCCTTCGGGCGTGATGTTCTGGGTTTCGTTGTTTGGGGGTTTCATGTGGGGCGGTGGTTGTTGTTGGGGGCGGTTGTGGTTGAGTTGACGGGTTGTTTGGGTGTTGGGGTGGGGTTGATGTGTCGTTTCCGTTTATGACAAACCTTTTTGTCCCATGTTTTGTGTGATGGTTAGCGTTTGTGTTTTCGTCTGGCCGGGTTGAGTTAGGTCTATCAGTTCATACGTGCCTGTTCCTATGTACGTTTTAAAAAAGAAACTTTGTGTTAAGAAGACTTTCTTCTATGAAATACTGGTGATCATCAGCCGAGATGAGTTCGTACTCCAATTCCTCATTCGTTAAGGCTACAAGGTTCGCAGTATCTGCAAGAAAATTAGAATAATTGAATGGCATTTGAATTTTATTAGAGAAGGGATTGTCCAAAACCTTTCAAGTATATCAAACTATACTATACAATATCTTCAAGTACTGTGACAAATTAATGGAAAGTTATGAGAGGAATGAGAGGAAGTACTGATGGTCCTACCATACAATATGTGAAGTAAGTGACCTGATCATTTATTATTTGCTAGTCTTTTGGATGAGGAATGGCTAGGTGAGGAACAAGACAAAGAGAGGAACTTGTATAAAGCGATGATTACTTCTTCAGTGTGCAGATGAAGTTTTGTGAAAGCAATTCACAGAAAAAACTAAGAACGAAAAGTCACCTAAATTGAGGAAAAGTTCTGCCTCAAGTGGGTTACTGGTGTTATCATCTTCATCAAGCGCTATGTTTACGAGAAGTGCCTGCATTAACTACAAAGGACATGTAAATGTTGCGGTATTGTCACCATCCAACTGGCACAATTCATATCCACCATCCCTAACAGATTCAAATCCTAGAATCGTCAAGAATAAAGCTTCTTCTAGTGGAGTGGAAATATGTAAAAGGAATGTTGGAGAGATGTGTAGGTGTCACATATTGCTCCCAAGTAGTCTTAGAACAAAGATTGTTTGTACGTATCCAGCAATGACCAATCAGGATTTTTAGCAGGAGTGGCAACAAATTAAGTATGGAGACGTGATATCACGTCTCCATACTTATGTCTAATCTATGCAGGTTGGTAAACAGGACCCATGTACTACTGGAGAAATCAGCATTGTTGTAGCATTTAATTGTAACCTAAAGTGATCTTGAGTGATGTTTCGTTTCTTTAGTCAGTTGTAATTATCTGAAATTTATTAGGGATAGGACTTCGCCATGTAGAATGAGAAGTTTCATTTTTGCACGTCATTCATGTAATGGCATTCGGGTAACATTCCATTGTTGAGGAGTAAATCAGTGATATAGTTAAAAAGAAAAGACTGTCCATTAACGTGAGGCTATGATTTGCTTCAAGTCCACCGTGTTGAAAATGTGGTCTTATCTGCCGAGCTTGAAAACCCCCAAATAACATTAATGGAAATGTTACCAGACTGCTTAAAATAACCCCTCCAATATATCAAAATTTGATATTGGGCACAAACTCTTCAATTACTCAGTGCAGGGTTGTTTGATTTTAATCGCTCTGATTAGAATCACTGATTTAAAATCGCGATTTTAAACAAGTGAGTTTTTTCAAAACCAGAAAGCCAAAAGGCTAAGTGATTCCTTGCCGCTAAGATGTAAGGCCTTTTTACACCTTGCAATGTTTTTCAATAATGTGCCCACAAAGTACATTAAGATCCCCCTTGCCCGTTGTGAACCCAAATGACATTTGACCTCCAACAAAAAGTTCTGGGACCATGTATTCACTACGTGCCATCTACATGACAAGTTACATGACCCTACAAGTGACCTTTCTTGAAAGACTGTGCAGGAAAGCTTGTCAGGCTTTGAACATGCTGTCTCCAAACGAACCTTGACCTTTGGGAAAATCAATAGGCATCATCTACTCAATATGACCAATCCACACACTAAATATGAGCACAGACACATGTACCGTTCTTACTCTTCTTACCTATTGACCTCTCGTGACCCCAAATGACCTTTGATCTCCACCAAAAACAATATGGATCATCTACTCAATATTACCAACCCACACACCAAATATGAGGTTAGTCACACTTACCCTTCTTGAGATATCGTGTTTACAAGCCAAAGCGTCACATACACACACATACACACGACATCACCATCGCAAGGAATAAAAAATCAGTGATTTAAATCACTTCATTGGAAAAATTTTATTTATGGACAGAAAAAGATATTTATGGTTGATTTATTCAATTAATTTGAAGAAACAACACAGTTTAGAATGATTAAAATCAATGTGCACCCCCTAGTAAGAGATGCATCAGTATTGACCCCATTTTCATTGGAAAAATCAACCCAATTAGAAGTGATCATGAGACTGTCACTGAATTTGGTTGAGAACAGTAGGACCCTCCAATAAAACTTTATTAGTTTCTCCACAAACACTGTCCTGGCAAGAAGTTGGAATATTTTAGTAATACTGTACTACGGTGTGGTGTAAGGTGCTCATTTTGGGGTGATTGAAAGACAAGGATGCTCATGAAATTCTGACAGTAGCCTACTCCATGAACCAGACATGGGATTCAATTATTTTGTGTTATACCAACCCCCATAACAGGACCCAAACGATGCATGCCCAATGAGATTTTACAAAGTCCAAGTAAAAGAAATATTGAGAGTTGATACATGGGTTGATTTAACTGTACAATATGCCATAAAGTTCTCCATTTTTTACGTACATCGAAACAAGCACGTTGCAACAAAAGGACAACCCAAACCGGCCGGACAAAAACACAACGGCTAACCGCGACCATCTACACAGAAACACAGAACGAAAACGTCTGTCATGAACTTAAAGGAGCACGAAGCCCCACCCCAACACCCAAACTCACTACCCGACACAAGACCAACACAGAACAAAACCAACCCCAAACCCCAATCAGAGTAACCTAAAACAATGTCCATTTGTTTGAACGCCGCATCAAACAGACAACTAAAACCAACCACGAACCACCCACCTACAAACACGGAACGAAAACGTCCGTCACAACGAAAAGGACGCGACAAACCCCACCCAAACCTATCGCCCGAAGACCAAACCATGAGGCCGAAACACCCCGGACTATGTGCAAATTACACATAAGCCACACGAACACAAAGCAAAACTAATTACAAAACCACTTACATTTTACTGGAGTCTTTGAGGACTAAACTATGTACAGTGCCCATTGCTACCCATCAGTCTGGGACTTTACCTTTCTAATCCGTGGGCTCGGTACGAGCGTCCCAGGCTGATGAGTTCCCTGGTCTGATACCATTGTTTTTGTATGCACAACATTTTTATACAGCACAATACTTTGGTCATGTGTCCCATATTATAATGAACCGTGGAGGGTTTGTCTTGCATGCTTCTTGGGTACACTGCTACAGTGGACTGTAAATATTTTTATTTTCCCATTCATTTTTTTTTTCTTTTTGTTTTGCAAATGGTAGCCATGAAAGCTGAAGACTTCATTTTGATAGGTTAGAGTACGCACAAGCATCCAGGAAATTTTGTGACGTACCTTTCAGAAATTTGAAAAAATAAAAAAAATCTGCAGCAACCCTGAACCACTGTCTTGGGGAGGTAGGGGTACCCCCCTCCCCCACTTTGGAAAATTTGTTGCCCTAGGTAGAGGGCTGAGATCCAAAATGATACTGTATTTGACAGAATTTGAAGCATCATGTACATTTTGCCTTGACAGGTACAATGGCCAACTGTGGTACTTTTGCACCTGGGCCCTCTGGATTTGCCACTATGGGACACTGTCCCAAAATGCTTTCAATGTTATATGGCAATATATATCAGGTCAAAGCATAGCCTACTCTTTGCTGGAATAAATTTGATGAACAAGGCAAATAAACCTTGGCATTTCTGTTGTACCCATCAAAACTATTCATGAAGGGCAATGATGAGACCAGTTTGAGCAAAGACGATAAATTAGGCTCTGAACAAACTTATCTGTGTTTCTATATGTAATACACACAGGGTGATTTTGTCTGGTCAGTGATTATCCCCAGTTGT
This sequence comes from Holothuria scabra, assembly GCA_037179385.1. Classification (NCBI taxonomy): domain Eukaryota; kingdom Metazoa; phylum Echinodermata; class Holothuroidea; order Aspidochirotida; family Holothuriidae; genus Holothuria; species Holothuria scabra. The sequence continues at coordinate 16,597,364 of CM074183.1, read as the reverse complement.
GAGAAATTAAACACTAATGTACATCACAAAACAAATGAAATACTGATGAGTGCTGATGTTTCTCAAAAACAAAGCCAGCAATCTCGGCGATCTCAGCAAGAAAATTCTTCATTCAAGCTCTGCCACAATAGTTTACCTGCCTGTGGTCACAAGATTCTGAAAATGTCATAGAATTTCACTACTGTATGGACATAGGCAAATCCATTGTCTGCCATACTTAATATAAAAGAAAAAACTTCCTTTACACACCTCAACTCTGGTTCTTGCTGTTGATGCCAGTTGGACTTCATCTTGGTAACTCGTCACTACCAAGTTTGTAGCATGTATGTAATCTCCAGGTGTGATGTTTCTATGAGAATGATCCCTCATCTTCTTTATATTCCAGGATTAAGATCCTTTTACCATAACTTCACGAGGAGCCTCATCCTGAAACATGAAGAAAGACTGATGCCAGTTTGATGCGATGTTCACTGCTGAATCACTGTGGGTAAACAATCATAACATGAGCTAGCATTTGTCAGCACTTCTTTCACCAGCTGAGCAAGTTGTTTTAAAAGTCATATGTCATGTTATTTTGTACATTTTAAAAATACCCCTCAAGAAAGTCACTAACAAATTAGTCGAATTTTTAGTACATGCCATCCCACATAATTAATCAAGGCTTATGTATTTTGCAACAATTTGCAAGATAGACCCTAGACCCTATGGTCTAACTTGGGGCATTGGATCTTGTACACCCTGGAGGAACCACTAGGCAAGTACCATTATACATTACCACAAACCATCGACATTATTCCAAAAAAATTGTACAGTAGGTTACGCATTTTTGCAGATTCTCACAAAATAGACAACAAGGCCCCAAATGGTACCATGGACCAAAATTCAAGAAAACCATAAACTGGAGAATAAGTTGACCTAAAATGGGTGTAGGAGTAAAATTTTGCCCAATGTTACAACAAGGGCCCGGGGGGGGGGGGGGGCTTAGACCCAAACTTCGGACAACCATAAACAGATCGCTTACCAAGCATCATGATGACAGGCTGCAAGCTATGTTTAAGAATAAGTGCACAGAGAGTTGACCATTTTGCAATATTTTACAAAATGGACCCAATGTATGTACAGTACCACCTTAAAAGAACCATCAACAGAGCATCATGACAATTCATCAACACGTAAGGAATATTGTGTTCAAGTTTTATACAGATCCATGAGAGCATGTGGGAGGAGCGACAATTTCGGACGGATAGAAGGATCTAGTGATGCTGCATGATCACAATAGCTTGCACCAGCATGCCGGTAGGAGGTGTGCAAAAAAACACTAGCCAAAAAGTACTTCTCTTTGGCCTAGCAAGTAGTAGCTGAGGAGAAATGAACTGTGCTGCTAATATGACACCTACACAACAATTACAGAAAAATGAAATGGCAACTACACACAAACTGAAACCCTCGGACCCTTTCCTGGTGGCTACAGGCTTGGTCGAGCTACGAGATACTTGCCATAAAAATCAAACACCTGAATCAACTGTTTCTTCTATTTTTGCAATGCTGGTTAAACAGAGAATGACCAGTGCTGTCCTGTAAACATGATAACAAATGTAAAAAACGACATTATGGAGCACAGATCAATTATGAATTCATATCCGGGGAGGGGAGGAATGATAGTCTTTTGTTTTAGTGACTTACTTGAGTGATTGTTCCTCCTACTGACTTCACTGGAGACCACTAGGCCTTCTTGATTGTGACTATTGGTGGTGTTGGTGGTCTTAAAAAGTTCATAGCTTCCTGAAGCAGCTGCTCATCTATCTCAAGTGAAGAAGACTTGAATGTCTGGGTCTTGTTTGTGATGATTATTGTTCCTGGCTTTGCAATAAAGTTTTTGTTGAGGATGGTAGTGTTTGCTTGTAGTTCTTTGAAGCGTCAAAGGATGTAGCTTTAACAAATCCAGTTGTATCGCAAAGAACAGCATGTTGGATTTTCATTTCAATACCATCTTTCATGTATGTTGCAGGTGGCAGTTTACTGACAATCACACACTTGAATGGTTCAGTGCCAGGCAGACTTCCTTTTTTTTTTTCTTTAGCTCTGCTATAGTTAACATCTACAGGTGGAAATACTGTAAGAGACAAGACAGGTCATTAGTAAGTTTATGGCAATGGGGCGATTTCTCTACAGAGATAACACAGATTACACTCCCTGAATATGCATTATGACTTCTTACAGTCTTCTCACAGAATTGTGAATTCAGGTACAGAGTAAGTTACCTTGTTTTACATCTTGAAGTTATGTTCCAACATTGAATGAAGGATACTATTAGTGAAGCAGGACTTCTCATTTTCAGCTATATTTTAAGAGAAATTGGTTCTCAGAAATCATTGACTACTTTAACTTCATCCAAGATTGATGCTGTATTCAAGCGGTATACTTTGTAGGTGTAAGGGTTTGGTTTAGAAGAAGTTGCAAACCCAGCATATACGATGTAGAAGGCTAAACACCAGTTAATGACAGATACTTTTACATTGGAGTGCAACCAAAGAACTAACAACATTTTAGAACAAATGCTGGTTGAGCTTGTGCTACAGTAATTGTCCATTAAGCTTTATAACCAGAAGGATTTTACTACGTGAGGAGATAGTTTCTATGCCGAGCTGTAAACTAAATTTGAAAGCAGAGATGCCAACATTTACATCCAGAAATCAGAGAGATGTCAAACAGGAATGATGGAGATTTTTTAAAATTACATGCAACTCAATGGGGGAAAAGCTTTTTTATTAAATCAGTGAGATCGTCATATCTGCTAGTTGGAATGGACAAAAATCCTTGAATTTTCAGGAAGTCTGCCTGAGAATCAGGGAGAGTTGACACCTCTGCCAAAGGCTTGGTTGTTGATAGGATCTCTAGATTTTTCGTGCAACTTAATTCCATTGGGCATGTGCCCCAAGGATTAGGTCAGAAAATCAAAGAAGTATTTACCTACTGCTAAACGCTCAAGTTCAAGTTGATGCTGTCTTTAATCAAAGGGTTTAAGGCATTCTGTATTGGCGTTGTCACTTGGATCACTGTGTATGTGAAAGTAGAAAAAAATCTAGTTCATGTCCTTCAATTCCCATAGCAATAGGCCTAAGTCTTTTCCTAACATATCTAAGTTCTGAATGTCCTTGAAATTTGTTACTTTTTTTTCTAAAAAGACATCCATTTGTCATCAAGATGACAGAATGTTGTGTTCTGTGCAGATTTATTGTAAATCTACAGCATATGAAAAGCACAGCAAACGAAGTTGCTTAAATATTCCCTAACAGTGTTGTCAATATCAGAAAACTCAATGCTTCACTCCTGAAAACATACTACGACTACTAGCCTAGGCAAAGATGGGGAATAACATCCAGCCTACGCCTATTACCAAGCAGAATCCTTAACATAAACATAACAGGTTGAAGGGCAAAGGAGGGCTAAGGCCCCATAAGATGCCCTGAAGTCCAAGCGCTAATCAAAAGTCAACCACAAAAGCTTGACAACAGCCCCAAATCAGATTCTACCACAGCCATGGAAAAACTTGTCAATGTTAACCTTGAAGCAGTGAACTGACCCGGAGTTAACTACCCAATCTGGTAGACAATTCCACTTGTTGACAACTCTTTGGGAGAAACTGAACTTCCTAATGTCAAGCCTTGCAAAAGGCTTTTCCAGCTTTTTACATTGCCCATACACCCTAGAATTACTTTGAAGCCTTAAATAACTACAAGTCAGAAGACAGCAACTCTCTGAGATCTACCATGAAGCCACAAATTTATCCAATCAGCAAAATTGCCCTGAACCCCTAACCTATGCAGTTTAACCATTAGCCTACCCAATGGAACTTTATCAAAAGCCTTTGAAAAGTCAATGTAAATGACATCAACGCCATACCCAGAATCAAGAGATGAAGAGACATCTTCAAGAAGCTCAGTAAGTTAGTAGCACAAGATCTGCTTGGTAGGAAACCATGCTGTAACACATTAAGTTAACTCATTATCTAAAAGATACTTTTCCATAACTTTGCACACAACACTGGTTAAACTGACAAGCCTGTAATTGCAAGGATTACTTCAATTCCCTTTCTTAAAAAATGGAGTAACAATCCCTACCCGCCAGTCAGTAGGAACAAAACTCGAATCCAGAAACTGTGGACCCCATCTGGCACAGGGACCTTACTAGCTTTCAAACTCTTTAAACTTTTTACAAACTTCTTCCTCCAAGAAAATGACGTAACTGATTGAAATTAGGTATATCCTGATGTTCAGTAACTAAGGTATTATTATCACCTTTGAGAGGCCCCACACCCTGCTTACACCTGACATAGGCATGGGGTTTATCTAACCTCCTTGGCCAACTGCTTTTCAAACCTTACCACATCACCACATCATCCTCCAAAGGCTGTACAGCATTTAATTTGCGAAATTAAAAAACTTGACAATTCCTAACAGTTAACCCTAGGCTAGCCCATTCTAAAATTCATGTCAGGTCAATCTAGCCTACCCTAGGCATATATACAATAGCCTAACCATTAATAAGTTAGCCTAGGCTAACGTTTGAACTAATGAATCCTCAGGCCTAACGTCCAGGGAAGAAATTTTGCCAATTTCAGCGTCCTATAGCCTAACGTTAGAAAACATGCTTGTTCCTTACGATTTTATATTTCCTTTTTTCTCAAAGTCAAACTGTCTAAATTGCAAGTATTGTAGGCCTAGGCCAAAGCTAGGTCTGACGTTACAGGGACCGCGGAGACGGGGAGGGGGAGAGAGCTAGGGGGAGGCTTTAGTTGCTGCACTTTTTTGCTGTGGGCATTTTGGGCCGCTTTAAACTGCATTATTTTATTGGACATATTGGGCCGCTTCGATGATTACCCCCCCCCCCCCCCCTTCAAAATTGGCTCCGCGGCGTCTGCGTTAGGCTGTCCACTTTATTTTACAGTTTAAGCCATTTGACAATGCGCCCTTGCGAGCAGCTTATTTTTCCAGGCCATGGCTTAGGCCTATGTCATGTGGGAGCACTACGGGCGCGGCAGTGAATCAACGGTTAATTAAAACCATTTCACATCTTACCTTGCAAGTATGAGATGCTCTCTCCAAGTTCCAACTACGCATATCTCTGAAAAGAACGTATGTTTTCTATGTTGTTGAATATATAGCAAGATTGTTTGTGATTGGCTAACCGTAAGGTGGGTGAATACCAGGATTGGCTAGGAATGATCACACTCCTTATAATCGGTGTCATTGCAGCCAATGGCAACCTTTGGAAGGAGAAATCATGGGATATTTTCCAAGAATTCTTGCATTATTCATAACAACTTTTTACATAACTTGCTCTATGAACCGTGCTACAGATGTTCTCCATATGACGTCATAATGGCCTTGATTTTACTTGTACCGCCATTGTGGACGTCAAATTAGTGAATACGTAGGATCTACAATGTGTAGACACAGTGTTGGACAAACACATGAAGCGTTTTATTCCTGTTGTTGAGAAAAATTTTCCAATCAACTATCGATTGCACTTACGTCTACTTGTACGCCTGCACGTGGGGGCTTCATGCGATAGAAAACTCTAAATATGAAGTGAGCACTACAGGCCATTTAGTATGTACAGTAACGTCTAAAGCATTTCAGAAACTCATCCAGCTTTAGGTTGTAAAAAGTTGGGAAATAGGTAAGGTAGGTAAACCAAAACTTGTTCCAGCTGACTTTCCCCTTCCCCAACACTTAGACTTAAAACTGATCTTGCAATCCTTGTCAGACACACTGCCCATCGTTTTGATTCCACATAAGTAAGACTACTCATTTGAACTTTTATATAGAACTTTAGAGTTTTTTCAATCTTGGGTCATGGGTGGTTTGTAATTATCTAAAAGTAAGTAACCAAACAGTGGCAGAGCTTGGAATTTTGGTCAAAGGGGGGCAAGAATGGCCTGCAGAGGCACATTAAGCAGGTTGTTGGAAACCCAAAAAAAGGGCGCTAAAAGACAATTTTAGTATGTCAGGAGGGGCTGTTATTCCCCCTGACCATATGGTAGGTCCACCACTGTAACCAAAAGAATATAGAACAAGAAAAAATGCAGCTTCACCATTCCATGGCTAACCTTTAGGCCTATATCAGCTATGCCCTTACCACTCATGCTATTTGTTGAAATTTGTGTTATGCAGAAAGACCCGAAGGGACCTAAAGAGTCGATCGTGGTTGGCCTTCATGTCTGCTTTCTTGTGCTTTCCCTGGCTGGAGTTCTCCTTTCACTGATGTGAAAATGGGATTTTTCTCATACACCTTTTTTCAAGTTTGGCCTTTTTTACTAAGATAGATGGCGGTTCCCATAACCACGTATTTTCAAAACACAATATCTTCTCTCTCTAAATGTTCCAATAGCATGATAAAAGAAAAAAAAATATTCCAGATGATGCTTGACATCCATTAAAAAAATCTGGACCATCTTTCTCACCATAATATGCATCCACATACCACATGTGAAATCTATTTAAGTTTTCCACCTTGAGATGTGTTAAAACTTACCAAGGTTTTCAGTCACATTTTGTTCACTAGTGACGTCAAATTACCTTTGAACTCAACAGATTTGCCCTCCAGTGACATCATTGGAACTTTGAACTTGATGGGTGGGATGGGATGGATGCATAGGTAGAATGATTGACTGCAGATAACCTTTGACCTGTACCAAATGCAACAGGAATGCAAGAAGGTGTACCAAAACTGTACTGCAACTACTGACATGGTATCTCAAACGGCAGTATTTTAAAAGTCCCCCTAAATCATACTTCATCCTTTTTCCTAAATGAAATATTGAGAATCAGATGGAAATAAATTTCTCACCAAATTTATAAAATTTTGGTTGGGCCTGGTGTATGAAACTCTTAATTTGTCCTGCCACCAGAATGGTACTACTGTCTGGAAGAGCAAGGAGGGATATGAGTGGGAATTCCAGTTGTTCAGAATAAATTCAAAGGTGACTGCTCTTCCTTACTTTTATTGAAATATGCTCAGACAAAGGCAAACAATTTCGAACTGGAAATAATTAACAAGTAAGATATGTAATGTAGTAGGGGATTCATAAATGTTCTATTTAGAGAGAGCTATGAAAAGATGTATTTGTGAAAGTATTTGAACATCTTCAGTCAGGATGATAACCTTTTCAGAAAGAAATTTCAAGCACTTAGTCTCCTACCCAAGTATGCACTTCTGCTCAAAGACTGCTTCTCAGGACACAGGAAGTAATATATGCATGCCACAAATTGTACAAAGGTCTTAAGTACATATGTCTATTTACTTTAAAACAACAATACTTTTTGAAGTTATGGTAGCTGATGAAGTTCCATAACATGGTGTAAATTGACCAAAATGCAAAACTGCATTGTGGTTTCGATGATGCAAGTTGTCTCAAAATCCCATGATCTTTTTCTGTCAATTAGTCGCTTGTCAAAAGTTGTCAGATCGTAATCCAAATAATTGCTAACTGTACTACTGAGGTGGAATCAATTAGCTTAAAGGTGCATCTAGGTGGGCCTTTTGAGTAAAAGATGTGTAACCTATTAACAATAGGAATGTTCCAGATAAACAAAACGACACTTCAAACACATTGTAATGATAAATGAGCACTCTATTTTTCATTTCAAATGAAAAAGGGAAACAACACTAAAGCATTTTAGAGAGTAATTTGGCATAGTGGGTGAAAGATTCAGTCCCAATATTTTCCAAAGGTAAGACATGTAATGTGGTAGTTGATTTAGGTAGGGCAGAGAGCCATGAAAAGATGTTATTGTGAAAGATTTGAACACCCTCGGTAGGAATAACCTTTTCAGAGAAAAAGTTCCAGCACATGGTTACCTACCCAAGTACGCACTTTTGCTAGACATGAGAGATGTTTTTCAGGTCACAGAAACAGTCTTTTGTTGTTCTTACAAATAAGTATCTGTGTAGACTGCAGCAATCTACTTAACTGCTATCTGCACAGCTAGCCTCTAGAGGCGGGGCGATGCGCACTGTTTAACAAGAAATCTCCTAACTGGCTAATGATAACCCTAATCCCTAACCTCACCCAGAATACAATCGATACAATACAATGGCAACAGTCAAACAAGAAATACCTTATCAAGTACTGCGCATCTACCCCTAGTATATACTTACCAGTTTCACAACGTCCCCAGACTAAAACATTCCTGCCCTTGGTCAAGAAGCCCTGGGTCAAATGTTCCCGTGGAAAAATCGTCCCCATTGTAAAATGAACTGATTTATTAGTTGAAACGATTCAAGTTGTTTGTAAAATAGTTGCATGTTTATAATGAAATTCATCCTTCATGTTCCCTGTTACATTCCTTAACTCAGGTCAATTACACTCTAATCTAACCAATTGTCATACCAAATTTCTTTTCAATTCATCTTTTAAATTTCCGTCATACATAAATACGAACTTACAATTTTCAATATCATTAGATTACCGAAGGCGAGACCTGCTGTGGCGAATCGCACATGATGCGATTGTTACTAATCTCAAGCGTCTTCGGTGGCGTCTTGGAGATGGAATTTGCCCACGCACTGGATGCACAAAGTGGGAAAGTGTGTCACATGTGTTTTGGCAGTGTGAATTTGTGGCACTCCTTTGGGAATGGTTCCAGGTCCTGACTGATCGCTTGACGATGGGCAACACATGGGCGGTCGGCCGGGACTATGCTTTGTATGGTCTTTCACCCCCGCCATGCAATACAAGTATTCAGGGCATACTTACCTTTGCTTCGGCCTCCATAAAGCTGGCCTTATGGAGAGACCGATGTAACGTTGTTTTTAGGGGGATGGGGAAGCCTGCGGACGTCGTCCTGGCATCGGTGAAGGCGGAGGTGAGGCTGAGGGTTGAGTCCGACTTCGTTCGTTTGCCAAGGTCGGCGTTCGGTAGGCGATGGGGTCCACTCGTTTCGGTGAGGGGGGATCGTGTGGTGGTCATTTTGTAATAGGGTGGGTATGTAAGGGGCTTGTAAATAGTATGTTAATATCTGTGTGTATAATTTTCTGTACATAGTTTTGTAAATATCTGTATATATAGCTTATTACTGTAATGAACATAATTTTCTGTTTGATTTAGCAGTCTGTAAATAGTTTTGCGTTTATGTTTTTGCCCGATCCGGTTTCAGTTTTTTGTTTTTGTTTTGTATGTGCCGTTTCGATGCACTTAAAAAGCATTTTCAATATTAGACATTTAAATTCTTTATGCAAAGACGTTTTGGTTAACCATTGGACGTAAAAAGTGGGGATGTTTTGGTCTGGGGATATTTTGACTGGATACTGGATACCTGGTGACACTATATAGCACATTCGTGTTGGTGTGTCGTTTAACCCCATCTAACTAACTTGACTGGATACCAGCCATACAGGGTAGTCCCCTTTGTGTAGCCTAGGCTACATGTGTATGGCTCAGTAGCCTATGTAGACCTATATGTGTATCATTGTGTTACCATGAGTCGGCCAAGTAAAATGTGTTGTGCAAGTTCCGTTAGTTTCTGCTGTTGGAGGTTTCCGCCTTTACCTTCCGCCCCTGAAAATCTTGGGGCTGCAAGTAATGTTTGAACAAACATGTATTAAAAATTTTTTTTAAAATTTTCAAATGTCATATTCAATTTAAGACAATAACATTTGTGGAAAACACCGCTTTGGCGGTCAAAAAGTAAAGAGGGTTGAAACTAACGTAATCTGTGTTGCACGTCGTTTAGATAGCATACATTTTGTACTTTCGTTTTGTACTTAGTGAGTGACTGACTCAAGATCACTTACTATGGGCCTAGCCTCCGTAGGCTACGCAGACCGCGGTCCGTTAATTTACACGTGTTGAAAAATAACTTAATTTCAAACTTCAAATCCAAGTACAGGACAACAATGAAATTTGTAGATAGGGACAGTCCGCTAGTCTACAGGTAGGCTTATGCCGAATGTGTGAACAATTGTTAATAGCACTGAATACTATATACCTGTACGGAGGTACCTATTGCTATATTAAAGTCTGCGGTGAGAATGTTGCTTGGAAAGACATAAAGATGGCAGTAATGGATGTTATTTGACAAAAGTACCACTGATATCACATTCCATTACTTTCCGCCTTCCAAAACGATGTTTTCTGTTAAAATTAAAGGGTGGAAAACATCATTTTTGAGGGGCGGAAAGAAGCGAGGGCGGAAACTAGGTGTAGGCCCAAAAGTCTTAGCCTAGGCCTACTCACACAAAAAAAAATTCGTGTGACTGTGAATAGCTACAACGTAAACACAAACGTTAGCCTAGCTAGCCTACTTAGCGTAACTTAGTTAATCCGTTACGGAGTTAGGACTAGCCTAGCCTAAGCCCTCGTATGCCAAAGCCTGGGCAAATCCAACTTACCTGAACTGGAACTTGATGCTGCACTTGGTTTAAAATATTAACGCAATTATTTGAAGAAGGTAAAAACCGAAAAAGGCTGCTGAAACAGGTTCTAGCTTAGTTTACGACATTACACAACTCGAACTATTGAAGAGACCTTGCTGGCAGATCATGCATGCAAACGTCGGTCCTTCCGTCAAGGACCCGGTGATGAGGTATGACTTCCTATGTAGTGTAGATGAATGCGGACACAAGTGATGGTCTGATTCTAGTCGGCTATAACTGGGGTCTATTACCGTTCAATCTTAAATTCATGCAGACAATATAGGAAGACGGTTTAAGGCTGATGGACCCCACTAATGGCTGCCTAGAGTCACTACACAGAAGTGTTCCTCGGATTCGTCTACAGATGTCTGTTACCATTCAGTCTTTCAGTTTCTTTACCTATGGGGGCCGTGGATGATTGTACACCAAAGTTAACTTCAATTCCCTTCCTGAGTTTAACCCATCCACATACCAAATATAAAATCCATTCAAGTTAGCTATACTGAGCTACTCCAGCCCCCGGTGACACCAGATGACCGTTGACCTTTGCCAAAACAATAGGGACTATCTTCTTACCATCCACATACCAAATATGAAATCTATCGAGTTTCCTATCTTGAGATATTGTGCTAACCAAATTTTCACTTTTACCCCCAATGACCCCAGATGACCTTTGTCAGAAAACAATAGGGATCATCTTCTGACCATAACACATCCTCACACCAAATATGAAATATCCAGGTTTCCTACCTTGAAATATTGTGCTAACAAGATTTTCAGACATTGACGCCTGGTGCCCCACGGTGACCTTTGGCCTCAACCAAAAACAATAGGGTTCTTCCTCTCAGTGTGGTGCATCTATGTACCAAGTTTGAAAACTGTCAGACATTTCAATCTTGAGATATCGTGCTAACAAGCAAAGTGTCACAAACACACACACATACACACGCCATCATGATTGCATAGGTTTCTCTTATCATCGAAACAAAAAAAAAAAAAAACCATCATTCCTCTTCACGGGGGGTTCGACGGCTCACATTATTAAGGTAATTGAAGTGGCGCACACATCATTAAGGTATTTGGGGCAGCCCCGTACCTGTTTCAAATGTGGAGTGGAGGGGCGCCAAGCCAAGTCGTGTCCCAATGAACGTTGTGGCAGATGCCTGGAGTTGGGGTATCAAAAGGCTGAGTGTCCCAATGGGGTGCGGTGCAACCTTTGTGGGGAGGAGGGAGGTGTTTGGTGCCAGCCCCGCATCATATTGCGCTCGTGCTGGTTCGGATGTAGGGTCAGCACTAGAGCCCTTGCAATCAGTTCCTGATTTTTCAGGAACTCAGGAACTGGAGGAGGCAGCACAAGAGTTGGAGCAGGATTTTCTAGCCTCTAAGGAGTGTGAGGGTAGCAGTGGGGGTGTTCAGGTGACAATATCCTCAGATTTCGAGTCCGAAACGGGCGTGTCGGATGGTGGAGAGCCTGCCACAGAGCCTCCTCCCAGGGATACACCATCAGGGCAGGGCTGGTTTGATATTTTGAGGGTGGGGTTCCGGAGCCTTCACTGAAGAGGTCGATTGATGATCTCTCTGTGGATGACCATTGCAGGGCCCCTATATCGGGCCCAAGGACTTCAAGGGGTAGATACATAGAGAATTGGTAACTCGTGGTTTTGCCCTTCGGGCGTGGGTAGGGTCGTTCTTGATTTGTCTTAAAGGTTGGTGTCGGGTGGTGAGTTGGCGGGTTGTTTGGATGTTGGGTAAGGGTTTGGTGAGTCTTTTACGTTTAAGACACGTTTTCGGTTCCGTGTTCGTGTGTGCTTAGCCTTTGTCCGGCCGGTTTGGGTTGTCTTTTTTCTAAAAGTCCCCTCGACTCTCAGAGGAAGAGCCAAGGGGCGAAAACCAAACATTTACTCCCAGATGAGTTCTGCTCCGTTGAGGAGCTAAACGTCCCAAATGGACAAGTACGCCCTCTAAAGGGCAAACATGTGCGGTCCTGTTCTAGACTGGCTGTGCTTTTTAAGTGCATTGAAACGGCACATACAAACAAAAACATAAGCTCAAACCCGATCGGGCAGAAACATAAACGCAAACTATTTTCAATGTACTAAATCAAACAAAATTGTGTTCATTACATTAATAAAGCTATATATACAGATATTTACAAAACTATGTTCAGAAAATTATGTTCACTACAGTACTATTAACTAACTATTAACAACAACATAAGCACCTTACAGACCCACCCAATTACAAGTTGACCTCCACGCGGTGACCCCTCGTCGAAATGAGTGGACCCCATCGCCTACCAAACGCCGACCTTGGCAAACGAACGAAGTCGGACTCAACCCTCAGCCTTACTGACGCCTTTACCGACGCTAGGACGAGGTCCGCAGGCTTCCCTATCCCCCTAAAATCAATGCTACACGGGTCTTTCCATAAGGCCCTGAACACGTGTATTGCACGACGGGGTTGAAAGACCATACAAGGCATAGTCCTGGCCGATCGCCTATGTGTTGCACAACGTCAAGCAATCAGTCCGGACTTGGAACCATTCCCAGAAGAGGGCCACAGAGTCACACTGCCAAAACACATGTGACACACTCTCCCACTTGAGATTAGTTACAATCGCATCATGTGCGGCTTGCCCCAACAGGTCTCGTATGCGGTGGTCTAGTGATCCGCTGTGGACCACACGTCACACTTCCGACCAATTCATCAAAAACAGCCCGGTATAGATCCCTTGCACTTAACTGCGAAACGTCCCCAGCTGTAGACTTCATACGGAGCGTTTCTCTCGTTTGACTGAATGCTTCCGAGGGCCTCCAGCTGTGGGGTTCGCTGTTACTAAACAGGGAGGGAAAGAACCGACGGAATGATAATCCCCCCCCCCCCCCCCCAATAACGGACAAAACAGGCAAAAGGCATTCTGCTGTCTACAGCACTATAAACACACTTCGTCAGGAGAAAACGGAGTTTGGAAGGAAACTGCACAAGGCCCAACCCACCACGCTTGAGATCCTGACATACCACCGCTCTTCAATCCAGCTCCGTCTTCCCTGACCATAAAAGTCTTAACACGGCTCTCTCGAGACGCAATAGGACACCCTTTGGAGCAGCCAGAACAGTGCCTGGATACCACAAGAGGGGATAAATGAAACGATTGATAACTGTGACCTTTCCCAACAGGTTAATATGGCGCTCGCCGAAGTCCTTCAACCTAGCCTCCACCAGGTCCATTTTCTCATTCCAGGTAAGTTATTCGGATGTACTACCTTCAACTAGCTTGCACTAAATGTCAGGATACCCTACTGTCACACCCTATACAAAGATTTGGGTTACAGAAATGTTTGTTTATGTCTAGATAATGCCAGGATCCCAAATACTAAATCAAAAAGTCAACGGTTCTATGGAATAACAGCTCCTGATGGCTCTCTCCAATTGATACTCTAGTAACTTCATAAAAAATCAAAAAGCAAAGTTTTGGACTGTGCTATCAAGTGTGCATCAGCAATGACCAGTTTTCTCTAGATGCAGGTTGACAGAACATATTTCTACGGGAAACATTGCATGAACAAAAGAAAACTTTCAATTCAAGTTCAGACGGTGTGAAAATTGACACCTAGTTGATTCTAGTACGAAAATTATCTCCCCCAAAATAATACTTAAAGACCTATCAGAAAAGTGAACCAAACTGAACTTCCAACTATCAGTTCATCTGCAACATCGCAGATAATGCATGAAAACCCAAAATCTACTTAGGAATACTTCCTTGCTACATTATCATCTACCACTAGTACTTTTCACTAGTACTGTAAACTGCGGAATAAATATATATTGTAACCATCCTCCCACTGCGAAATTAATTTTCATAAAAATCCCAGTTCTATCGATATCCCTATCAAATAAACACTGCAATGGCTCTTCACCCCTTCGGTATGCAATCGCTTCCCTTTTGATATCGATGCAGACATTGCAACGGAGTAATCAATAAGAAAATACACCCATGCGTAGCATTAGCCTGCAGTCAGATTGTACACATTGCAGCACATCAAAACACTTCTGGGTTCCACAGGCTTGAAAAACGCCTAAGTATGAAGACAGATATATCAGTCATACGCACTAGCAAACAGACAATCGGGCCAACATGTTACATGTGCACACGCAGCGATCTATTCAATGTGTGCAGTTGATTGGCTGAGCATAATGTGACGTAGTTTGGTGCATGTACTACAAGACGAATATATCCGTAGCACGCCGTAGCATAGCGTTAAGACATGACGGACATATTTGTCATACGCAGTTAACTGGTTAACATTGGTCAACAGAACGAACAAAATCAGATGCACCAAGGTTTACGCTATTAAAATGTGAATCTTTTCAGGATGCTCGCAATTCAGTTTTCTGGGTGATTATTCTCAGGTTTTCTTAACTTGGTACAATTATCGCGAGAACTTCCTTTTTGTATTTGGCAGCCTGGTATTTTACTCTAAAATTTTACTGCTTTCCAATCTATAGCGGTAGGACATGGCAGACACTTCAGTACCTCATGTTTTTCAACTGCCACATTTATTTATGTGGTTTGAAAAATGTCTCTGTATAGCTGCACATTCTTCTGCTGTCCAACTCTTCTTGGCGGTTGCTCTTCTTTTCCTTTGGTCTGCAGCCTTTAGTTTTCCTTTTGACGCTTGCACTGAAAAAAAGAACAAATATATTGATAAAAAGAAAATAAAATCTCCCCCACCCCTTTACGCCTCCTCCAATAAGTTAATTTTGTTACACAGCTTTTTTTCATTTAATTTAAGAATAATAACAGAATTCTGCAAAAATGAATGAAACAGGAGTGAAACATATCCATTCAATGTGTTCATTTCACTGATACTTGAGAACTGTCATGAGCATAAGGAAATTAAGCTTTACAAACTGTCTTCTGTTAAAAACTCAGTAGAAACTTCTTTGCAATCATTTTCATATTCAATTAAATCAAGGAACACTTGCTCTCGTTTACAAAAGTTTCCTCCTGTATTTTTAGAAACTTGTACCCAGTCCTTGAATATCAAATATCATTTAGGGTTTCATGTGGCATCATCTGACTTTTCGAAAAGACTGCACCTATAGCATTGCAGCATTTTGCACAATTACTGAACAGAGTACGAACATAAAGTGTAATGTGGGCTTTATGTCATGTTTAAGTCAGTCATGGTTCAACAAGTCTGAACAGTTAACAAGATTAAATGGGGGATTGATGTTTAAATGCACACAGGTATAACTGTGACCAACTAAAAGGTTCAACTGAATTTTACTTGTAAACAGTAACAGTAACAGTGGATCAAAAATGACCAATTCTTCAGCACTGCCCGATCAAGGGACAGTTGATGAGGAGAGTGTTGTTTTAGGAGAGCGTGCTTAGATGGGTGTAACGATTTCTTTTGCAACCTGTTGGGCTAAGTCGGGCTGGCCACGGCCTTTTTTCCAGTTGCAGCTCACTGGCCTGCATGATGAAAGGCTACATAGGTGTTCACTGTAATTTAAAGTTACCTGGCTGGGTTTGCAACTGGTCTTCTGCAGCACTTTCACAATCACTCTCGTCACTTCCATCGCTTTCATCCACAAGAATATGTCTGACTGCAAAGAATAATGAGTAAAAGAAACGATGTTTAAAACATTACAGACTTTGCAAGAAAAGGCCATTTCAGATAAAAATGTGCAGTGGAACTCCCTCATCTGAGATCCGCGATCTTGGAAACAACCAACATCTGTTAAGAATACTACGTAAGTGTTACAATTATCTCAACTACATGGACAAGCAATCTCTGCAATTACGAAATAGTGTGCCGCAGCTATAAAACCAGTCCCGGTACACTACAGAATAGAATACTAAATGTTGCATTTATAAGCTAGTAGCTTAACAATATCGTGAAGTCAATACAGTACAACGAGCAGTCTGATGAAGTTTAGTACACTGAATTTGATATTTTGCCATGTTTAACTGTCTCCCATCAACATACAAGCATTGCTGGCAAACTTTATTTCTAATTTACAAGAAACAGGTTGTATTAAATTACAGGAGACATTAAAACTAAATAATTCTGTCAATAGCTGAGTGAATTAAAGATATTCAAAGCATATTTAGCACTTTTGATATGTGGAAGAACTTCTCAATTTGCTTCAGCTTCACATTTTGTTAAAAGAGTGATAACTTCAGGAGCAATCTTCTGAAGAACTGTACATTAGGATTGAAGGTTTCAAGAAAATGCATTAATTTAACTCCAACACGAATGTGTAATATAGTGTCAGTCAACTCGATAAAAAGTTCAGTGTAAATTATTTTCAAGTATGGTTCGAGTTCAAGTTGTTTCCCTTTGGCCGCCTCTTATGACAGGTTGGAAATATCGTGGGCATATTCTACAACCCCTAGCCTACAGGGGGGTTAACTATGTAACAGCCATCACATTTGTAGTGAAGCTTAAACACTTCTTTTTAACAGAACACTAAATGGGGCATTATGAATTTGATGTTACAAAGAAAATTAGTACCATCTGGGGTTGGGTCTCTTATCTCATCGAGATTCTTTCCTTTTTAGTTGCCCATGCCCAGGTTTCCAGATTCCATGGCCAAAAGGATATGCTTGTGTTAACCCTTCCTCCATTTTGTAAAAATTCTTTATGTCCCATAAAATTTGCCAGACTTTCCACCTCTGTACTTCTCAGATTCAAAATCTGGCATGTTGTGGCCAAATGCTTCCTCAGCAAGGTCGACTTGAGGGTTTGGGGGATTGACGCACATTCTCCAGCAAATCTCCTAAGGCAATCTGAACCTCAGAAATAAAGTTGTTGCTTTTGGATTTGAATGTTCAGGTCTTCCCATGTCTTAGTAAGAAGATCCATAACTTTAACCACAAGGCGAGACAGCAAGAGGGGAACTTTTCTCCCCCTCTTTCCCCTGATGACAATTCACACTGTGAAGTGGCTGGCTAACTTTTCCTCTGAACTTGTTAGCGAGGCAGCAATATCTTCATTTACATCAGGCCTTTTTGAAATGGCCTTCTTGTACATCTCCAGCAAAACTTTGGAGACTTCCCCAACCCTACGGCGATTGAAATCTTATCAGGTAACACATGCAGAGATGCCAACTCTCCCGGATCCTGCGGGAGACTCCCGGATTTTGCATTCATCTCCCGCATAACCCCCCAAAACTCCCGGATTACAGATAAAATGTAATGAAAAATATTTGCGACTGTATTTGCTTGTGTGTTGATGAAATAAAAGCCTTTCTTGTGTTCCACTTTATTTCGCACGTTCGTTATAACATATTAGTTTGCGATTTCTAGGATACTGTTCATTTTAATGTCATAATTATGTTTTGATATCTATGTGTGAATTGCCGTTGTACATAACCGCCAGTTTCGAGCGATCACATGGCATGTACAACGTTCCACTCACACCGTATCGTACACTATGTATCGTACACGTACAGCATACTGCACACCGTAACTGAAGTAGAAATGGCCCAAAACTTTATTCTAATATGTGCATCGGACTGTTGGTTTGACTCTTCACCACGAAGCCAAATAACCTCGTGTTATGTATGAAATACGAGGATGCGACTACCAACACTTATCTTATGAGAACCAAAATGGCGCCGTTTACCCACGTGCGATCTAGAAGTTTCTTTCCAACAGCAATTTGAAGGGTGTCCCAATCTTAACGGCAGGGTTTATGAATGAACCTACGTAGTACTCCTAGGTACACGACTTGCTAATAAGGCCACGACAGCGTGGGTGTTGGCAGGTCAATGAACGAATTCCATGCAACTAGCAATGCTATTGGTCATTCGTTTGTTGACCTCTGTACGGAAGATTGTATGGAGGCCTCGGGCATGACTGCCACGTGTCAAGATTAACGATAGAGATACTCTGGAGGCAATCTTGAGCCCGCCATTACACTTCACTGTCGGCTTGGTTCGTGAACCCTACCCAGTTCTGCAGTCATTAAAATGGCATCGTCGGAACAGCAGAGGAAGGACACATTTCAAAAAGTACTATTCGAAATACAAAGAGAGTTTCCATGAAGAATGGCCTTGCATTAGGAAGTCTTCAATAAGTGAACATCATGCGTTTTGCGTAATTTGCAGTACCGATGTATCGGTGAAAAGTGGCGGAATAAATGACACCCCCTCCCCTAAGACCCTACCCCCAGGACGGCAAATTCTCCCTGGTAACTTGCGCTAAGTGGATCCAATTGTTTAAGGTAACCTCCTTGACTAACGCACTTTCAGCATGCTCAATTTTACCACAGAGGTATGTGTTCAGTGTCTGAGTATCTTTGGCAGATGGGAGGGCAACATGTTCATTCCATTTTCTTTCCAACAGGTTGCACAGTGCCATCGAGGATAACTCGCCATTCCACATAGTTTTGTATATCTGTTGGAATTTTTCAATGCGCTGCACTTTCTTTGTATGATTGGTCATTGCAGCGTCACAAACAGCTATGTTGCTCATAGCATAGAGTCTTAAAAGTTAGCGAGTCTTCATCAAATCCTGCAACATTTTTAATAGCTTGCACAACTACCTCAAAGTTGGCTGGTACCACAAAGTAGTTCATGCATGGGAGATCTAACTTTTTACCAAAAAATTATTGGCTTCCATACTTCGTAATCAAAGGATCCTTCTTAACAGCAGTTCCAACTTCATCCTGGTTCATGTCACACAGCAGTTGCCAAAAGTTTCCACTGACATTCTTTTGGACAGGAATAAGGGTTGTGACTCCATAGTTCCCTTTCTCAGGAACAGTCCACTAGAATCTCCACAAAACAAGTAATCATGTGGTGACCTTTCTGTAGGAGGTTGTCGACATGCTATCAAAACTTTCCCGCTTTCCAACCATTGTAATTATGTGCCTGATGTCCTTTATTGACCAGTAATTTAGACAGCCGTTTTCTGATCTTTGAGCCTTTGTTATAGGGTAGTATGGCAGCAACATCTAGCCCTGTGAATTGCATAAGACAGAGATGTCTACCAACGTGTGTCTGTTTTGTTTCACAATAAAAGCACACATGAACTTTATCCTGAATACGTTTGCCAAAGTTTTCACCTTCTTTTCCTGGCAGGAATGTCCAGTCACTGTCTCCATCATCATTTTCCACTTCTTCTGAGAATAGTGCAGTATTTTCCTTTTTTCACTCGTGCGCTTGACACCTCTTGTTTTGGTAAATTTCTTTCACACTTCTGGGTTCTGGTCTTCGTCGAGAGCGGACGTGTTTCACGGAGCTCTCGTCGATTGCTCGTGCTGAATTTTGGCATTGTACTGCTGCGCTGTGTTGGCGTACTTGTTATACTATAGTATCCTATACTACTGTCATATTGTTAAAGTGTTGGGTGTAGTCTCTCTCTTGGGGACGTGGTTTGGTCGTGCTCGTTTTAAAGCACGTCTGTTGTATAGTTCTGTGTTGGTATATCCTCTATTTACCCTGCTTTGGTTTGACCTGCGGTGCTGAAGTTTTCTCTCTTGTTGCTGCGTGGCTTTGTGCCACAAACCTTTTGCTGCTTATGCCCGGAGGTCGGGATAGCACAATTGTTAAGTTAGAGTTTAAGTCGGGGATGAGTGTTCCTCCGGCGCAAGTGTTTACTTTGTTAAAGAATAAGGGTGTTGAAGTTAAAAGAAATAGAGATGTTGCAGGCGCTTGCGACCCGCAACACGTACGACCTAAAGTTCAGGTCTGATGCTGCCCGTGTTAAAGGCGTGTCTTGCCTGAAGGTGGCAGAGGGGCTCACTGTCACACCATATGATCGCACTGTGGTGGTGACAGTGCTGTTTCTGAACTTTGAGGTCGAGCAGCGCCTGGTTGCGAGGGTTCTGGGCCAGTACGGGGCTGTCTCTGACATGCGAATGTGTGTTTACAATGAGGGTGAATTAAAGGGCATTCTGAACGGCAAGAGACAGTTCCGTATTGTAATATATTATCACGTATCTACGGTTTGCATTTTGTACTGACCTATGACATGCACTTGACCTCATATAATGAGATGCAGAGTTTTAGGTATGCATGTAAACACCTTGCCGATATATGCGTGTGTTGTATGTATGTGCTATGTAGTCAGAGGTTAAATATACAGTTATAGTCAAGAACTCAACCGCCATTGTTTACTCATCGTTCCTTGCTAGTCTTTTCGTGACGATATTACATATTGGCGACGAGGATTTCGGGATTTGACAGCATAGAAAGAACGTAGAGACCTCACGCTTCGTGACACAATGGCTACTTATTCCATTGGTCAAATCGGGGAATTCCAGGAAGGAAAGGAAACATTTGAGTGCTATTCCGAGAGACTCGAACAGTACTTCATCGCTAATAACATAGGGGAGGACAGAGTGGTGAGTGTGTTTCTCACTGTAATCGGGCCTAAGGCCTATGGATTGCTCAAATCGCTTGTATCCCCACGGAAACCGAAAGATATGAATTTAAAGGATTTGCAGGACACACTACAGCGTTATTTTAGGCCACAGCCACTAGCTATAGCGGAACGGTTCAAGTTTCATAAACGTGATCAGAAGGATCAGGAGTCTATCTCAACGTATGTAGCGGAGTTAAAGCGATTGGCCACTACATGTGAATTTGGTGATTTCCTTACGGAAGCCTTACGTGACAGATTGGTATGCGGCTTGCGGGACACAGTAATTCAGCGACGTCTGCTAGCGGAAGCTAAACTTACCTTCGATGGCGCCGTGAAAACCGCTGTTGCAATGGAAATGGCATCGAATGAGACTAAGGAACTACATTCTGCTACGGATGCTAAACCTGCCATGGACGTAAACGTTCTTAAAGGTACAAAAGGGTTACACAGAGGTAACTCTAATTACAGTTCTAATAGTTCTGGCAATCGTTCCCGAGGAGATCGGCCAGGCAAACCATGTTATCGTTGCCTAGCAAATCATGACCCCAATGACTGTCAGTTCAAAAATGCCTCCTGCCATTATTGCAAAAAGACAGGTCATATTGCCAAGGCATGCAGGAAGAAACAAAAAGATCTTGAGAGGAAACAGAAGAAATCAGCAAATAATGCCAGGTTTGTTGATACTGCTGAAGGGGCACAAAATGAACAGTTTTCAGGTGAGGAACATGCTAATGTTTTTGATATTTTCACAACCACTGAAAAGAAGACCCCAAGCTGGAAAGTGCAAATAAATGTAGGGGATCAACCCATAGAATTTGAAATAGATACTGGTGCTTCACTTACCGTAATTCCGGAATCGGTGTACAAAACTAAGTTGGATAAGTTCCCGCTGGAGAAAACGGATGTCACGTTGCGGACTTATACAAATGAGCTGGTAAAGGTGTCAGGAAAGGTTTTAGTACCTGTTAAGCATAACTCACAGGTGCATCACTTAACACTATATGTTGTACCGGGACCGAAACCATCACTCTTAGGTCGTAATTGGTTATCAGTTCTTAGACTGAATTGGTCTAAAATATTCAATGTAGGCCAACTACAGGGACAGTCATATGAGACTATCACTGCAGCATACCCTGAGGTATTTAATGAAAACATCACAACCGGAGTTAAAGATTTTACAGCTCGTATTGATGTTAAGGAAGGTGCAAAACCAGTGTATTTTAAGGCTCGCTCAGTACCTTACGCGCTAAAGGCTCAGGTAGAAACTGAACTAAAAAGGCTGGAAACCCTTGGTATCATAACAAAAGTGGACAAAAGTAGTTGGGCATCACCGATTGTCGTAGTTCCAAAGGGGGACGGGACAGTTAGGCTCTGCGGTGATTATAAGGTGTCAATCAACCAGATGATTGAGGAAAACCCGTACCCACTGCCCACGGCCGAGGACCTTTTTGCTAAGCTGTCAGGTGGAACAGTTTTCAGCAAACTGGATTTAACGAATGCGTACTTACAATTACAAGTGGAGGAAGAATCTAAGAAATATTTGACGGTGAATACTCACCTAGGGTTGTACCAATTTAACCGCCTTTCATATGGGATCACCTCAGCACCTTTTATCTTTCAGTGCACCATGGAACAGATTCTGCAAGGGATCCCGCATGTTTGTTGTTACTTAGATGACATTCTTATCTCAGCACCTACCCAAGCTGAGCATGACCAAACACTTGATCTTGTTCTTAGAAAATTCTCTAAGTATGGTATTAAGATTAAGAAGAGTAAGTGTGAATTCTCGAAGAGTTCGGTTCAATACCTGGGACACCGGGTTGACAAACAGGGGTTACATCCCATTGCCCACAAAGAGGAAGCCATTGAAAATGCCCCAGCCCCCACAGACTTGACAGAGTTAAGGTCATATTTGGGTCTTTTGAACTATTATGGCAAGTTCATACCGAACCTATCTTCCAGGGTTCACCCTCTAAATAATTTATTGCGTAAAGGAGTCAAATGGGCTTGGACGGCTGAATGCCAGGAAGCCTTTGAGGCAAGTAAGAAAATGTTAGTTGAGAATTCAGTTTTGGTTCATTATGATGTAGCCAAACCTTTGAGGTTAGCATGCGATGCGTCAGCGTATGGAATAGGCGCTGTAATCTCACACGTTTCCCCGGATGGACAAGAGCATCCGGTAGCATTTGCATCACGAACGTTGAGCAAATCTGAAAAGAATTATGCTCAGATTGAGCGCGAAGCACTTAGTCTGATCTTTGGAGTGAAAAAGTTCCATAAATACTTATATGGGCGCAAGTTTGAATTAGTCACGGATCACAAGCCCCTTACGGCTATTCTGAACCCCAAATCCCCCATCCCGACACTTGCGGCTGCGCGCATGCAGCGTTGGGCACTTCTACTGTCAGCCTACAATTATGACATTGTATATAGACGTTCAGAAGACCATGCCAATGCTGATGCATTGTCACGATTACCTGTAAACCCAAAGTATGATGATGATGATCACATGTTCTACTTTTCTTATGTTGATGAACTACCTGTTACTTCTTTTGAAATATGTCAAGCTACTCAGAAAGACCCAGTTTTGGCTCAAGTATATGGGTTTATAATGAATGGGTGGCCAGGATATGTCAAGGATGATGCTATTGCCCCCTATTTTTCAAGAAGAAATGAGCTTTCAGCAGATAAGGGTTGTGTTCTTTGGAGAATGCGAGTAGTCATCCCAGATAAGTATAGGGCACAGATGTTAGAAGAGCTGCAAAATCAGCATTTGGGTATGTCACAAATGAAATCATTTGCTCGTAGTTTTTTTGTGGTGGCCAGGCCTGGATGCCCAGATAGAACAACAGGTGGCAGGGTGTCAAACATGTATGGCTGTGAGTAATAAGCCACCTGCTGCCCCACTGCAACCCTGGCCTTGGCCAACACATGTGTGGGAAAGGTTACATATCGATTTTGCAGAGTGGAATCAGCAACATTTTTTGATTCTGATTGATAGTTTCTCCAAGTGGGTGGAAGTGTTTTACATGTCTTCTACTACTACTACCAGAACAGTTGAAGTGTTACGTTCTCTGTTTGCTGCTTATGGCCTTCCAAAAGAAGTTGTCTCTGACAACGGGCCCCAGTTCTCTTCCAGTGAATTCAAAGCATTTATGGATAACAATGGTATTAAGCACACCCGTGTTCCACCGTACCATCCCTCATCCAATGGTGCTGCCGAACGCACTGTCCAAATTGTAAAAAAGGCACTCCAAAAGCAAGTGCTAGATCCAGACCCCCGTAAGAGAAACCTAACACTCCAACATAAGCTGGCAAATTTTCTCATTACTTACCGTAATACTCCACACTCCACTACAGGACGGAGTCCTGCAGAATTATTTTTGAAAAGAACACCCAGAACCAGGTTGTCATTGCTTAAGCCTAGTTTATCAGATCGAGTTGTGCAAAAACAACAAAACCAAAAGAGGTACCATGACCAATCACGGGTTAAGGAACGTTCATTCCGGGTGAACCAGTGGGTAAGAGTCCGAAACATGCGTGGTTCTGTTATCAAATGGTTACCCGGAAGAATAACAAAAGTCTGTGGGCCTCGTACATTTTTGGTTAAGTTGTCAGGTTCAGGTCAAACACGTTATGTTCATATGGATCATATTCTTGCAAATGGGGAGGAAAAAGAAGTGTTAGATCAGAAGACTACCCCAGACCCTGAAGCTTCTAGGTTATGTTCTCAGTTGCCCTTTACACCTATCACTGATGCAACTGACCAAAGCATCTCAAAAGAGAGTTTGCCCAGTCAAACAAACATAGATCCTGGTGCAGACTAAGGCACAAGGGTAGAACCTTCAACTACAAAGGTTTCCCAACCTGCCCTTACCCAACCTAGAGAAAACCAGTAGTAAAGTTGAACTTGTAAATAAGTGGTGTTGAAGTTGTTGTTCATGACTGTTTTGTTAGTCTGGAAAGATACTTGATTGGTTGAGACTTTCATTAGAAGGGGAGGAAGTGTAATATATTATCACGTATCTACGGTTTGCATTTTGTACTGACCTATGACATGCACTTGACCTCATATAATGAGATGCAGAGTTTTAGGTATGCATGTAAACACCTTGCCGATATATGCGTGTGTTGTATGTATGTGCTATGTAGATAAGTCAGAGGTTAAATATACAGTTATAGTCAAGAACTCAACCGCCATTGTTTACTCTCGTTCCTTGCTAGTCTTTTCGTGACGATATTACACGTATGGAATTAGATAAAGATATTCCATCTTGTCTGTTTATAGGGGGTTCGAAGGCCCACATAAGGTACTTCGGGCAGCCCCGCACCTGCTTTCATTGTTCAAAGGAGGGGCACGGGGCCAGGTCTTGTCCCAACAAACGTTGTGGCAAGTGCCTACTGGTGGGGCACGACAAGACTGATTGTCCCAACGAGGTGCGGTGCAACCTTTGTGGCAAGGATGGACATATCTCTGGTGCTTGTCCCACGTCATACTCTGCCCGTGCCAGTGCAGATGTGAGGCAGGCACCTGAGCCTTCGGAATCAGGCCCAGAATATTCCACACAGGAATTGGAGGAGGCAGCTCAGGAAGTGGAACAGGATTTCCTCGCCTCCAAACAGTGTGAGGCGGGATTAGGTCTCCAGAGGCAGACTCTCCACCATCATCACCAACCCCCGGGGAGGCTGATGTGACAACAGTGAAGGAGGACCTCCAGCTCTCCTCGGACTCTGAATCCGTTACTGCAATGTCAGAGGATGGAGAGACTGCCTCAGAGCCCCCTCCAAAAGATCCACCATCGGGGGAGGGCTGGTTTGACTCGTGTGAGGGGTTTGAGTCAGACTCCCCACTCAAGAGGTCGGCCTCGGGTGAGATATCGGACCCTGGAGTTCACCACACAGGGACGCACGACCAACTGAATAAAAAGGCCAGGTCCCAGGAAAATACGTAGCCAATCATTTCACCATGGCTGATCCCCTGTCCCTCTTGGACCCTGAACGTTAATGGCTTGAGGGACAGTCGGAAGCGATCCAGAATATTTCAGTTTTGTAGATCACTGGGTGTGGACTTCGTTTTCCTCCAGGAGACCCATATTGTAAATGAGGATGATGTCCACACCTGGTCCTTTGAATGGGGTGGGGGTTTGCATGCTTCCTTTGGTTCCTCGATGTCATGTGGTTCGGTAATTTTAGTTTCGCCGAGGTGGACTCCTCTGGTCGGAAAAGTTGATTCTGATCACGAGGGTCGGTTGGCGTGCGTAACAATAAAACATCCATGTGGAAGCTTCTTCCTGTGTAACGTTTACGCACCCAATCGGCCTTCAGATAGAAGGAACTTTTTCATGACCCTGCCATCCTTTGTTCCTGGCAGTGCCCCTTGTATCCTGGCGTCCCCGACGAGCAGCTTGACCGTATGTCCTCTTGTACGTCTTCGGGCTGTGGCGTCGGCGTGGCGGAATTGGACATGTTTACAAAGAATCACGACATGGTTGACATTTGGAGAGTGCAACATCCCGGTTTGTCCGTGTTCACTTGGCACCGCCCTGATGGCACGGACGCCTCAAGGCTGGACCGGGTGTACTCTCCCCTGGCTTTGTCTCCGAGTGATTGTGAAGTTGTGGCATGTCCAATTTCGGATCATGATGCAGTTACTGTCTCCTTCCAACCCCCTGAGTCATGGCCTTCAGGGAGGGGGTTCTGGAAAATGAATACAGATATTCTAATGGAGGCTGACTATAACGAACAATTGAAAGCCAGGTACGAAGGGTGGCGAACATTGAGACCGGCCTTCCTAACGGGTTTAGAGTGGTGGGATGATGTAAAGTCTCGCATCAAGCAGTTCACAGTTGAGTACTGTGTAGCAAGAGCTCGTCGAAGAAGGGAAGAGTTCCTGTCGCTCTGCTCTAGAGATAGGAACGGGGACTCCTCCGCGCTCCATGTCATCCAGCAGCACCTTGATCAGAAATTGCACGGGGCCCGCATTCGTGCTCGTGTGCTTTGCGTGGAGGCGGAGGAGAAACCAACCATCAAATTTTACCAGGACGTCACAAAGTATGCCATTGATCGCCGTGTAAGAGCAGTCCGTGACGTCCATGGTACAGTACAGAAGGACCCCATCGACATTGTGGAAGTATATCAGAACTTCTATGAACAGCTGTACACCCGGGCAGATGTTGACGAGGTCCTTCAAAAGTCCCTTTTAGATAATATTAGTAAGTTCCCCTCTACAGAGCAGAACGATGGACTTGGGTTCCCCATTGACTGTTGACGAGCTCTGGAAGGCGGTGACGAAAATGAAGGACGGAAAGTCGCCTGGGTCGGACGGTGTCCCTGTGGAATTCTACAAACGCTTTTGGGGTACCGTTGGACACGATCTCCGCGATGTTTTCACCTCTGCCTTCCTTGCTGGTTCGTTGAGCGCCTCGCAGCGCACAGGCGTAATAACCTTGTTACCCAAGTCTGGAGATCCCCTTGAACCGAAAAACAAGCGCCCGATCACGCTGTTAAATGTGGACTACAAGATCCTGGCGAAAGCCCTTTGCAACAGGCTAGGTACTGTCATGCCGGATCTTGTAGGGCCTTTTCAGACATGTGCGGTGCGGGGACACAGTATTCAGCAGAACCTCTGGTTGGTGCGGGACTTAGTAGAGTATGTAATGGACCGTGATCTTCCATGCGCGCTTGTCTCCCTCGATCAGGAAAAGGCCTTCGACATGGTTGATCACGGATTTCTTTTTAAAGTCTTAAAGAAGTTTTCTTTGAACTCGGGTTTTGTTAAATGGATTGCTTTATTGTATAATAATGTATATAGTCGTGTAATTGTTAATGGCATACCGTCGGACCCCTTCAGAGTCCAACGTGGGGTACGGCAGGGATGTCCCATGTCACCTTTACTCTATGTATTGTTTAGTGAATCCCTCGCAAGGGCCCTTCAAGAAGAGCCTTTGTTCCGACCTTTTCATATTCCTGGTGGAGCAACAGTCAAGTGCCTCCAGTATGCCGATGATGTCACGTGTGTGGTCTCTGACCTAGCTTCCTTCAGGGCCCTGTCTGACACCCTGTCTACCTTTCAAATAGCGACCAAAGGACCAAAGGACTCCGTTTGGGTAAGTGGCGATGGAAACAACTGCCCTTCGTGGCATCTTGGGGGGACGATGCCATGAAAATCAATG
The DNA here is from genome assembly GCA_037179385.1 of Holothuria scabra. NCBI lineage: Eukaryota > Metazoa > Echinodermata > Holothuroidea > Aspidochirotida > Holothuriidae > Holothuria > Holothuria scabra. The sequence continues at coordinate 16,569,392 of CM074183.1, read as the reverse complement.
GTATATGGTTTGGTTACGGCTCACCTGGGTCACTTACCTGGAACGAGAAGGTGGACCTGGCGGAGGCTAGGATGACAGACTATGGGGACCGCTACATTAGTCTAATGGGGAAAGTAACAGTTATTAATCGTTTCATTTATCCTCTCTTGTGGTACCCGGGCACTGTTCTGGCTGCTCCAAAGGGTGCCCTTGTGCGACTTGAGAGGGCCGTTTTTAAGTTCCTATGGTCAGGGAAAACGGAGCTGGTCAGAAGAAAGGTTGTGTACCAGGAACTTAGACATGGGGGCCTGGGCCTTGTGCATTTTCCCTCAAAGCTCCGTTTTCTCCTGGCAAGGTGTGCGTTTAGTGCTGTCGGCAGTGAGATGCCCTTTGCATACTTTGTCCGTTATTGGGGGGGATTGTCATTCCGTGGGTTCTTTCCGTCCCTGTTTAGTAGTAGTGTGCCCCACAGCGGGAGACCCTCGAAGACATATTGTCACATGAGGGATACTCTCCGTATGATGTCAACTGTAGGGGAGGTTTCGCAGTCCAGCGCGGGGGACCTGTACCGGGCCATTTTTGATGACTTAGCTGGCAGGGTCCATCAAAGCGACTATGCCTTACAGCCAGAAGTGTGGACCGTAGTGCACTGCAAGTCACTAGACTACCGCCGGCGAGACCTGCTGTGGCGAATTGCGCATGATGCCATTGTAACCAATCTCAAGCGTCTTCGCTGGCGTCTTGGAGATGGCATATGCCCCCGGGCTGGATGTACAAAGTGGGAGAGTGTGCCTCATGTGTTTTGGCATTGTGAGTTTGTGGCCCTCCTATGGGAGTGGTTTCAAGCCCTGGCTGACCGGCTAACGTTTTGCAACACTTGGGCGGTCAGCCAGGACTATGCATTGTATGGTCTATCGCCCCCACCATGCAATACAAGTGTTCGTGGCATACTGACTTTTGTTTCGGCCTCCATCAAGCTGGCTGTTTGGAGAGACCGATGTAATATTGTTTTTAGGGGGGAAGGGAGGCCTGCCGACGTCCTGTTGGCGTCGGTGAGGACGGAAATTAAACTGAGGGTCGACGCCGACTTTGTTCGTTTGCCGAGGTCCACGTTCGGCAGACGCTGGGGGCCAATTGTTTCGGTGCGGGCGGGGCGGGTGATAGTTAATTTGTAAATAGGCCTGTGTTTTGCTTCTCGGGGGCGGTCTTTGTAAATGTTTCCTGCTTGATTTGCTAATGTGTAAATAGGTGTTTGTAAATAGCCCTGGGTACTGGGTTTGGGTCTGGGTGGGTTTTGTAGATATCTTGGTTTGCGTCCGTAATGGTATGAATTCTGTACATAGTTCAAGTTATTATTTTGTCCCGTCTGGTCTGAGTTCTGTTATTGGTTCTCCGTGCCCGTTTCTACGTACGTAAAAAGCACACTTCTGAATAATGTCCACTACTGGTGTAGGTTGTATAATTTGATGTGATATGGCGTCCATCAGCCAGTCAAGATTCTTAACAGGTATGGTGTTGTCATTGATGGCAAATTATGAAGGCCCTGAGAGTATAAACCAGAATGCATTGAGGTTTCGATGATACATAAATCTACTGTTTCAAATTCGCCATCATGCACCATTATCTTCTTACTCAAATGGTATACTAGCATGTTCAAAAGATAATTTTGTTTTTCCTCCAGATGCCCTTCTGACCTCAACAAAAGCAACAAATAGATAGACATCTTGAGATGTGAGAAGGGACTATCTCCTAACTACAACCCATCCACACACCAAATATACTACAATCTAATAAAGTTTCCTATCTTGAGATATCACGTTTACTAGATTTTCATGATTTGACCCCTTGTGACCGAAGATGACCTTTGACCTCCGCTAAAAATAAAAACGACCATTTCCTGCCTATAACGCATCTACATCCCAAATATGAAATCTAAGTTTCCTATTTTGAGATATTGTGTTAAAAATATTTGCAGACTTTAACCCCCAGCGACCCCAGATGAACTTTGACCTCTGCGAAAAACAATAGGGACCCTCTCCTGACTATAACGCATCAATATACCAAATATGAAATCCACCCAAGCTTCCCACCTTTGACCTCCACGAAAAACAAAAGCATCAATATACCAAATATGAAATCCACCCAAGCTTCCCACCTTTGACCTCCACGAAAAACAAAAGGAACAATCTCCCGAATATTACGCATTAAGCCAAATATGAAACCAACCCAAGCTTCCTATCTTGAGAAATAGTCTTAACAAAATTTTCAGTCTTTGATCCCCAGTGACCCCATATGACCTTTGACCTCCACGAAAAACGAAAGGAACAATTTCCTGGCTATATCGCATCAACAGACTAAATATGAAATCAGCCAAAGCTTCCTACTTGGAGATATCGTGTTAACGAGATTCAGATTTTGACCCCTAGAGACCCCAGATGACCTTTGACCTCCGCGAAAAACAATAGCGACCATCTCCTGACTATAACGCATCAACAAACTAAATATGAAATCCACCAAAGCTTCCTAATTGGAGATATCGTGTTATCGGGATTTTAGATTTTGACCCCTGGTGACCCCAAATGACATTTGACCTCTGCCAAAAACAATATGGCCCTTCCTCTCAATATGGCGCATCTATGTATTAAGTTTGAAAACTCAGACAGTTTCAGATTTTTAGACTTTGACCCGTTCTTGCCCCAAATGACCTTTGACCTCTGCCAAAAACAATAGGGACCCTTTTCTCAATATGGGAAATCACGTACCAAGTTTGAAGTCTCAGACATTCCTATCTTGAGACATCGTGTTAACAAGCAGCGTGTCACAAACACACACACACGCACATACACATAAACATACACAGACACGCCATCATGATTGTATAGGTTTCTCTTATCATCGAATCCAAAAAGGATATTCACTGTTAACTGTTGACAAGTGGTGTTATGTAAATCTACAAGCGAAAGCAACTGAAGCATACAGGCAATTTTCCTTTTCAAATGGGCACTAGGGAAGGGGGACGAGAGGGGATGTGACACTCAGCTCTTCCTCAACTTTGTCACTGGCACTTGAAGTAAATGGACACCATTATTAAGAGCTATGCAATTTGATGCGCTTACCTGTTTTTGAAATGATTCAGACAGGTACGAAGGGTGGCGGACATTGAAGCCAGCCTTCCCAACGGGTTACGAATGGTGGGATGACGTTAAGTCCCGCATCAAGCAGTTCACTATTGAGTACTGTGTAGCAAGAGCTCGTCGAAGAAGGGAGTTCCTCTCGCTCAGCTCAAGGGAGAGGAATGGGGACGCCTCCGTTCTTCATGCACTCCAGCAACATCTTCATAAAAAACTGCATGGGGCCCGTATTCGTGCCCGCGTGCATTGCGTGGAGGTGGAGGAAAAGCCTACACTCAAGTTCTACCGAAATGCCTCGCAGTACGCCATTGACCGCCGCATAAAGGAAATGCGAGACGCCCATAGTACAGTATGAAAAGCTTTACACCCAGGTAAATGTCGATGAGGGACTTCAATTATCCTTGTTAGATAATATTGACAAGTACTCCACTAAAGAGCAGAATGATGAACTTGGCGCCACATTGGCTGTCGTCGAGCTCTGGAAGGCAGTAGCAAATATGAAAGGCTCCCGCATCCGACGGTATACCGTGGAATTTCACAAACGCTCTTAGGGTGCCGTTGGACATGACCTTCGTGATGTATACGTCTCTGCCTCCCTTGCTGGCTCATTGAGCTCCTCGCAGCGCACTGACGTAATAATACTGCTACCCAAGTCTGGAGATCCACTCGAGCCAAAAAATAAGCGGCCAATCACTCTGTTGAATGTGGATTACAAGATCGTTTGTAACCCTTTGTAACAGGCTGAGCACTGTTATGACGGGTTTTGTAGGGCCTTAACAGACATGTGCAGTGCATGGGCACAGTATTCAGCAGAACCTCTGGTTGGTGCGGGACCTAGTCATCGAAACCAAAAAATACATGGGGCCCGCATTAGTGCCCATGTTCATTGCGTGGAGGCGGAGAAGCCTACATTCAAGTTTTCCGGGATGCCTCACAGTACGCCATGGACAAGGCGGTGCCAGATGACCCTCTTCACATTGTTGAAGTATTATAATTACCCCTTTTAGATAACATTGACAAGTCCTCCACTAAAGGGCAGAATGATGATCTCGGCGCGCCATTAACTGGAGTCGAGCTCTGGAAGGCAGTAGCAAAGATGAAAGGCGGAAAGGCACCTGGGTCAGACGATATTCCAGTGGAATTTTACAAACACTTCTGGGGTACCGTTGGACATGACCTTCGTGATGTATACGTCTCTGCCTTCTTTGCTGGCTCATTGAGCCCCTCGCAGCGCACTGGCGTAATAACCTTGCTACCCAAGTCTGGAGGTCCACTCGAGCCAAAAAATAAGCGGCCAATCACTCTGTTGAATGTGGATTACAAGATCGTTTGTAACCCTGAGCACTGTTCTGGCGGATTTTGTAGGGCCTTAACAGACATGTGCAGTGCATGGGCACAGTGTTCAGCACAACCTCTGGTTGGTGCGGGACCTACTTGAGTATGTGAAGGACCTTGATCTGCCATGTGCGCTTGTCTCCCTCGATCAGGAGAAGGCCTTCGACATGGTAGATCATGGGTTCCTTTTTAAAATATTGAGAAAATTTAGGTTCAACCTTTGTTAAATGGGCAACCTTGTTGTATGATAGTGTATATAGTCGGGTTGTTGTTAATGGTCTCGGGGGTGCCCACTGTCACCCCTACTTTATGTGCTTTTTAAGTGCATTGAAACGGCACATACAAAACAAAAACTGAAACCGGATCGGGCAAAAACATAAACGCAAAACTATTTACAGACTGCTAAATCAAACAGAAAATTATGTTCATTACAGTAATAAGCTATATGTACAGAAAATTATACACAGATATTTACATACTATTTACAAGCACCTAACATACCCACCCTATTACAAATTTACCACCACACGGTCCCCCCCTCACCGAAACGAGTGGACCCCATCGCCTACCGAACGCCGACCTTGGCAAACGAAGGAAGTCGGACTCAACCCTCAGCCTCACCTCCGCCTTCACCGACGCCAGGACGACGTCCGCAGGCTTCCCTGTCCCCCTAAAAACAACGTTACATTGGTCTCTCCATGAGGCCAGCTTTATGGAGGCCGAAACAAAGGTAAGTATGCCCTGAATACTTGTATTGCATGGCGGGGGTGAAAGACCGTACAAGGCGTAGTCCTGGCCGACCGCCCATGTGTTGCACAACGTCAAGCGATCAGTCAGGACTTGGAACCATTCCCAGAAGAGGGCCACAAATTCTTACTGCCAAAACACACGTGGCACACTTTCCCACTTTGTCCATCCAATGCGTGGGCAAATTCCATCTCCAAGACGCCACCGAAGACGCTTGAGATTAGTTACAATAGCATCATGTGCGATTCGCCACAACAGGTCTCGCCTGTGGTAATCTAATAATCTGCTGTGGACCACACTGCACACCTCCGACCCCGAAGCACAGTGGCCGGATTGGACATGGCCAACCAATTCCCCCAAAACAGCCCGGTATAGATCCCTTGCACTTAACTGCGAAACATCTCCAAGTGTGGACATAATAAGGAGCGTTTCTCTCATTTGACTGTATGCTTCCGAGGGCCTCCAGCTGTGGGGTTCACGCCTCCAGCTGTGGGGTTCACTGTTACTAAACAGGGAGGGAAAGAACCGACGGAATGATAATCCCCCCAATAACGGACAAAATACGCAAAAGGCATTCTGCTGTCTACAGCACTATAAACACACTTGGTCAGGAGAAAACGGAGTTTGGAAGGAAAATGCACAAGGCCCAACCCACCACGCCTAACATCCTGATATACCATCCCTCTTCTTACGAGCTCCGTCTTCCCTGACCATAAAGGCTAAACACCGCCCTCTCGAGACGCAACAGGACACCCTTTGGAGCAGCCAGAACAGTGCCTGGATACCACAAAAGGGGATAAATAAAACGATTGATGACTGTCACCTTTCCGAACAGGCTAATGTGGCGCTCGCCGAAGTCCTTCAACCTAGCTTCCACCAGGTCCACTTTCTCATTCCAGGTAACTCGGTTGGCCCATAACCAAACCATATGCCGTTGATCCTTATGGCGTCATCTACCCATGATGCAGCGAAGGGCAGTCTTCTTGACCGCCACTTACCTAGGCGAAGTCCTTTGGTCTTATTGGGATTCAGTCTGGCACCTGTGGCTCTTTGAAACTTAGACAACGTGCCAGTAAGGGCCTTGAAGGAAGCTAGGTCGGAGACTACGCATGTGACGTCATCAGCATACTGAAGGCACTTAACTTCAACACCACCGGGAATGTGAAATGGTTGAAACAAAGGCTCTACTTGAAAAGCTCTTGCTAATGATTCACTAAACAATACGTATAGTAATGGTGATAGGGGGCATCCCTGCCGTACGCCACGTTGGACACTGAAGGGGTCTGACGGTAGGCCATTAACGATAACCCGACTGTTTACACTATTATACAATAAGGAGGTCCATTTAACAAAAACTGGATTCAAACAAAACTTCTTCAAAATTTTAAAGAGGAATCCATGATCAACCATGTCGAAGGCCTTCTCCTGATCGAGGGAGACAAGCGCACATGGAAGATCACGGTCCATCACGTATTCAACTAAGTCCCGCACCACCCAGAGGTTCTGCTGAATACTGTGTCCCCACACCGCACAAGTCTGAAAGGACCCTACAAGATCTGGCATAACTGTGCCTAGCCTGTTGCAAAGGGCTTTCGCCAGAATCTTGTAATCTACATTTAACAAGGTGATTGGCTGTTTGTTTTTCGGTTCGAGGGGGTCTCCTGACTTAGGCAGCAAAGTTATTATGCCTGTGCGCTGCGAGTGGCTCAATGAGCCAGCGAGGAGGGCAGAGACGAACACATCACGGAGATCATGTACTATGGTACCCCAGAAGCGTTTATAGCATTCTACTGGAATACCGTCGGATCCAGGTGCCTTTCCGCCTTTCATCTTCACCACTGCCTTCCAGAGCTCGTCAATAGTCAAAGGGGAGCCAAGTTCATCATTCCGATCTTTAGAGGGGGTCTTGTCAATATTATCTAATAGGGACTGTCTTCATCGACATCTGCCTGGGTATACAGCTGCTTATAAAAGTTTTTGTACTCTTCTACAATGTCGAGAGGTTCCTTATGTACCACGCCGTGGGCGTCACGGACAGCTTTTATGCTGCGATCAATGGCATACTTTGTGACGTCCCGGTAGAACTTAATGGTTGGTTTCTCCTCCGCCTCCACACATTGCACACGAGCACGAACGCGGGCCCCGTGTAGTTTTTCATCAAGATACTGTTGGATTTCATGAAGTGCGGAGGGGTCCCCGTTCCTCTCCCTAGAGCAAAGTGAAAGGAACTCCTCCCTTCTTCGACGAGATCTTGCTACACAGTACTCCACTGTAAAACGTTTGATGCGGCTCTTTACATCATCCCACCACTCTAAAGCTGTTGAAAAAGCCGGCCTCAAAGTTCGCCACCCTTCGTACCTGGCCTTAAAATCTTTGCTATATTCAGCCTCCGTTAGAATATCTGTGTTCATTTTCCAGAACCCCCTCCCTACTGGCCATGACTCTGGGGGTTGGAATGAGACAGTAACTGCATCATGGTCCGAAATTGGACATGCCACAACTTCGCAATCACTTGGTGACAGAGCCGTTGGAGCGTACACCCGGTCCAACCTTGAGGCGTCGGTGCCAAGTGAACACGGACAAGCCAGTATGCTGCACTCTCCAAACGTCAACCATATCGTGATTCTTTGTGAACATGTCCAACTCCACCATACCCACACTACAGCGCGAAGATGTGAAGGTGGACATTCGATCAAACCGTGTGTCAGGGACACAGTTGAAGTCTCCAGATAGGATACAAGGGGCACAGCCAGGAACGAAGGATGGCAAAGTAGCAAAAAAATTCCTCCTGTCTGTAGGTTGGTTAGGGGCATAAACGTTACATAGGAAGAAGTTCCCGCAAGGATGTTTGATGGTGATGCATACCAAACGGCCCTCATGATCATGATCAACCTTTCCGACCAGGGAAGTCCATTTTGGAGAAACTAAAATGACAGATCCACAGGAAGATGCGGAACCAAAGGAAGCGTACAAACCCCCACCCCATTCGTAGGACCAGGTGTAGACATCGTCCTCATTAACAATGTGAGTCTCTTGGAGGAAAACGAAGTCCACACCTAATGATTTACAAAATTGGAATATTCTGGACCGCTTCCGACATTCAGGGTCATGAGGGACAGGGGACCATTCATGAAATGTGGAGTGTGAAATTACAAAACTGTCTCTGTCCTAGCCTTTTTATTACATGGATCTGGTGCTGGTGGCACAGGAGGACTAACTCCCCCTCCCCGGTCGGACACCTCCCCTGAAGCCGACCTTTTCAACTTAGGTTCAAGTTCAACGGCCTCACACAAATCAAACCAGCCCTCCCCCAGATGGTGGGTCCTTTGGTGGAGGCTCTGAGGCAGGTCCTCCCACATCTGACATGGCAGTGTCAGACTCCGAATCCGATGACAGTTGAAGGTCATTCTCCACTGTCAGTATTCCAGCCTCCCCAGGAGCTGGTGCGGATTGTGCCTCATATACTGGAGTGGAGGGTTGGGAAGGGCCTACCTCAGGGTTCCCACAGACCACCTCACATCCCTTAGAAGCTAGGAACTCTTGTTCCACCTGATGTGCTACCTCATCAGGCGTAGGGGACCTGGGTTCCTCCACCATTGGTTCAGGGTCTGAAGAAGAGGGTTCACTTGCCGGCTCCACATCTGCACTTGCACGTGAAGAGTACGATGTGGGGCAGGCACCAGAGACATGTCCCTCCTCCCCGCACAAGTTACACCGCACATCATTGGGACATGTTGCCCTCTCATGCCCTAACTGCAGGCATCTACCACTACGTTTGTTAGGGCATGACTTGGCCTCATGCCCCTCCTCTCTACACTGAAAACAAGTGCGGGGCTAACCGAAATACCTGATGTGGGCCTTCGAACCCCCTATGAACAAGACGGAGGGAATGTCTTTCTTCAGCTCGATACGGAACTGTCTCTTTCCGTTGAGAATTCCGGCCAAATCACCTTCATTATACTTGACTCAACGCCAGTCAGAGACAGTTCCGTACTGCCCTAGAACCCTCGCCACCAGGCCCTGATCCACCTCAAAATTGAGGTATAACACTGTCACTACCACAGAGCGATCATATGGGGTGACAGTCAGACCCTCCACACCCTTAAGGGAGGAAACCCCCTTTAATAGGGCAGCATCAGTCCGGAACTTCAAATCATACGGGATTTCGGGATGCAAGGGCCTGCAGCATCTTTATATCCTTTACCTCTACCTTATTGTTCTTCAACACAGAAAAAACATGCTGGGGTGTAACATTCCCCCTCGACTCAAACTGTAACGTAACGATACTGCTATCCCGACCTCCGGGCATAGCAGCAAAAGTTTGTGGCACAACGCCACGCACCAACTAGAGAGAAAACTTCAGATCAAACCCAGGCAGGGAAAATAAAAAGGAACCCAACACTACACTATAGACAAGGCGTGCTAAAAAACGAGCACGGCTAAACCACGTCCCCAAGCGAGAGACTACACCCAATACCCAACACTTCAGTAAAATGACAGTAGTATATGTTAGTATAACAAGCAGCACAGCACAATGCCAAAATTCAGCACGACCAGCGAGAGTTCCGTGAAACACGTCCGCTCCCGACGAAGACCAGTAGGGCAGTCTCAGTACTGTCTGTGTCCAGGCTTGTATGCAGACTGATAAGGTTCAAGTAGATTTTCGCTCCATAGATGGTCTATTGACGGAGACAGAACAACTTTTTCAATAACCTTTGCAATGAAACTCAAATTTGAAACAGGACGGTAATTCTGGAAGTTGTCCTTTTGCAGAGTACTAGTTGAGGCATAAAACCCTATCTAACTTACGTTTTGTTTCTAACATTTTCTTTTGCAAATTTTGTCATTCCAACAGAAGAACCAAGCACTTAAAAAATTGTTTAGTAACTTTACTTCTGTGTTCAATTCAAATTCAATGTAATCAGAAATGAAACCACGACTGAGATTACTTTGCCATTGTAATCGATTACGATTGCAATAACTACTTCAAAATGTGTAATCGATTGCAATCGTAATTGATTGCAATTACCCCAAGCCTGGGTTGGTGCGTCCTTCCCGTTGTCACAGACTTTTGTGTTCCGCGTATTGTGTGTGGATGGTTCAAAGTTAGCGTTCGTGTTTTTGTCCGGCCGGTTTGATTTGTCTAATTGTGGCAACGTGCCTGCTTCTATGTACGTTTTAAAAAGAAAATCATGCAAGAAGCATAGGTATATGTTAGAAGGAACCCAACTGGAGCTGCCCACAGTCCCACCATCTGAATGGGTCAGAGATGAAATGTTAAACCTTTGCAAAATGATATAATTAGTAGGCTGTATTAGCTGGTATAAACTTCCCCACTGCTTTTTATAAAAAGGCTAACAAACTTTAAAAACCAGGGTTGTTCGGTTTTAACCGGTGCGGTTTAAACCGCCCGGTTAAAACCGGTTCTAACCTGGTTTAAACCGGTCAGTTTTGACCACATAAAAGTGGTCAAAACTGGTCAAAACTCAAAATTTCGTATCTTCAACTAAAATAGATCAGAACTTGTCCAGTAAATGTCACAAACCTTAACTAAAGCCAAGGACAAATAAAACAATACAGTAGGGTAGGGTAAACTAGGGGTTTTTCAACCTACAGGATATTTCCGACCGCCTAAGCCTTTTCTGCAAATTGTAAATATCTTGAAGAAACAACAGTTCCAAAGGCTTTATCAACAAGTAATTTGAACTTATGGCAGTTTAAAATCACCCACCTTTTGACCTGAACCATTTAAAACAAAAAATCTGAACTCAAAGGCCAAATGGAGATGAACTTGGTTAAAAATCGTGTTTTCTTATAATGGTCCATAAGCCACATTGCTTATTTCCACATATCTTTATACCCACACTTTGGATTATTAAGTGGTCCGACTTTATAAACTAAATAAAAAAAAAGTTGGAGGGATGTTGTCACAAACAGAACTTGCTCCCAAATTGTCTGTGTTTCCTTTTAGTGGGGAGGTTGAAAACCACCCGGCACTTCAATATCTAAGGCTATTTTCAACCACCTAGTTTTAAACCTTCATAAAATCATTGAAATTACAGACATTTGATCAATTTTTATTTCAAGAGGCATAATTTATGGTCATTTACCAAATGTTAAAGAGCTATCTTCATTGGTAACTTTTATCACAACATTTGGATGATTACCTCTTATGACCCTAATGAAGTTAATTTTACCATAAATTTGCATGGTTTTCAATAGGGAGATTGGAAATACCCTAAGGTACTGTAGGTTGAAAATAGCCAGTGTTCGACCTCTTTTGTTAACATTTCATATCCCAATAGGAGAAAAACTAATCAAATCAAAGACACAAATAAATTGTAAGTACAGTTATTGGAGGTGCTGATCAAATGTATGTTGGTTCAATTACCTTGCTTGATTTAATTTTAAAAACCAAAACCACTTAAGTGGTCGAAAAACCCCTAATTTACCCTATAGTGTAAGCTTTCTTTGAACTAAAATCCACATTTATTTCACAGGATCCACAACAAACATTCAATTTACCTTCAACTACCGCTATAAAATAAAACATTCAGAATACAGAGTTGAAAACATTTTGAAAACAATTACAATTACATCCTTAAATTAAATATGAAAGAGAAGTTTGGTTATAGACTAGTACACATATATCAAACCCAGCACAATAGGGCATAGTGTAAGATTTCTTTTTACTTAGCACTACACATAATCTGTATAGGGTACTTTCCACATTGCACCATATGCCATTATTGAGAGTATACAATTTTGGGGGTCAAATTAGTAAAATATAATGAGAAACACACCAATCAGCAAGCAAGCAAAACCTAAGTTTTACTACTGACACATCCAAAGCCATTTCTATATCACAGTTGGTTAGATGTATGAATTTATGCTTACTCTTTGTAACAAAAAAAAAAAAGGTTTTGACCGGTTTAAACCAGGTTAAAACCGTTTTGTGGTCGTTTTGACCACTTTTGGAACAACCCTGTTAAAAGCAGCAATTTATCTAATTGCACATTATTAGCAGGACGCAACTGGATACTTTCTTGCCCATCAGCAAACAAAGCTGACCAGAGCCCCACCATCTGAATGGGGCTGATATAACATACGAGATTTATAAACCCTTTAAAAGAAACTTAGTTCTTCATTATAAGATGGAATAAACCAGAGCTGCCAAAATATTTGTCAATCGGCAATGTAAAAAACCAACCACAGCACTGTCTAAACGTAGTGAAAACTTTGTTTGAATATTTAGTACTGAATGTAAATTTGTGGGATGCATAACAGACATATGGCAAAACAAAAATGATAAGATATGTTAACTTGTAAAGAGTGATCTATTTTTTCTATCCGGGTGATAGTTAACTTGTAAATATATTAACTTACCTGTACTTAAAAAATGTCGGTGTTGTACATGTACCTGCCCAATTTGGTGACTCTATATAACACATACGTGTTGGTGTGTCGTAAAACACCACCTAATTAACCCATTTCAATGGATATGTAAACAATTCACAGCTATGTTTTCATCCGGTTCGGTTTCGTTTGTTTGTCTGTGCCCGTTTCTACGCACGTGAAAAACACACTTCCGGTCTCCCCGAATTTCAGGCACTTTTAGATGTGTGTCTTCCATTGTTCAAGAGTCTCATCAGATGATGATCGAAACCATTTCCAATCCAACTGGGTGTGTCCTACTTCACTCCTTTTTCCATGCCACACGATGTGCGTTTGTAAACGGTCATCTCTCTCTCTTGCGGTCCCTCTTCACTGGCGGTTCCCCTCTTGCACGGCGCAAGTCTCCACTCTCAGTTCCTTGATAATGGTGAGGGTTGTGAAGGTGGTTCAGAAGATGGGAGAGTGGTTGAAGACGTTTATGATTGGGGTACTTGGGAAAATGCCAGTTCGGAGGGTGTTGGTCTGAACCAAGCTGATGGGTTGATCCACGGAGGTAGTTGAGGCGAAGTTAAAAATTGGTTCATGGTGCATCTGCAATCGTTAGTCTGGTGACCGTGGAGTGAGTCGAGTTGAAGTAGACGGTTGATAATGTGAAACAGATGGTGTGGACTGTGGTTGGGTGGCAGATTTGGTGGTAAGGCACCTGTAAGAAGTTGATCTGTAGGCGATGGCATTGGAGTCTGAAACCATGGAGATGGTTAGAACCGTGGCGTACCATCATCATTGTTGGATTATACCAAGCAGGCCATTCATATTGATATGAAGGTATGGCAGATGCAGACCACTGTGGTAGTGAAGTTGATGAAGAGACCTTAGTGGTAGTAGTTATCCTTTCTTTTTCTGGGTGGGGTAACCTCCCCTTCCCTGTTTGTAGGTTCTGTAAATTCCAAGGGGTTGTGACTGTGTGATGACGGGGATGATAGCTGCTCCAATGCTGCATGTAATGGGTCATCAGCAAGTGGCTGATCCTCAGGAAGGTTGGTTGATTGCAGGAGTGTAGCTGTACCAACCCTTTTGTCCCCCTTCTTCAATCATAATGGGACAGTGGCATTGTTTATGGTGACCAACACCAGGTTCGGGGCATTTTCTTGCACGTAGACATCCTCCTGTTCCAGTCGCTTTATGTGTGAATGAGCATGTACAATGGCCTGTGGTAATGGAAGTCTTGTTTCCCTTTATTTTCAATGGTCGATTCCTAGACACCTGAAACTCCTTAAAGAGCCGCAAGCCCAGGTATTCAGAGAGGCAATTTTTGTCAGGACTTTCAGCAGCCTACCCGTTGACCATGTAAAGTCTGTCCCCCCAAAAAGGAGGCCATAAAAGGCCATGTTAATTATACATTTTGTGTTTAAAATGTCTTAGATATAATAAAAGCCATTTGCATGTTTCGGTGATCTGTAAAAATTAACACCAAGTACATTAAGATATTTTCAAAACAAAATGAAACCATGTTGTGATCCATATCTAATATTTGGTACATGAACAATTCAACTGGCTGTTGTTCTCACTTTATATATAAAATTGACAACTGCAAAACTGCCTCAATAAGATCCAGCAATGGGCTGACAATGGATTCCGTTTTTTCACGAACAAAGAGGTGCTCATTTGCGTCCCGGACTTGAACTTAAACGCTGTTCACATCCCAGTTATTCTCCAGACTTAAATCTCTCATACTGACTACCCCCCCCCCCAACATCAATGGCTTCGTAAAATCTATATAACAAATCTGAAGAGTATCGGTCACTCACATCTGAAGATATCGTGCGTTTTCGCAATTTTACCGCTGGTCAACTCAAATGACCTTTGACGTCTACAAAAAAAGAAAAAAAAAAATAGGCTTCTTCCTCGCAACATGACAAATCTATATATCAAGTCCCCTACCTGAAGATATCGTGTTTACGAGCAAGTGTCTGTTGAAATTTGTCTCGAAAATGGACTGGGGCGCTGACCGACCAAGGTGTAAGGATCTGTCTGGGAGCTTTCCGTACCTCCCCAATGCAGTCTTTACATGGAAGCGAATAACCCACTTCTCCATTTAAGATAGAAGAAGCTGTCACTCCAGTTTGCCCTCAATATGAGGAGTGATAACCTCAACCCGACCTTTGAGACAACCTTCAACCATAAGTTTAGTAAAATATATGTGAGACAGCCTTCAGCTATCCCTCCATTTGCTCTTAAGATTTACCACAGGTGTGAGGCAGCCCTGACCTTGTGGCACCGTTTTCGTTGCATGATTCTCCCCTTATTCTTGACTCTCTCAAGGAAAGCAAACTTTAAAGAAATTTCTGACATGACTCCCGCCTTGTTTCTGCTTTTTAAGTGCATCGAAACGGCACATACAAAACAAAAACAAAAAACTGAAACCGGATCGGGCAAAAACATCAACGCAAAACCATTTACAGACCGCTAAATCAAACAGAAAATTATGTTCGTTACAGTAACAAGCTATATATACAGATATTTACAAAACTATGTACAGAAAATTATACACACAGATATTAACATACTATTTACAAGCCCCTTACATACCCACCCTATTACAAATTGACCACCACACGAACCCCCCTCACCGAAACGAGTGGACCCCATCGCCTACCGAACGCCGACCTTGGCAAACGAACGAAGTCGGACTCAACCCTCAGCCTCACCTCCGCCTTCACCGATGCCAGGACGACGTCCGCAGGCTTCCCCATCCCCCTAAAAACAACGTTACATCGGTCTCTCCATAAGGCCAGCTTTATGGAGGCCGAAGCAAAGGTAAGTATGCCCTGAATACTTGTATTGCATGGCGGGGGTGAAAGACCATACAAAGCATAGTCCCGGCCGACCGCCCATGTGTTGCCCATCGTCAAGCGATCAGTCAGGACCTGGAACCATTCCCAAAGGAGTGCCACAAATTCACACTGCCAAAACACATGTGACACACTTTCCCACTTTGTGCATCCAGTGCGTGGGCAAATTCCATCTCCAAGACGCCACCGAAGACGCTTGAGATTAGTAACAATCGCATCATGTGCGATTCGCCACAACAGGTCTCGCCTGCGGTAATCTAATGATTTGCTGTGGACCACACGCCACACTTCCGACCCTGAAGCATAGTGATTGGATTGGACCTGGCCAACCAATTCTTCAAAAACAGCCTGGTATAGGTCTCTTGCACTTAACTGCGAAACGTCCCCAACTCTAGATATAATGAGGAGCGTTTCTCTCATTTGACTGTATGCTTCCGGGGGCCTCCAGCTGTGGGGTTCACTGTTACTAAACAGGGAGGGAAAGAACCGACGGAATGATAATCCCCCCCAATAACGGACAAAATAGGCAAAGGGCATTCTGCTGTCTACAGCACTATAAACACACTTGGTCAGGAGAAAACGGAGTTTGGAAGGAAAATGCACAAGGCCCAACCCACCACGCCTAACATCCTGATATACCATCCCTCTTCTTACGAGCTCCGTCTTCCCTGACCATAAAAACCTAAACACAGCCCTCTCGAGACGCAACAGGACACCCTTTGGAGCAGCCAGAACGGTGCCTGGATACCACAAAAGGGGATAAATAAAACGATTGATAACTGTCACCTTTCCGAACAGGCTAATGTGGCGCTCGCCGAAGTCCTTCAACCTAGCTTCCACCAGGTCCACTTTCTCATTCCAGGTAAGTAACTCGGTTTGTCCATAACCAAACCATATGCCGTTTATCCTTATGGCGTCGTCTACCCATGATGCAGCGAAGGGCAGTCTTCTTGACCGCCACTTACCTAGGCGAAGTCCTTTGGTCTTATTGGGATTCAGTCTGGCACCTGTGGCTCTTTGAAACTTAGACAACGTGCCACTAAGGGCCTTGAAGGAAGCTAGGTCGGAGACTACGCATGTGACGTCATCGGCATACTGAAGGCACTTAACTTCAACACCACCGGGAATGTGAAATGGTTGAAACAAAGGCTCTACTTGAAAGGCTCTTGCTATTGATTCACTAAACAATACGTAGAGTAAAGGTGATAGGGGGCACCCCTGCCGTACGCCACGTTGGACACTGAAGGGGTCTGACGGTAGGCCATTAACGATAACCCGACTATTTACACTATTGTACAATAAGGAGGTCCATTTAACAAAAACTGGATTCAAACAAAACTTCTTTAAAATTTTAAAGAGGAATCCATGATCAACCATGTCGAAGGCCTTCTCCTGATCGAGGGAGACAAGGGCACATGGAAGATCACGGTCCATCACGTATTCAACTAAGTCCCGCACCACCCAGAGGTTCTGCTGAATACTGTGTCCCCGCACCGCACAAGTCTGAAAGGACCCTACAAGATCTGGCATAACTATGACTAGCCTGTTGCAAAGGGCTTTCGCCAGAATCTTGTAATCTACATTTAACAAGGTGATTGGCCGTTTGTTTTTCGGTTCGAGGGGGTCTCCTGACTTAGGCAGCAAAGTTATTATGCCTGTGCGCTGCGAGTGGCTCAATGAGCCAGCAAGGAAGCTAGAGACGAATACGTCACGGAGATCATGTGCTACGGTACCCCAGAAGCGTTTATAGAATTCTACTGGAATACCGTCAGACCCAGGTGCCTTTCCGCCTTTCATCTTCGCCACTGCCTTCCAGAGCTCGTCAACAGTCAAAGGGGAGCCAAGTTCATCATTCTGATCTTTAGAGGGGGTTTTGTCAA
This sequence comes from Holothuria scabra, assembly GCA_037179385.1. Lineage (NCBI taxonomy): Eukaryota > Metazoa > Echinodermata > Holothuroidea > Aspidochirotida > Holothuriidae > Holothuria > Holothuria scabra. The sequence goes on along the minus strand of CM074183.1, from coordinate 16,552,073 downwards.
TATTATCTAATAGGGACTTTTGAAGGTCTTCATCGACATCTGCCTGGGTATACAGCTGCTCATAAAAGTTTTTATACACTTCTACAATGTCGAGGGGGTCCTTATGTACCACACCGTGGGCGTCACGGACAGCTTTTATACTGCGATCGATGGCATTCTTTGTGACGTCCCGGTAGAACTTAATGGTTGGTTTCTCCTCCGCCTCCACACAATGCACACGAGCACGAACCCGGGCCCCGTGTAGTTTTCCATCAAGGTACTGTTGGATTGCATGAAGTGCGGAGTGGTCCCCGTTCCTCTCCCTAGAGCAAAGTGAAAGGAACTCCTCCCTTCTTCGACGAGCTCTTGCTACACAATATTCCACTGTAAACTGTTTGATGCGGGTCTTTACATCATCCCACCACTCTAAATCTGTTGAAAAGGCCGGCCTCAAAGTTCGCCACCCTTCGTATCTGGCCTTAAAATCTTTGCTATATTCAGCCTCCGTTAGAATATCTGTGTTCATTTTCCAGAACCCCCTCCCTACTGGCCGTGACTCTGGGGGTGTGAATGAGACAGTAACTGCATCATGGTCCGAAATTGGGCATGACACAACTTCGCAATCACTTGGTGACAGAGCCGTTGGAGCGTACACCCTGTCCAACCTTGAGGCGTCCGTGCCATCAGGGCGGTGCCAAGTGAACACGGACAAGCCAGGATGCTGCACTCTCCAAACGTCAACCATATCGTGATTCTTTGTGAACATGTCCAACTCCACCATACCAACACTACAGCTTGAAGATGTGAAGGTGGACATTCGATCAGTTGAAGTCTCCAGATAGGATACAAGGGGCACAGCCAGGAACGAAGGATGGCAGGGTAGCAAAAAAATTCCTTCTGTCTGTAGGTTGGTTGGGGGCATAAACGTTACATAAGAAGAAGTTCCCGCAAGGATGTTTGATGGTAATGCATACCAACCGGCCCTCATGATCATGATCAACCTTTCCGACCAGGGAAGTCCATCTTGGAGAAACTAAAATGACAGATCCACAGGAAGATGCGGAACCAAAGGAAGCGTACAAACCCCCACCCCATTCGTAGGACCAGGTGTAGACATCGTCCTCATTAACAATGTGAGTCTCTTGGAGGAAAACGAAGTCCACACCCAATGACTTACAAAATTGGAATATTCTGGACCGCTTCCGACTGTCCCTCATGCCGTTTACATTCAGGGTCATGAGGGACAGGGGACCATTCATGAAATGTGGAGTGTGAAATTACAAAACTGTCTCTGACCTGGCCTTTTTGTTACATGGATCTGGTGGTGCTGGTGGCAAAGAAGGACTAACTCCCCCTCCCCGGTCGGAGACCTCCCCTGAGGCCGACCTTTTCAACTTGGGCTCAAGTTCAACGGCCTCACACAAATCAAACCAGCCCTCCCCAGATGGTGGGTCCTTTGGTGGAGGCTCTGAGGCAGGTCCTCCCACATCTGACATGGCAGAGTCAGATTCCGAGTCCGAGGACATTCTAAGGTCGTGCTCCACTGTTTGTATTCCAGCCTCCCCGGGAGCTGGTGGAGAGTGTGACTCAGGTACCGATGTGGAGGGTTGGGAAGGGCCTACCTCAGGGTTCCCACAGACCACTTCACATCCCTTAGAAGCTAGGAACTCTTTGTTCCACCTGATGTGCCACCTCATCAGGCGTAGGGGACCTGGGTTCCTCCACCATTGGTTCAGGGTCTGAAGACAAGGGTTCACTTGCCGGCTCCACATCTGCACTTGCACGCGCAGAGTACGATGTGGGGCAGGCACCAGAGACATGTCCCTCCTCCCCACACAAGTTACACCGCACCTGATTGGGACATGTTGCCCTCTCATGCCCCAACTGCAGGCATCTGCCACAATGTTTGTTTGGGCATGACTTGGCCTCATGCCCCTCCTCCCTACACTGGAAACAGGTGCGGGGCTGGCCGAAATACCTGATGTGGGCCTTAGAACCCCCTATGAACAAGACGGAGGGGATGTCTCGTTTTAGCTCCATACGGAACTGTCTCTTTCCGTTGAGAATACCGGCCAGTTCACCTTCATTATACTTTACCCAACGCCAGTCAGAGACAGTTCCGTATTGTCCTAGAACCCTCGCCACCAGGCCCTGATCTACCTCAAAATTGAGGTACAACACCGTCACCACCACAGAGCGATCATATGGGGTGACAGTGAGACCCTCCACACCCTTAAGGGAGGAAACCCCCTTCAATCGGGCAGCATCAGTCCGGAACTTCAAATCATACGTATTTCGGGATGCAAGGGCCTGCAGCATCTCTATATCCTTAACATCTACCTTATTGTTCTTCAACACAGAAAAAACATGCTGGGGTGTAACATTCCCCCTCGACTCAAACTGCAACTTAACGATACTGCTATCCCGACCTCCGGGCATAGCAGCAAAGGTTTGTGGCCCAAGGCCACGCAGCAACTAGAGAGAAAACTTCAGCACAGCAGATCAAACCCAGGCAGGAAAAAATAAAGGGAACCCAACAAACTATAAACCAGGCGTGCTTTAAAACGAGCACGGCCAAACCACGTCCCCAAGCGAGAGACCACACCCAATATCCAACACTTCGGTAAAACGACAATAGTAGTATATGATAGTATAACAAGCAGCACAGCACAGTACAACACAATGCACAATGCCAAAATTCAGCACGATCAGCGAGAGCTCCGCGAAACACGTCCGCCCTCGACGAAGACCAGAACTGAACTCCCGCCTTGTTTCTGTTTAGGTAGTTTTACCCCAACATCGCTGCTATGTCTAACTTAACCCTATATAACACAAAACCCCATCAAGCTTTTCAGCAATATAAGGCAATGAGCTTAAACACCCTTTGGTAATTAAACTTACTCGGACTAGGTTCAACTACGGAAATCAGTTGTGCTTGCGTGGGTTCGTAGTCACGTGGGCATAGGAGGGAATGAAAGAGGCCCTCCAGATGAATGTCACCAACCCTTACTTGCATCACACTGATTACCGTCCAAAGATCAATGGCTTTGTAAAATTAAAATGGCAAGAACTGTGGGATTCCTTTCCGGAAAACAAACTGTATCGAGTCAAAGCTACGGTTGGAACTGAGGGGAAATGGAGTCCACAGAAAACGGAGGGATGATTAAGTCCTGACTAGGGCCCGCATCGGGCACACTTACCTTCACGGAGATGAAAGACCAACTGCGCAAATACCTTGCGACTGTGCTGTCACCGCCAGTCACATTCTCGTTGACTGCTATGAATACTCCCACATTCGCCAGAAATACTGCACCATACCTAACCTAAAAACCTTGTTTGAACACACTGATTCTTCCCTTGGCTTTCTCAAGGAAAGTAAACTTTATAGAAATTTCTGACATGACTTCCGTCTTGCTTTCTTTTTTAGTAGAATTTGAGCTCTCCCCCCCCCCCCCCACCCCCCGTTTTTACATTTTTACTTTTCCTAACCAGTGCTGTAGTACCCGTACTCGAGTACAAGCTCATGGCCTGGTACCCGTACTCATTGTTTATTTTTCTTCAGACTCGTTCCCGTACTCATGACCTGGTGGGAATAATGAGGTTACCCTTTGCCACAACTGCCTCCGGGGAACCCTTGGGCAAGATGTTCCTGTATATTTGCCGAATGCTTTTTACGTGCTGTTGCCTTCGGGCGTGTTGCTGCCTTCGGGCATGTTGTTGCCCTTGGGCGTGGTGTTGCCCTTCGGGTCTGGGAGAGACCGTGGGGTGCGGTGTGGGATGTTCTTGGTTTTTGTTGTCTTAGGGCGGTGTTTGGTGTTCGGGCGGATGTGGGTGAGTTGGCGGATTGTGCTTTTTAAGTGCATTGAAACGGCACATACAAACAAAAACAAAACTCAAACCGGATCGGGCAGAAACAGAAATGCAAACTATTTACAAACTGCTAAATCAAACAGAAAATTATGTTCATTACAGTAATAAAGCTAACAGGCAACTCAACTGGGTGTTGGGGTGGGTTGGTTGGTTCTTCTTTTCCATTTGTCACAGACCTTTATGTTTCATGTTTTGTGTGTGGTTGGATGCTGGTTTGCGTGTGTGTTTTTGTTCGACCGGTTTGAGTTGCCTGTTAGCTTCAGCGTGCCTGTTTCTATGTACGTTTTAAAAAGAACTTATGACCTGGTACCCGTACCCATACTCGTGACTGGTACCAATACTCATGACCTATTGATACCCATGTCACTGGTCTTTGTACTCACAACTTAGGTTTATAATGGTTGATATTATACTATAATAACCAAAGGTTCTAGTTTTTGTTTCTCCGTGCCTTATTTTGTGTACAAACCTGTATATAGTGTTTCGGTTGAGTTGACGGGTTGTTCGGGTGGGGTTGGTGTGTCGTTTCCGTTTGTGACAGACCTTTTGTCCCGTGTTTTGTGTGTGGATGGTTGATGGTTAGCTTTTGTGTTTTCGTCCGGCTGGGTTAAGTTAGGTCTATTTGTTCATACGTGCCTGTTTCTATGTACGTTTTAAAAAGAAAAAAAACTATAATAACCAAAGGTTCAGGATGGCTCCTAGAGGGTGCATGATTTTACTACATATGGAACTAATCACCACATCAAATTTTGATGATTCCCATCAACACACTTATATATTAAACAGATCAGTGTCCACTACAAATTCTACATTAGTGTGCTTTTTAAGTGCATTGAAACGGCACATACAAAACAAAAACTGAAACCGGATCGGGCAAAAACATAAACGCAAAACTATTTACAGACGGCTAAATCAAACAGAAAATTGTGTTCATTACAGTAATAAGCTATATATACAGATATTTACAAAACTATGGACAGAAAATTATGTCCACTATAGTAACAAAGCTATACACACAGATATTTACATTCTATTTACAACTATTTACAAGCACCTTACAGACCCACCCTATTACAAATTAACCACCACACGGTCCCCCCTCACCGAAACGAGTGGACCCCATCGCCTACCGAACGCCGACCTTGGCAAACGAACGAAGTCGGACTCAACCCTCAGCCTCACCTCCGCCTTCACCGACGCCAGGACGACGTCCGCAGGCTTCCCCATCCCCCTAAAAACAATGTTACATCGGCCGAAACACAGGTAAGTATTCAGCATAGTCCTGGCCGACCGCCCATGTGTTTCCCAACGTCAAGCGATCAGTCAGGACTTGGAACCATTCCCAGAAGAGGGCCACAAATTCACACTGCCAAAACACATGTGGCACACTCTCACACTTTGTGCATCCAGTGCGTGGGCAAATGCCATCTCCAAGACGCCACCGAAGACGCTTGAGATTAGTTACAATCGCATCATGTGCGATTCGCCACAGCAGGTCTCGCCTGCGGTAATCTAATGATCTGCTGTGGACTACACGCCACACTTCCGACCCTGAAGCATAGTGATTGGATTGGACCTGGTCAACGATTGATAACTGTCACCTTTCCGAACAGGCTAATGTGGCGCTCGCCGAAGTCCTTCAACCTAGCTTCCACCAGGTCCACTTTCTCGTTCCAGGTAAGTTACTCGGTTGGCCCATAACCAAACCATATGCCGTTGATCCTTATGGCGTCATCTACCCATGATGCAGCGAAGGGCAGTCTTCTTGACCGCCACTTACCTAGGCGAAGTCCTTTGGTCTTATTGGGATTCAGTCTGGCACCTGTGGCTCTTTGAAACTTAGACAACGTGCCAGTAAGGGCCTTGAAGGAAGCTAGGTCGGAGACTACGCATGTGACGTCATCAGCATACTGAAGACACTTAACTTCAACACCACCGGGAATGTGAAATGGTTGAAACAAAGGCTCTACTTGAAAGGCTCTTGCTAGTGATTCACTAAACAATACGTATAGTAATGGTGATAGGGGGCACCCCTGCCGTACGCCACGTTGGACACTGAAGGGGTCTGAAGGTAGGCCATTAACGATAACCCGACTGTTTACACTATTATACAATAAGGAGGTCCATTTAACAAAAACTGGATTCAAACAAAACTGCTTCAAAATTTTAAAGAGGAATCCATGATCAACCATGTCGAAGGCCTTCTCCTGATCGAGGGAGACAAGCGCACATGGAAGATCACGGTCCATCACGTAATCAACTAAGTCCCGCACCACCCAGAGGTTCTGCTGAATACTGTGTCCCCGCACCGCACAAGTCTGAAAGGACCCTACAAGACCTGGCATAACTGTGCCTAGCCTGTTGCAAAGGGCTTTCGCCAGAATCTTGTAATCTACATTTAACAAGGTGATTGGCCGTTTGTTTTTCGGTTCCAGGGGGTCTCCTGACTTAGGCAGCAAAGTTATTATGCCTGTGCGCTGCGAGTGGCTCAATGAGCCAGCGAGGAAGGCAGAGACGAACACATCACGGAGATCATGTGCTACGGTACCCCAGAAGCGTTTATAGAATTCTACTGGAATACCGTCGGACCCAGGTGCCTTTCCGCCTTTCATCTTCACCACTGCCTTCCAGAGCTCGTCAATAGTCAAAGGGGAGCCAAGTTCATCATTCTGATCTTTAGAGAGGGTCTTGTTAATATTATCTAATAGGGACTTTTGAATGCCTTCATCGACATTTGCCTGGGTATACAGCTGCTCATAAAAGTTTTTATACTCTTCTACAATGTCGAGAGGGTCCTTATGTACCACACCGTGGGCGTCACGGACAGCTTTTATACTTCGATCGATGGCATACTTTGTGACGTCCCGGTAGAACTTAATGGTTGGTTTCTCCTCCGCCTCCACACAATGCACACGAGCACGAACGCGGGCCCCGTGTAGTTTTTATCAAGATACTGTTGGATTGCATGAAGTGCGGAGGGGTCCCCGTTCCTCTCCCTAGAACAAAGTGAAAGGAACTTCTTCGACGAGCTCTTGCTACACAGTATTCCACTGTAAACCGTTTGATGCGGGTCTTTACATCATCCCACCACTCTAAATCTGTTGAAAAGGCCGGCCTCAAAGTTCGCCACCCTTCGTACCTGGCCTTAAAATCTTTGCTATATTCAGCCTCCGTTAGAATATCTGTGTTCATTTTCCAGAACCCCCTCCCTACTGGCCATGACTCTGGGGGTTGGAATGAGACAGTAACTGCATCATGGTCCGAAATTGGACATGCCACAACTTCGCAATCACTTGGTGACAGAGCCGTTGGAGCGTACACCCGGTCCAACCTTGAGGCGTCCGTGCCATCAGGGCGGTGCCAAGTGAACACGGACAAGCCAGGATGGTGCACTCTCCAAACGTCAACCATATCGTGATTCTTTGTGAACATGTCCAACTCCACCATACCGACACTACAGCTTGGAAGATGTGAAGGTGGACATTCGATCAAACCGTGTGTCAGGGACACAGTTGAAATCTCCAGATAGGATACAAGGGGCACAGCCAGGAACGAAGGATGGCAGGGTAGCAAAAAAATTCCTTCTGTCTGTAGGTTGGTTAGGGGCATAAACGTTACATAAGAAGAAGTTCCCGCAAGGATGTTTGATGGTGATGCATACCAACCGGCCCTCATGATCATGATCAACCTTTCCGACCAGGGAACTCCATCTTGGAGAAACTAATATGACAGATCCACAGGAAGATGCGGAACCAAAGGACGCGTACAAACCCCCACCCCATTCGTAGGACCAGGTGTAGACATCGTCCTCATTAACAATGTGAGTCTCTTGGAGGAAAACGAAGTCCACACCTAATGACTTACAAAATTGGAATATTCTGGACCGCTTCCGACTGTCCCTCATGCCGTTAACATTCAGGGTCATGAGGGACAGGGGACCATTCATGAAATGTGGAGTGTGAAATTACAAAACTGTCTTTGACCTGGCCTTTTTATTACATGGATCTGGTGCTGGTGGCATAGAAGGACTAACTCCCCCTCCCCGGTCGGACACCTCCCCTGAGGCCGACCTTTTCAACTTGGGCTCAAGTTCAACGGCCTCACACAAATCAAACCAGCCCTCCCCAGATGGTGGGTCCTTTGGTGGAGGCTCTGAGGCAGGTTCTCCCACATCTGACATGGCAGAGTCAGATTCCGAGTCCGAGGACATTCTAAGGTCGTGCTCCACTGTTTGTATTCCAGCCTCCCCGGGAGCTGGTGGAGAGTGTGACTCAGGTACTGATGTGGAGGGTTGGGAAGGGCCTACCTCAGGTTTCCCACAGACCACCTCACATCCCTTAGAAGCTAGGAACTCTTGTTCCACCTGATGTGCCACCTCATCAGGCGTAGGGGACCTGGGTTCCTCCACCATTGGTTCAGGGTCTGAAGACAAGGGTTCACTTGCCGGCTCCACATCTGCACTTGCACGCGCAGAGTACGATGTGGGGCAGGCACCAGAGATATGTCCCTCCTCCCCACACAGGTTACACCGCACATCATTGGGACATGTTGCCCTCTCATGCCCCAACTGCAGGCATCTGCCACAACGTTTGTTTGGGCATGACTTGGCCTCATGCCCCTCCTCCCTACTCTGGAAACAGGTGCGGGGCTGCCCAAAATACCTGATGTGGGCCTTAGAACCCCCTATGAACAAAACGGAGGGGATGTCTTTTAGCTCCATTGAGAATACCGGCCAGTTCACCTTCATTACACTTTACCCAACGCCAGTCAGAGACAGTTCCGTATTGTCCTAGAACCCATTATTTCTACCCATTTAATTCTACATTAACATCTATGCAATTTTCAAACTAAATCCTATTGTTAATTAATGTACCTTCCCTCCATGCTAGCTCCTATTTTATTTACTATAATGCTACCTGCCCAGTTACAAATGTCATCATACTCATACTGATGAGTTCAGTTCAGGTCTTCGTCGAGAGCGGACGTGTTTTAACGGTGCTCTCGTCGATTGCTCGTGCTGAATTTTAGCATTGTACTGCTGCGCTGTGTTGGCGTACTTGTTATACTAGGCTATACTATACTACTGTCATATTGTTAAGTGTTGGGTCTAGTTTCTCTCTTGGGGACGTGGTTTGGTCGTGCTCTTTTGATGCTATGCCCGAAGGTCGGGATAGCACAATTGTTAAGTTAGAGTTTAAGTCGGGGGTGAGTGTTCCTCCGGCGCAAGTGTTTACCTTGTTAAAGAATAAGGGTGTTGAAGTTAAAGAAATAGAGATGTTGCAGGCGCTTGCGACCCGCAACACGTACGACCTAAAGTTCATGTCTGATGCTGCCCGTCTTAAAGGCGTGTCTTGCCTGAAGGGGGCAGAGGGGCTCACTGTCACCCCATATGACCGCTCTGTGTTGGTGACAGTGCTGTTTCTGAACTTTGAGGTCGAGCAGCGCCTGGTTGAGAGGGTTCTGGGCCAGTACGGGGCTGTCTCTGACATGCGAATGTGTGTTTACAATGAGGGTGAATTAAAGGGCATTCTGAACGGCAAGAGACAGTTCCGTATGGAATTACATAAAGATATTCCATCCTGTCTGTTTATAGGGGGTTCGAAGGCCCACATAAGGTACTTCAGGCAGCCCCGCACCTGCTTTCATTGTTCAAAGGAGGGGCACGGGGCCAGGTCTTGTCCCAACAAACGTTGTGGCAGGTGCCTTCTAGTGGGGCACGACAAGACTGATTGTCCCAACGAGGTGCGGTGCAACCTTTGTGGCAAGGATGGACATATCTCTGGTGCTTGTCCCACGTCATACTCTGCCCGTGCCAGTGCAGATGTGAGGCAGGCACCCGACCCCTTGCAATCAGGCCCAGAATATTCCACACAGGAATTGGAGGAGGCGGCTCAGGAAGTGGAACAGGATTTCCTCGCCTCCAAACAGTGTGAGGCGGGAACTGGGTCTCCAGAGGCAGACTCTCCACCATCATCACCAACCCCCGGGGAGGCTGATGTGACAACAGTGAAGGAGGACCTCCAGCTCTCCTCGGACTCTGAATCCATAACTGCAATGTCAGAGGATGGAGAGCCTACCTCAGAGCCCCCTCCAAAAGATCCACCATCAGGGGAGGGCTGGTTTGACTCGTGTGAGGGTTTTGAGTCAGACTCCCCACTCAAGAGGTCGGCCTCAGGTGAGATACCGGACCCTGGAGTTCACCACACAGGGACACACGACCAACAATAAAAAGGCCAGGTCCCAGGAAAATACGTAGCCAATTATTTCACCATGGCTGATTCCCTGTCCCTCTTGACCCTGAATGTTAATGGCTTGAGGGACAGTCGGAAGCGATCCAGAATATTTCAGTTTTGTAGATCACTGGGTGTGGACTTCGTTTTCCTCCAGGAGACCCATATTGTAAATGAGGATGATGTCCACACCTGGTCCTTTGAATGGGGTGGGGGTTTGCATGCTTCCTTTGGTTCCTCGATGTCATGTGGTTCGGTAATTTTAGTTTCGCCGAGGTGGACTTCTCTGGTCGGAAAAGTTGATTCTGATCACGAGGGTCGGTTGGTGTGCGTAACAATAAAACATCCATGTGGAAGCTTCTTCCTGTGTAACGTTTACGCACCCAATCGGCCTTCAGATAGAAGGAACTTCTTCATGACCCTGCCATCCTTTGTTCCTGGCAGTGCCCCTTGTATCCTGGCTGGAGATTTTAACTGTGTCCCCGACGAGCAGCTTGACCGTATGTCCTCTTGTACGTCTTCGGGCTGTGGCGGAATTGGACATGTTTACAAAGAATCACGACAGGTTGACATTTGGAGAGTGCAACATCACGGTTTGTCCGTGTTCACTTGGCACCGGCCTGATGGCACGGACGCCTCAAGGTTGGACCGGGTGTACTCTCCCCTGGCTTTGTCTCCGAGTGATTGTGAAGTTGTGGCATGTCCAGTTTCGGATCATGATGCAGTTACTGTCTCCTTCCAACCCCCTGAGTCATGGCCTTCAGGGAGGGGGTTCTGGAAAATGAATACAGACATTCTAACGGAGGCTGACTATAACGAACAATTGAAAGTCAGGTACGAAGGGTGGTGAACATTGAGACCGGTCTTCCTAACGGGTTTAGAGTGGTGGGATGATGTAAAGTCTCGCATCAAGCAGTTCACATAAGTATTGTGTAGCAAGAGCTCGTCGAAGAAGGGAAGAGTTCTTTTCGCTCTGCTCTAGAGATAGGAACGGGGACCTCTCCGCGCTCCATGCCATCCAGCAGCACCTTGATCAGAAATTGCACGGGGCCCGTGTTCATGCTCGCGTGCATTGCGTGGAGGCGGGGGAAAAGCCAACCATCAAATTTTACCAGGACGTCACAAAGTATGCCATTGATCGCCGCATAAAAGCAGTTCGTGACGTCCATGGTATCGTACAGAAGGACCCCCTCGACATTGTCGAAGTATATCAGAACTTCTATAAACAGTTGTACACCCACCCAGATGTTGACGAGGTCCTTCAAAAGTCCCTTTTAGATAATATTAATAAGTTCCCCTCTACAGAGCAGAACGATGGACTTGGTTCCCCCTTGACTGTCGACGAGCTCTGGAAGGCGGTGAAGAAAATGAAGGACGGAAAGTCGCCTGGGTCGGACGGTGTCTCCGTGGAATTCTACAAACGCTTTTGGGGTACCGTTGGACACGATCTCCGCGATGTTTTCATCTCTGCCTTCCTTGCTGGTTCGTTGAGCCCCTCGCAGCGCACAGGCGTAATAACTTTGTTACCCAAGTCTGGAGACCCCCTTGAACCGAAAAACAAGCGCCCGATCACGCTGTTAAATGTGGACTACAAGATCCTGGCGAAAGCCCTTTGCAACAGGTTAGGTACTGTCATGCCGGATCTTGTAGGGCCTTTTCAGACATGTGCGGTGCAGGGACACAGTATTCAGCAGAACCTCTGGTTGGTGCGGGACTTAGTAGAGTATGTAATGGACCGTGATCTTCCATGCGCGCTTGTCTCCCTCGATCAGGAGAAGGCCTTCGACATGGTTGATCACGGTTTTCTTTTTAAAAACTTAAAGAAGTTTTGTTTGAACTCCGGTTTTGTTAAATGGATTGCTTTATTGTATAATAATGTATATAGTCGTGTAATTGTTAATGGGATACCGTCGGACCCCTTCAGGGTTCAACGTGGGGTACGGCAGGGATGTCCCATGTCACCTTTACTCTATGTATTGTTTAGTGAATCCCTCACAAGGGCCCTTCAAGAAGAGTCTTTGTTCCGACCCTTTCATATTCCTGGTGGAGCAACAGTCCAGTGCCTCCAGTATGCCCATGATGTCACGTGTGTAGTCTCTGACCTAGCTTCCTTCAGGGCCCTGTCTGACACCCTGTCTACCTTTCAAAGAGCGACTGGTGCCAGACTGAACCGCGCAAAGACCAAAGGACTCCGTTTGGGTAAGTGGCGGTGGAAACAACTGCCCTTCGTGGCATCTTGGGTGGACGATGCCATGGAAAATCAATGGTATATGGTTTGGTTACGGCTCACCTGGGCCACTTACCTGGAACGAGAAGGTGGACCTGGCGGAGGCTAGGATGACAGACTATGGGGAGCGCAACATTAGTCTAATGGGGAAAGTAACAGTTATTAATCGTTTCATTTATCCTCTCTTGTGGTACCCGGGCACTGTTGTGGCTGCTCCAGAGGGTGCCCTTGTGCGACTTGAGAGGGCCGTTTTTAAGTTCCTATGGTCAGGGAAAACGGAGCTGGTCAGAAGAAAGTTTGTGTACCAGGAACTTAGACATGGGGGCCTGGGCCTTGTGCATTTTCCCTCAAAGCTCCGTTTTCTCCTGGCAAGGTGTGCGTTTAGTGCTGTCGACAGTGAGATGCCCTTTGCATACTTTGTCCGTTATCGGGGGGGATTGTCATTCCGTGGGTTCTTTCCGTCCCTGTTTAGTAATAGTATGCCCCACAGCGGGAGACCCTTGAAGACATATTGTCACATGAGGGATACTCTCCGTATGATGTCAACTGTGGGGGAGGTTTCGCAGTCCAGCGCGGGGGACCTGTACCGGGCAATTTTTGATGACTTAGCTGGCAGGGTCCATCAAAGCGACTATGCCTTACAGCCAGAAGTGTGGACCGTAGTGCACAGCAAGTCACTAGACTACCGCCGGCGAGACCTGCTGTGGCGAATAGCACATGATGCCATTTGTAACCAATCTCATGGGCCTTCGGTGGCGTCTTGGAGATGGCATATGCCCCCGCGCTGGATGTACAAAGTGGGAGAGTGTGCCCCATGTGTTTTGGCATTGTGAGTTTGTGGCCCTCCTCTGGGAGTGGTTTCAAGCCCTGGCTGACCGGCTAACGTTTTGCAACACTTGGGCGGTCAACCAGGACTATGCATTGTATGGTCTATCGCCCCCACCATGCAATACAAGTGTTCGTGGCATACTGACCTTTGTTTCGGCCTCCATCAAGCTGGCTGTTTGGAGAGACCGATGTAATATTGTTTTTAGGGGGGAAGGGAGGCCTGCCGACTTTGTTCGTTTGCCGAGATCCACGTTCGGCAGACGTTGGGGGCCAATTGTTTCGGTGCGGGCGGGCGGGTGATGGGTGATAGTTAATTTGTAAAGAGGCCTGTGTTTTGCTTCTCGGGGACGGTCTATGTAAATGTTTTCTGCTTGACTTGGTAATGTGTAAATAGGTGTGCGCTTTTTAAGTGCATTGAAACGGCACATACAAAACAAAAACTGAAACCGGATCGGGCAAAAACATAAACGCAAAACTATTTACAAACTGCTAAATCAAACAGAAAATTATGTTCATTACAGTAATAAGCTCTATATACAGATATTTACAAAACTATGTACAGAAAATTATACAGATATTTACATACTATTTACAAGGTGTTTGTAAATAGCCCTGGGTACTGGGTTGGGGTCTGGGTGGGTTTTGTAAATTATTGACACAAAAACCTTTGTTTGCGTCCGTGAATTCTGTACATAGTTCAAGTTATCATTTTGTCCCGTCTGGTCCGAGTTCTCTTATTGGTTCTGCGTGCCCGTTTCTATGTACGTAAAAAGCACACCATACTGATAAATTCATACCTGTAGCTTACTCAAAACACATCAACGGTCAGTTTTACTACCATACTTGGACCTAGCTGGTACCCGTACCCCTACTCATGAAGTTCAGTTCTGGTCTTCGTCGAGAGCGGACGTGTTTCACGGAGCTCTCGCTGATCGTGCTGAATTTTGGCATTGTGCTGTACTGTGCTGCTTGTTATACTAACATATACTACTATTGTCGATTTACCGAAGTGTTGGATATTGGGTGTGGTCTCTCGTTTGGGGACGTGGTTTGGCCGTGCTCGTTTTAAAGCACGCCTGGTTTATAGTTTTTTGTAGGGTCCCCTTTATTTTTTCCCTGCCTGGGTTTGATCTGCTGTGCTGAAGTTCATGAGGAATTTCTTACCCTATCAGTTATTTCACCCGAGTCCCCACCAAAAGGGAGGTTTGGTGGGGTAATCAAATTTTACCCGACTTCCTGCTTAACTCATTCAAGCAAGCTCCAAGAAACCACAAACTTGATAAGAGGCAGCTAGAGGAAGATGTGAACAAAGGCTGAATAATACCAGTCAGATGTGGCAGTGTTTGCGAGGTGTGAAAGTCAAGCAGTATAGGCCATTTCTTATCTGGTTTTTATTGACCTTTGTTCACTGAAGCAAAAAGGTGTGGACAGAGTTTTTATAGGCAGGGAAATTCAACATGGCTGCGTGGCCTTGTGCCACAAACCTTTGCTGCTATGCCCGGAGGTCGGGATAGCAGTATCGTTAAGTTACAGTTTGAGTCGAGGTGCGGTGTAACCTGTGTGGGTAGGAGGGACATGTCTCTGGTGCCTGCCCCACATCGTACTCTGCGCGTGCAAGTGAAGATGTGGAACCGGCAAGTGAACCCTTGTCTTCAGACCCTGAACCAATGGTGGAGGAACCCAGGTCCCCTACGCCTGATGAGGTGGCACATCAGGTGGAACAAGAGTTCCTAGCTTCTAAGGGATGTGAAGTCGTCTGTGGGAACCCTGAGGTAGACCCTTCCCAACCCTCCACATCGGTACCTGAGTCACACTCTCCACCAGCTCCCGGGGAGACTGGAATACAAACAGTGGAGCACGACCTTAGAATGTCCTCGGAATCTGACTCTGCCATGTCAGATGTGGGAGGACCTGCCTCAGAGCCTACACCAAAGGACCCACCATCTGGGGAGGGCTGGTTTGATTTGTGTGAGGCCGTTGAACCTGAGCCCAAGTTGAAAAGGTCGGCCTCAGGGGAGGTGTCCGACCGGGGAGGGGGAGTTAGTCCTTCTGTGCCACCAGCACCAGATCCATGTAATAAAAAGGCCAGGTCAGAGACCGCTTTGTAATTCGACACTCCACATTTCATGAATGGTCCCCTGTACCTCATGACCCTGAATGTTAACGGCATGAGGGACAGTCGGAAGCGGTCCAGAATATTCCAATTTTGTAAGTCATTGGGTGTGGACTTCGTTTTCCTCCAAGAGACTCACATTGTTAATGAGGACGATGTCTACACCTGGTCCTACGAATGGGGTGGGGGTTTGTACGCTTCCTTTGGTTCCGCATCTTCCTGTGGATCTGTCATTTTAGTTTCTCCAAGATGGACTTCCCTGGTCGGAAAGGTTGATCATGATCATGAGGGCCGGTTGGTATGCATTACCATCAAACATCCTTGCGGGAACTTCTTCTTATGTAACGTTTATGCCCCCAACCAACCTACAGACAGAAGGAATTTTTTTGCTACTCTGCCATCCTTCGTTCCTGGCTGTGCCCCTTGTATCCTATCTGGAGACTTCAACTGTGTCCCTGACACACGGTTTGATCGAATGTCCACCTTCACATCTTCAAGCTGTAGTGTCGGTATGGTGGAGTTGGACATGTTCACAAAGGATCACGATATGGTTGACGTTTGGAGAGTGCGGCATCCTGGCTTGTCCGTGTTCACTTGGCACCGCCCTGATGGCACGGACGCCTCAAGGTTGGACAGGGTGTACGCTCCAACGGCTCTGTCACCAAGTGATTGCGAAGTTGTGGCATGTCCAATTTCGGACCATGATGCAGTTACTGTCTCATTCAGACCCCCAGAGTCATGTCCAGTAGGGAGGGGGGTTCTGGAAAATGATATTCTAACGGAGATATTCTAACGGAGGCTGAATATAGCAAAGATTTTAAGGCCAGATACGAAGGGTGGCGAACTTTGAGGCCGGCCTTTTCAACAGATTTAGAGTGGTGGGATGATGTAAAGACCCGCATCAAACAGTTTACAGTGGAATATTGTGTAGCAAGAGCTCGTCGAAGAAGGGAGGAGTTCCTTTCACTTTGCTCTAGGGAGAGGAACGGGGACCATTCCGCACTTCATGCAATCCAACAGTACCTTGATGGAAAACTACACGGGGCCCGGGTTCGTGCTCGTGTGCATTGTGTGGAGGCGGAGGAGAAACCAACCATTAAGTTCTACCGGGACGTCACAAAGAATGCCATCGATCGCAGTATAAAAGCTGTCCGTGACGCCCACGGTGTGGTACATAAGGACCCTCTCGACATTGTAGAAGTGTATAAAAACTTTTATGAGCAGCTGTATACCCAGGCAGATGTCGATTAAGACCTTCAAAAGTCCCTATTAGATAATATTGACAAAACCCCCTCTAAAGATCAGAATGATGAACTTGGCTCCCCTTTGACTGTTGACGAGCTCTGGAAGGCAGTGGCGAAGATGAAAGGCGGAAAGGCACCTGGGTCCGACGGTCTTCCAGTAGAATTCTATAAACGCTTCTGGGGTACCGTAGCACTTGATCTCCGTGACGTATTCGTCTCTGGCTTCCTTACTGGCTCATTGAGCCACTCGCAGCGCACAGGTATAATAACTTTGCTGCCTAAGTCAGGAGACCCCCTCGAACCGAAAAACAAACGGCCAATCACCTTGTTAAATGAAGATTACAAGATTCTGGCGAAAGCCCATTGCAACAGGCTAGGCACAGTTATGCCAGATCTTGTAGGGTCCTTTCAGACTTGTGCGGTGCGGGGACACAGTATTCAGCAGAACCTCTGGGTGGTGCGGGACTTAGTTGAATACGTGATGGACCGTGATCTTCCATGTGCCCTTGTCTCCCTCGATCAGGAGAAGGCTTTCGACATGGTTGATCATGGATTCCTCTTTAAAATTTAAAAGAAGTTTTGTTTGAATCCAGTTTTTGTTAAATGGACCTCCTTATTGTACAATAGTGTAAATAGTCGGGTTATCGTTAATGGCCTACCGTCAGACCCCTTCAGTGTCCAACGTGGCGTACGGCAGGGGTGCCCCCTATCACCTTTACTCTACGTATTGTTTAGTGAATCAATAGCAAGAGCCTTTCAAGTAGAGCCTTTGTTTCAACCTTTTCACATTCCCGGTGGTGTTGAAGTTAAGTGCCTTCAGTATGCCGATGACGTCACATGCGTAGTCTCCGACCTTGCTTCCTTCAAGGCCCCTAGTGGCACGTTGTCTAAGTTTCAAAGAGCCACAGGTGCCAGACTGAATCCCAATAAGACCAAAGGACTTCGCCTAGGTAAGTAGCGGTCAAGAAGACTGCCCTTCGCTGCATCATGGGTAGACGACGCCATAAGGATAAACGGCATATGGTTTGGTTATGGGCAAACCGAGTTACTTACCTGGAATGAGAAAGTGGACCTGGTGGAAGCTAGGTTGAAGGACTTCGGCGAGCGCCACATTAGCCTGTTCGGAAAGGTGACAGTTATCAATCGTTTTATTTGTCCCCTTTTGTGGTATCCAGGCACCGTTCTGGCTGCTCCAAAGGGTGTCCTGTTGCGTCTCGAGAGGGCTGTGTTTAGGTTTTTATGGTCAGGGAAGACGGAGCTCGTAAGAAGAGGGATGGTATATCAGGATGTTAGGCGTGGTGGGTTGGGCCTTGTGCATTTTCCTTTCAAACTCCGTTTTCTCTTGACCAAGTGTGTTTATAGTGCTGTAGACAGCAGAATGCCTTTTGCCTATTTTGTCCGTTATTGGGGGGGGATTATCATTCCGTCGGTTCTTTCCCTCCCTGTTTAGTAACAGTGAACCCCACAGCTGGAGGCCCTCGGAAGCATACAGTCAAATGAGAGAAATGCTCCTAATTATATCTAGAGTTGGGGACGTTTCGGAGTTAAGTGCAAGAGACCTTTACCAGGCTGTTTTTGAAGAATTGGTTGGCCAGGTCCAATCCAATCACTATGCTTCAGGGTCGGAAGTGTGGCGTGTGGTCCACAGCAGATTATTAGATTACCGCAGGCGAGACCTGTTGTGGCGAATCGCACATGATGCGATTGTTACTAATCTCAAGCGTCTTCGGTGGCGTCTTGGAGATGGAATTTGCCCACGCACTGGATGCACAGGGTGGGAAAGTGTGTCACATGTGTTTTGGCAGTGTGAATTTGTGGCCCTCCTTTGGGAATGGTTCCAAGTCCTGACTGATCGCTTGACGATGGGCAACACATGGGCGGTCGGCCGGGACTATGCTTTGTATGGTCTTTCACCCCCGCCATGCAATACAAGTATTCAGGGCATACTTACCTTTGCTTCGGCCTCCATAAAGCTGGCCTTATGGAGAGACCGATGTAACGTTGTTTTTAGGGGGATGGGGAAGCCTGCGGACGTCGTGCTGGCATCGGTGAAGGCGGAGGTGAGGCTGAGGGTTGAGTCCGACTTCGTTCGTTTGCCAAAGTCGGCGTTCGGTAGGCGATGGGGTCCACTCGTTTCGGTGAGGGGGGGGGGGGCGTGTAGTGGTCAATTTGTAATAGGGTGGGTATGTAAGGGGCTTGTAAATAGTATGTAAATATCTGCGTGTATAACTTTCTGTAGATAGTTTTGTAAATATCTGTATATATAGCTTATTACTGTAATGAACATAATTTTCTGTTTGATTTAGCAGTCTGTAAATAGTTTTGCGTTTATGTTTTTGCCCGATCTGGTTTCAGTTTTTGTTTTTGTTTTGTATGTGCCGTTTCAATGCACTTAAAAAGCACCCCTACCCATGACCTTGTACCCGTACTCTTACTCATGGTCCCGTACTCACACTACAACACTGACCCAAACATTGTAACTGTACAACTTGGTGACACCATATAACACATTCGTGTTGGTGTGTCGTTAAACCCCATCTAACTAACAACAAGCGTCACAAACACACACATACATACACACACGTCACCATCGCACAAGCAGGCAATCAAAAATCGGACATGACCCCCGTCTTCCTGCTTTCTTTATAGTAGGATTTGATCCCCCTGTTACACATTTCTTTTACTTTGCCCTCTTTTAGGTAGTTTTACCCCAACAATGTAACTTACCAACTTGGTGACACTATACACCACATTTGTGTTGGTGTGTCATGAAACCCCATCTAACTTCATCAAGTTATATCTGGCTTGAAATAATCGTATAACACTTTATTTACATAACAAGTACGTTTTGTCGTGTGGACTGGTATCTCAAGTTTTACCTGTCTTGACATGGATATAAGAAACTTGATATAATGAAACTTATATACGGTTTCATATCTTGCTTCACATGGCCATGTTCAGTAAATCCCTTCTTACTGAGATTTCGACGAAGCAAACTTGAAGTCGAACCCAGCGAAATTACCGCTGGGAGCTAGGTTTGACCAACGACGGATGATGGCAATTATCCCTATCTTAAAGATCGTCAACATGTGCATCCACTGATTTTCACCACTCTGGTTCATGCTGCTCTTTCTACTCTTTCTACCTTTATAACTTCGTTCTCTCCACCCCCACCCCCCTTTGTATGGGACAAGAAACTTCAAGTTTGCCGTTTTTTGAGACTATAGAGTAGTGTGATTTATAACATGGATTTTTGCAAGAAATTTGAAAACTTCCTTTATTAATACCAGGAAGGCAGTTATATCTAAAAGGACCCAATTATACTGTCTGTAACGTTTAATGTACTTACTGTGGCGAATGTCAGAGCCATGGAGTAGTCTGACACAATAAAGCTCATCCTAGGCTGGTTTGGAGATTCTGTTGGAAGGAAAGCAAATTGTGGACTGTTATGATTGAGACCAAAGAAAACAAATTTCTGGCACTTATGCGCATCATCGAAAATACTTGTACAGTTCAAACTTTTGTATGAAACAAGCAGAAGCTTATTTTATTTTATGGTAAATTTCAAAATGACCTTTTAAATTTTCCAGCTAATGATCCCCCCTGCGGGTTTGGGGATATAGAATTGGTGCGCTGCTTCCTCAGCATGTCGTAAAGGCGACTTACAGGGACGATTCGTTTGCCGTGAGTCGCTGCTTTCCGATGTTTTGCTGACAACTAAAGCACCAACTGAACCATGTATTCACCACCAAGTGGACCTTCCTTTAGTGTTACAGAAAGTGATTTTCTCAGAAGGCGGCTGCTTAATCAGGTCAATCGGGGTTACTGATTCATTAAGTTGCCTTGAGTATATCACCTGTGTAACCCTGGCATCGGTTTGTGATGAACTATTTCACTAACCTTTCATGTCCCCTTCCTGGGCTCCATGGTGGGTGGGAAGCACAGGTGGTAAATTTCATTCATCTAATATGAATTCAGGAGTTCTTTTGAAAACGTACATAGAAACAGGCACTTATGAACAAATAAACGTTTCAGGAGTGACTTTGGGTCCAGCTCTGACCCAAGTCAATCCTAATTGGTCAAGGTTTGTTGTTGTCACTAGCAGTGGTGAAGACGAGACTCCTATCAAGCATGTCACCTTTTGCTGTCAACTAAGCAATTCAGGGAATTGTCGGCACCCCAAAATCGATGACGATACTCCGCTCGGGAGATTTTCCGGTTCGGGTGACCCCCCACAGGTCCCTTAGTACATCAAAGGGTGTCATCAGATGCCAGGACATCAAGAACTGTTCTGATGAAGATCCTGGCTTCTCAACATGTTAGTCAGTTTCACAGGATTTCAGTGGTTAGGGAGAGTTAAGGGAGTGGTTAAGGAAGAACACGGGTAACTTCAACACCCCAAACCACCTAAAACACTAAAAATTGCATATTTGCAGGTCAGGGTTGACATGTACATCCCCAGCGAAGATGTCTGTTGCAACCCAAACTGAAATGACTTGGCCCAGGGGCAGCAGCTTTCCGAAGCCCATTACAGTAACCTTTCCGAAGCCATCAGAGCAGCCTACATCATCTAAAGCTATGCAGACAATGACGAAACCAAAGGCAGAACCCATAAAAGCTAGAGGCACACCTAGGATTAAGATTCAAACTAAAATAAGGAAAGGGTTGGATGACCCCGTTCAACTGTGAAACAAATTTGGAACGTTGGAGGGGAGAGAGAGAGAAAAGGAAGAGCACAACAGTTCCACACTCCACTGTCCATCTAAACACTAACTTGCAAGCTGTGGCCACTAACTTCACCGCGCCGTAGTGTGTGACCGGTGTACATTCCACCGAGGTATAGCCTGAAACGAGATGACTAAGAAATGCTACTAAACCAGCTGCCCACCCCATTCCTACCATTGGGTGATTTTAACCCTTTACCGTTGTGCTCCAATCGGGGCATATTTGCGCACCTCGGGAGTGGGCGGAAAAGCGGACGTAGCACGCCCCGCATCAGCTTCCGTAGGCTATTGACCCGTGACCTTAAACTATTGTTTCTCTCGTTGTTGTGACCGAATTTTCGGGTAGCTACTCGCAGTTTCGAGCTCTGCGTGAAACAGTAAAGATGGGTGACGTCCGCGCTCTCCGTATGGGGCCAAAAGGACCCAAACAACGGTAAAGGGTTAATGCGCCCAGTGACATGTGGGGCTGTAATTACACCGATCAGTCTGGTGGATTGATTGAATCCGTGATTGCTGCCTCGGATCTTTGCCCCTGCATTTACATTCACGCAGCCTCTGGGTCTCGTTCTGCAATTCTGATGGACCTTCAGTGGAGAGTCGATGACGACCATTGTGGAAGTGACCGCTACCCCTTTTATTAGATAAGAAAAAGTCCCCAGGTGGCGGCTCCAAAAAGCCGACTGGTCTGAATTTAGGCAACTCTGCCAAAGGGAGATCGTCAGGGATTTTTACTTTTGGTGAATATAGCCAGATGCAAGGTATCCTTAATGGCAGGAGACAGTTCCGTATGGTGCTGAAAAAGGACAACTCCGTCCATCCTCTTCATGGGGGGTTCGAAGGCTCACGTAAGGCATTTGGGGCAGCCCCGTACCTGTTTTAAATGTGGAGGGGCACGAAGCCAAGTCGTGTCCCAATAGACGCTGTGGCACCCAATGGAGTGCGGTGCAACCTTTGTGGGGAGGAGGGACATGTGTCCTTCATCATACTCGGCTCGTGTCGGTGGGGATGCAAGGCCGGCACCAGAACTCGTGCAATCAGTTCCAGATTTTTCCACTCAGGAACTGGAGGAGGCAGCACATGAGGTGGAGCAGGATTTTCTAGCCTCCAAGAGATGTGAGGGTAGGGTAGCAGTGGGTGTGTTCAGGTTGTCTCCGCCGTCCTCCCCACTGACACCTGAGGAGGAAGAAGTGATGATGGTTGAGGAGGACCTTCGGCACTCCTCAGATTTCGACTCTGCAGATGGTGGATAGCCTGTCTTAGAGTCTTCTCCCAGGGAGCCACCATCAGGGGAGGGCTGGTTTGATTTTTGTGAGGGTGGGGCTCCGGAGCCTTCACTAAAGAGGTTGATTAATGATCTCTCTGGTGATGACCATTCTGGGCCACCTATACCGAGCCCAAGGAGGAAAGTGGTGAAGCCCCAGGTAGATACGTAGAGAAGTGGTACCTCGTGATTTGGCCTCCAGAGGGTGGGGTGAGTTGTTTTTGATTTGTTTTAGAGGTTGGTGTCGGGTGGTAAGTTTGGGGGTTTGTTGGGGTGGGGTTTGGACCGTCAACGTTCATGACCGTCCTTTTCGTTGTGACGATCGTTTTCATTCCGTGCTTTACTGTATGTGTGGGTGGTTCGTGATTGGTTTTGTTGGTTTGGTGTTGGTCTTGTGTCGGGTGGTGAGTTGGGATGGGGTTTGGTGCGTCTTGAAGTTCATGACAGACGTTTTCGTTCCGTGTTCCTGTGTAGATGGTCATAGCCGTTGTGTTTTTGTCCGGCCGGTTTGGGTTGTCCTTTTGTTGCAACGTGTTTGTTTCGATGTACGTGAGACAACCTTCAGCCATAGGTTCAGTGACATATATATGAGTAAGTCCATCAGCTATCCCTCATTCGCCATTCGCGTTGGGGAAGATTTGCCACGAGTATGCGGGAGCCCTAATTTTGTGGCACGGTTTTCGTTGCCACACCACCTTGGAAGAAGTCCACTTGTGTTTCATGCTATCTTCAATGAGCTGAGGCAAAAATATGATCAGTATCATACAATCTGTAAGTACCATCAAACTAACTAACGGACGGTTCCAAAGCCACCAACAGGGTTGCGGCTGCATCAAGTTGTGACATATCCTCGCAAATCAGACTACCGAATAATACATCGATTTTCACTGCCGAACTCCAGGCACTGAAGGTGGCATTCGATATGATTAAGAAATGGAATAGCGACCGGTTCATAGTGTTCACAGACTCACTTTCAAGCCTTTAGCACTTCAGGGCAATGAACTTGAACACCCTTTGGTACTAGATCTTCGTGAAGCTTACTCGAACCTGGTTCATTTGCGGAAATCAGTTGTGCTTGCGTGGGTCCCTAGTCACGTTGGCATACCAGGGAACGAAAGAGCCGATACACTTGCTAAAGAAGCCCTTCAGATGGACGTCACCAACATCTTTTTGCCCCATACCGACTTCCGCGCTAAGATCAATGGCTTCGTAAGATCAAAATGGCAAGAACTGTGGGATTCCTTCCCCGGAAATAAATTGTATCGAGTCAGAGCTACGGCTGGAGCTTGGGAGAGTGGGGTCCCCCAGTGGACGGAAGGATGATTTAGTCCTTTTAGCCTAGGGCCCGCATCGGGCACACTAACCTTACCCACGCCTATTTATTTCACGGAGATGCAAGACTATACTGCATACCTTGTGATTGTGCTGTCACCGTCAGTCACATTCTCGTTGACTGCTATGAATACTCCCACATTCGCCAGAAATACTACACCGTACCTGACCTGAAAACCTTGTTCGAACAAACTGATTCCTCCCTTATTCTTGGCTTTCTCAAGGAACGTAAACTTTACAGAAATTTGAGCCCCCGTTTTTAAATTTTTACTTTTCCGCTTTTTAGGTAGTTTTGCCCCAACTACTGCCCTAGTAACTGTCCAACTTGGTGACACTATATAACACATTCGTGTTGGTGTGTCGTTAAACCCCATCTAACTAACTATGCGGTGCTTTTTAAGTGCATCAAAACGGGCACTGAGAAACAAAGGGACAGGAACTCAAACCAGACCGGACAAAAACACAAAGGCAAAGGCTATTTACAGAACCTTAACATTCCTCAAGAAACAAAAATTTGTGTAGCTATATACAAAACTATTTACATATTTAATCACATATGGTTACAGGTTAACTACCACCCGCCCCGCCCTCACCGAAATAATTGGCCCCCACCGCCTGCCGAACGTCGACCTCGGCAGACGAATGAAGTCTGCCTCAACCTTCAGTTTAATCTCCGTCCTCGCCGACGCCAGGACGACGTCCGCAGGCCTCCCCTCCCTCCTAAAGACTATATTACAACGGTCTCTCCATATGGCCAGCTTAACCGATGCCGAAACAAAGGTGAGTATACCATGAACACTTGTGTTACATGGTGGGGGCGATAGACCGTACAAAGCATAGTCCTGGCTGACAGCCCAGGTGTTACAAAACGTCAGGCGGTCAGCCAGGACTTGAAACCACTCCCAGAGGAGGGCCACAAAGCTACAGTGCCAAAACAGATGAGGCACACTCTCCCACTTTGTGCACCCAGTGCGGGGGCAAATGCCATCTCCAAGACGCCACCGGAGGCGCTTGAGGTTGGTAACGATGGCATCGTGTGCAATTCGCCACAACAGGTCTCGCTGGCGGTAGTCTAGTGACCTGCTGTGCACTACGCGCCACACTTCCGGTCCCAATGCACAGTTGTTCGGTTGGGCCTGGCCGACCAAGTCATCAAAAATGCCCCGGTACAGGTCCCCTGCACTGAACTGCGAGACGTCCCCTGCTGTTGACATCATACGGAGAGTGTCCCTCATGTGACAATATGCCGCCGAAGGCCTCCAACTGTGAGGGGCACTATTTCTAAACAGGGTCGGAAAGAACCTACGGAGTGATATTCCCCCCCAATAACGGACAAAGTAGGAAAATGGCATTTCACTTTCCACAGCACTAAAAATACACTTGGCCAGGAGAAAACGGAGCTTTGAGGGAAAATGCACAAGGCCAAGTCCCCCGTGCTGAAGGTCCTGGTACACCACCTTCCTTTTGACCAGCTCCGTTTTCCCTGACCATAGGAACTTAAAGACAACCCTCTCAAGTCGCACAAGGACACTTTCTGGAGCAGCCAGAACAGTGCCCGGGTACCACAAGAGAGGGTAGATGAAACGATTAATTACACTTACTTTCCCCAACAGACTAATGTAGCGTCCTCCGTAGTCTGTGATCCTAGCCTCCACCAGGTCCACTTTCTCATTCCAGGTAAGTAACTCGGGAGAGCCGTAACCGAACCATATACCATTGATTTTCATGGCGTCGTCAACCCATGATGCTGTGAAGGGTAGCCGTTTCCACCGCCACTTACCTAGACGAAGTCCTTTGGTCTTTGTGGGATTCAGTTTGGCACCTGTCGCTCTTTGAAACGTGGACAGGGTGCCAGTAAGGGCCCTGAAGGAAGCTAGGTCAGAGACTACGCATGTGACGTCATCAGCATACTGGAGGCACTTGACTTCAGCTCCACCGGGTATGCGAAAAGAGCGGAACAAAGGCTCAACTTCGAGGGCTCTCGCAAGGGATTCACTAAATAACACATAGAGTAAAGGTGACAGGGGGCACCCCTGGCGTACCCCGCGCTGGACCCTGAAGGGGTCCGACGGTAGGCCATTTACAATAACACGACTATATACACTTTTATACAATAAGGCGATCCATTTAACAAAACCTGGATTCAAATTAAACTTCATCAAGACTTTAAAAAGGAATCCGTGATCAACCATGTCGAAGGCCTTCTCCTGATCGAGGGAGACAAGCGCACATGGAAGATCACGGTCTGTCACATACTCAACTAAGTCCCGCACCAACCAGAGGTTTTGCTGAATACTGTGTCCACGCACCGCACATGTCTGAAAAGGACCTACAAGATCCGGCATAACAGAGCCCAGCCTGTTACAAAGGGCTTTCGCTAGGATCTTGTAGTCCACATTTAAAAGAGTAATTGGTCGCTTGTTTTTCGGTTCAAGGGGGTCTCCAGACTTGGGCAACAAGGTAATCACTCCTGTGCGCTGCGACGGGCTCAACGATCCAGCGAGGAAGGCGGAGGTGAATACATCGCGGAGATCGTGTCCCACGGTACCCCAAAAGCGTTTGTAGAACTTGACTTTCCGTCAAGTGACTTTCCGGCCTTCATTTTCGCCACTGCCTTCCAGAGCTCGTCGACAGTCAAGGGGGAACTTGTTAATATTATCTAAAAGGGACTGCTGAAGATCCTCATCGACATCTCCCTGGGTGTAAAGCTGTTCATAGAAGTTCTTATATACTTCCACAATGTCGATGGGGTCCTTCTGTACTGTACCATGGACGTCACGGACTGCTCTTACACGGCGATCAATGGCATACTTTGTGACGTCCTGGTAAAATTTGATGGTTGGTTTCTCCTCCGCCTCCACGCAAAGCACACGAGCACGAATGCGGGCCCCGTGCAATTTCTGATCAAGGTGCTGCTGGATGGCGTGGAGTGCGGAGGTGTCCCCGTTCCTATCTCTGGAGCAGAGCGAGAGGAACTCTCCCCTTCTTCGACGAGCTCTTGCTACACAGTACTCAACTGTAAACTGTTTGATGCGAGACTTTACTTCATCCCACCATTCTAAGCCCGTTGAAAAGGCCGGCCTCAGTGTCCGCCACCCTTCGTACCTGGCTTTAAATTGTTCGTTATAGTCAGCCTCTGTCAGAATATCCGTGTTCATTTTCCAGAATCCTCTCCCCGTTGGCCATGACTCTGGGGGCTGGAAGGAGACGGTAACTGCATCGTGGTCTGAAATTGGACATGCCACAACCTCACAATCACTCGGTGACAGCGCAGGTGGAGAGTACACCCGGTCCAACCTTGAGGCGTCCGTGCCATCAGGGCGGTGCCAAGTGAACACGGACAAGCCAGGATGTTGCACTCTCCAAACGTCAACCATGTCGTGGTTCTTTGTGAACATGTCCAACTCCGCCATACCGACACTACAGCTCGAAGATGTGCATGGATACATACGATCGAACTGTGTGTCAGGGACAGAATTGAAGTCTCCAGCCAGGATACATGGGGCACTACCAGGTACGAAGGATGACAGGGTTGTAAAAAAGTTTCTCCTGTCTGGGGGCCGATTTGGTGCGTACACATTACATAGTAGAAAGCTACCACTAGGGTGCCTTATGGTAACGCATACCAACCGACCCCCATGATCAGAATCAACTTTTCCGACCAGGGTAGCCCACCTTGGCGAAATTAATATAACCGAACCACAAGATGTTGTTGAACCAAAGGAAGCGTGCAACCCCCCACCCCACTCAAAAGACCAGGTGTGGACATCGTCCTCATTCACAATGTGGGTCTCCTGGAGGAAAGCGAAGTCCACACCCAGCGACCTGCAAAACTGAAAAATTCTGTTCCGCTTCTGACTGTCCCTCATGCCATTAACATTCAGAGTCAGGAGGGACAGAGAATCCGCCATGGTGAAAGGAGTGGCTACGTGTCCACCACAGACTTGGCCTTTTTAGTCCGTGGGCTTGGTGTTGGTGTTCCAGGGTGTTGGACCCCCGGGTCTGACATGTCGCCTGAGGCCGACCTCTTTAAAGACGACTCCTCCCCCTCACATAGGTCAAACCAGCCCTCCCCGGTGGGTGGGTCCTTCGGAGGAGGCTCCGAGGCAGGCTCCCCATCATGGGACATAGGGATGGACTCAGAGTCTGACGAAAGCAGTAGATCTTCCTCCACTGTCGTAACGTCAACCCCCACGGGTACCAGTGGGGAGGACGGTGAGGAGTCCGCCTCTGGAGTTTGTTTGGAGGCAAGGAAGTCCTGTTCCACAACATTAGCTGCCTCCTCCAGTTCCTGAGTGGAATACTCTGGGTCTTGCTGCGAGGGTTCAGGGGGCTGCTCCACATCCACACTGGCATGGGCAGAGTACGATGTGGGGCACGCACCAGAAACATGTCCCTCCTCCCCACAGAGGTTGCACCGCACCTTGTTGGGACACTCTACCTTGTCATGCCCCACCTGAAGGCACTTGCCACAACGCCTGTTGGGACACGACCTGGCTTCATGCCCCTCTTGACCACACTTAAAACAGGTGCGTGGCTGCCCAAAGTATCTTATATGGGCCTTCGAACCCCCTATGAACAGGAAAGAGGGAATGTCCCTGTTCAGTTCCATACGGAACTGTCTCTTCCCGTTTAGAATGCCTTTCAACTCGCCCTCACCATACTTGCACCACCGCATGTCAGAGACAGTTCCGTATTGGCTAAGAACCCTCGCAACCAGGCGCTGTTCGACCTCGCAGTTCAGGTAAAGCACTGTCACCGCCACAGAGCGATCATATGGGGTGACAGTCAGCCCCTCTACCCCCTTCAGGCAGGACACACCTTTCACTCGAGCAGCATCAGACCTGAACTTTAGGTCATACGTGTTGCGGGCTGGAAGCGCCTGCAACATCTCTATATCCTTAACACCAACTCCATTATTCTTTAACACGACAAACGCTTGTGGGGGAGGTACGCTCACCCCAGACGAAAACTCCAACTTAACAATTGTGCTATCCCGACCTCCGGGCATAGCAGCAGAGGGTTTGTGGCACGAGGCCACCCAGCAACAGGAGAGAAAACCTTCAACACCGCAGTTCAAACCTAATATGTAAAAGTAAGGTAACCAAACACAAAAACACAACTATGGAACAGGCGTGCTTCCAAACGAGCACGACCAAACCTCTAACCCAAGAAAGAGACCGCACCCAACGCTTCAATAATATGACAGCAGAATAGTTTAGTATAGTATAGTATACCAAATAAAGCTAGCACAGAGCAGCACAATGTCAAAACCCAGCACGAGCAATCGACGAGAGCTCCGTGAAAACACGTCCGCTCTCGACGAAGACCTGAACTGAACTAACTATGCAGCTGATGATCTCAAGTGGACGATCAGTTGCATTTTCCACAAGTTAGCAATGGTAATGCTGCGAATACCCTTGTTTGCCAAAAATTGCACCAAAAAATGGGGGGGGGGGATGAGTCTTTGAAAAACATGACACGATGCGAGCAAACTGCTTTAGGCCAAAGTAAACCCCAGTAATGAGTACAAAGTCTCTGTGGTGAGCTATTCCACTTACATCAGAAGCAGTTTGTTTTGAATGTCCGTGCCAGTTTCATGTACGTAACAAGCTCAGCAGCAGCAACTAAAAATACTTCTCATCACATGGAACAGTTTCTCATTTGGCCAACGTCGAGGCCGACTTCGCCCGGTTGCCATGGTCAACGTTCGGCAGGCCGGTGGGGTCCGCATGTTTCGGTGCGGGCGGACCGGTGATCGTCAACTTTTAATTTTGTAAATGTGGGAATATGATTGTACAAGTAGCCCTGGGTAACTTGTTTGGGTACTGTATGGGTTTTGTAATTGCTTGACACAGAAATAGATTCACAGGTCAGGTGGAATACTGACTCCACACTCGCTTTACAAGGCCTCTTCCCCTGACCATCAAACTCATTTTGGGAAAACATGGTTGTTGTCTTTCTTCCGAGGAGCGGTCACGCCTTCATCCTCGGGTGGAGGCTGACTTCGTTCGTTTGCCAAGGTCGACGTTCAGCAGGCGGTGGGTCCGCTTGTTTCGGTGAGGGCTGGCCGGGTTATAGTTGTAAATATTGACTTATCTTTACATAGTGTTGTGTAAATAGCTCGAGTGTTGCGTGGTCGGGAAGATATTGGCATGTAGGTGTTGTGCAGATATGCCCCAGAGTTTTTGTAGCTATTAGCAGGCTATTGTGTTTGCGTTTCAACTACTACATTCAAAAATGTTACTTGTGCTACTACCAATAATACTAAACAATTCTTTCAACGACTTCAGTGCTGAGCAGTCGACGTTTCCAACTAAGTTACATGGCATACATACGGTATACAACAGCCTGCTTTCGATCGAATCTCAATTACCACCACCATAATGACGTCACGACAAAATTAAAATACT
The DNA here is from genome assembly GCA_037179385.1 of Holothuria scabra. Classification (NCBI taxonomy): domain Eukaryota; kingdom Metazoa; phylum Echinodermata; class Holothuroidea; order Aspidochirotida; family Holothuriidae; genus Holothuria; species Holothuria scabra. The sequence continues at coordinate 16,521,852 of CM074183.1, read as the reverse complement.
GAATAATATCTCGTGTAATAGGTAATATATGTTCATCGAACGTACGGCCTGGTACACATTTTCCATGTACAAAAGCTAATTAGGTTGTCCGCCGTTCGTTGTATCAGTTGTATGTACGAAAATACACTATTCATACTTGTTTCGTGCACCACGTGACCATCTCATGTTTACTAATTCGTCCCTCAAAATGCAGGATATTCCTGTAAATGGAAACTGGGCGAAGGTTTGCAAACGCTGTATATTATACTGTTTAAAGACCTTGGTGTATTATGATTTTGGAAGAGCGCCATCAGAGTCTGCTCCGCTGGCTAATGTAATTGGGTATGTAAATAGTTCTATTATTGCAATAAACATAATATTCTGTTTGATTTAGCAGTTTGTAAATAGTCTACGTTAGTCTACGTCTATGTTTCAGCATGATCTGGTTTGAGTTTTTGTTTGCATGTGCCGTTTCAATGCACTGGAAAAAACATCCTCTCTGTTATGCAAATAACCACAGTTCTACAAAACGTCAAATGCCCACACGTACTTCTGTATTAAATATTAAATGCAAAACGGGGATTTATATTCTTTCAAGACGACACCAAACATTAATTTTAGTAAAACTTATATTGATGACGATACAACCCGGTTCGTTTTTTTTTTTTTTTCTTTTTGTCAATGCCCGTTTTTCACGCACGTAAAAGGCACAGTTAAACAAAGTTTGCCTTTCTCTGAATTTATTTTATGCTTGTCATGTGTTGAAAATATGAGCATGAATGAAATATTAAATGCCTATATAACATATAACTGCATAACAGTAAATTGTATCTTTTCTATTTGTATACTCTGGTTTGAATGAGAGGAGATGAAGCGGTCTGATCGCTGATTTCAAACTCTCATGAGGCACTTGAAAAAATAGTCTGGAGACTACAGCTCTGTACGTTATGTTGTGCAATAACAAAAGTTCAAGATGACTTATCATACATATGCCAAATTGTCATGACATCTAACTGTAATATAAAACATCAACTAACCATACTAGTAAATATTTTAAAACAAGGTTATATGTAGGTTACGGCCAAGATTTGAGTTGCAAAATTATTCCATACCTGTAAAGTCAACAGTATCTACTCGATTTGGGAAAGTAGGGGTTACTATAGCTGAAGCTCCTGCAGATCTGCTGACACCTTTCCCCTTTTGACAAGTAATTAGGTAAATGTGATGCGATAACTTGGTCTTGATTTTTTTATAGATGGTATTACATACCTATTTTCCTGAACAGATTACTAGTGTAGCGAGGTTTCAAACCGGACTGAAGATTTAAAAATGAAGTCTTATAACACAGTGATTTTAGTTTGACTCCGGTGCATAAATGAAATGTCCGTTGCAATGAAATGGCCTCATTTCGTGTGTTCCTCGTTGTATTCCTTTGCTGACAAGTTAGATTTCTTCAAACGTTTTGTATGGAGTTTCCATTGATAACATGGGGCAGTGCCTTCAGGGTACTGCAACTTCATCCTCAACAAATCAGAAATTTTGTTTTTTGTTTGTATGTGCCGTTTCAATGCACTGAAAAAGCACAGAGAGTGTGCCATCCAGTTCCATCCTGGACCATTCGTCAATCTTATTCTTGCTTATCATACTGAATTTCTGATTACGCGCCTTACTTTTTTATTGCAGGAAAGAAAAGACAAGGATTTGAACTATTTATGCTGCAAAATAAAATCGCTATCCGCAGAGCTTAGTGGACCGCAGTGTTCATTGCTCTATGCAACGCTGTATGCATTGTATACACGACCGAAAAAATTGCATGTGCAGGCTAGGATACGTATGGCAACTTGCCAGGCCTAAACTATGTGTACCAGCCGCCCTACGCCTACATCGCTAGCTCTACGATGGGATCGCAATCCCGATTTTACAAGTAAGCGGAACAAGTAAAGCTTTTATTTCCTTTGTGGTTTAGCGTTTCTTTTAAAATAACATTATTCGAGAAAAAAAAGAAACGCTAATGTTATTTTACCGTGAGATTTAAAAAATTTGACCGTTAGATGATGCCCCAAACCTTGAGACCCACTGTGGTATGCCCTACAAGAAGTTTAGTTTGGGGTGAGAAGAGTGGCTGACCCTTTAAGCATATAAATGGCTGTCATTGTCTGTATCCTACAGGTATTTTATCACTAAAGACCCAAAAAAAAAAAAAAAAGGAATTCTCAGTAAAACACGTTTGTGTTGCTGTTTGAAAATACGGAAGGCTGGTTCACTTTATCTGTGCCTGAGTAATCGAATGAATCAATGTTTATGGTTATCTCTTAAAAGTTATGAAACCTAATGATGTAAATACAGAAAATACATTTCCAACCCTAAGAAAACACACACCCTCTAAAAGATCGTGCATTGGATCTGATGGCACCCCACCAAAATATGACAGTTTGTTAAAAGGTGAGTTTAACAGGTAGTTTTCCTTGGTTCTTTCTGGATACCTCACTCTATGGTAGGGTCCTTTCTACTGATTACTAATACACATAGAAAAATCTACCAAATCTTTTGGCATTGAAACCTTCCACTGCCCAAGTTGCCTCCTGCAAGAAAGGATATGGTTCCTCTTAATTTATAACCCCACCTTTTTGTTACAATTATGCCTTGATGTTCCAAATCGTGGAGATCTTGTAGAAGTGCCTCAGATACACTGCAAAATCCATATTTCCTCAAGGGGGCGCTTGCCCTAACCCCCTCCCCCCGGGGGGGGGGGAGGGGGTTAGGGCAATCAAACTTGTGAAGAAAAAAATTAAAATCATCAAAATATCTTCACTCACAGCGTCAGTTTCTACTCGTGAAACAGTAATGGAATCCTCAAAGGATCCCTGCCCTTCTTGTTAAAGTATAACCCATTGATGCTATGTATGTCATAGGTGTACCCTGTTATGTAGTATGAGAAATATGCGGACATTTGACCGGGAATAGCAAAAGACAAGATGGTATGCTGAAAAGTGAAATTGTAATTTGGGTACCATCACTTGTGACATCTATTGGAATTTTGTAATTGAAAAATCTCAAGTGGCAACGCGCGGATGTAGGTGGGATAAACAAGGTGAATATGAACCCGGGGGGAGGCTATTATTTATAATTGGGTAACGGATGTAGGCCTATATCGTGCATAGGCGTGCGAGGCCGTGACGGAGAGGTAGATTTCCCTTCAACAACTTTTAGTTCGAACAATTACAGGCATGAAATTCCAGTTTCAGGGCTGGGTACATGCAGCTTAGAGCACTCGCCAAGTGCCGTTTCCAGTCATCTGGAGGTTTTGTAAGACCCAAAAGTTTCTTGTACTCTCCGCGTCAACCGATGGTGGCGCTCCGCTGAGATAGTTTACACAATTCAATCATCCATGACTGACCTTGCCCCCCCCCCCTTGTTAAAATTTCTGCAGTCGCACATGGGAGGATTATTACCCCAGGCTGTAAAACATACCATTTAATGTCCCAATGGGGTTACACACTTCAAAATCATCATCATTGAAAAATATAATTGCAGCAGGAAGACCTCCGTGAACAGATTGTCTCTGAAACTCACACCATCAGACAAACCACTCACGATTTCGCTATCATCATCATGGTGGAAATACACAATTTCTGAAAAGACGTCATCATTCTAGAGAAGTGAACGCAGTACATCCAATACGGAAATGTACATACGTGTTTCCTTTTTTCCCCAAATTCATTTCCTAACACTTTTTCACAGGGTTCTTCTAGAAAAAGATTTTCTCTAACAATGTTTTGACTGGTTGTACTCTGTGGAAAACTGACTCAGAACAGAAATTCATTCGTTTTTAGATTCATTCGTGTTTTCCCTAAACTTAAGAATTAGCTCTTTGAATGAGATTGAGCTGTCCTACTTGAAGAATGCATAGTGGGGTTTTAACTGCGTCCCCGACGAACAGCTTGACCGTATGTCCGCCCTGATGGCACGGGCGCCTGAAGGTTGGACCGGGCGTACACTCCCCTGGCTTTGTCTCCGAGTGATTGTGAAGTTGTGGCATGTCCAATTTCGGATCATGATGCAGTTACTGTCTCCTTCCAACCCCCCGAGTCATGTCCTTCAGGGAGGGGTTTCTGGAAAATGAATACAGATATTCTCACAGAGGCTGACTATAACGAACAATTAAAAGTCAGGGACGAAGGGTGGCGGACGTTGAGGCCGGCCTTCCTAACGGGTTTAGAGTGGTGGGATGATGTAAAGTCTCGCATCAAGCAGTTAACAGTTGAGTATTGTGTAGCAAGAGCTCGTCGAAGAAGGGAAGAGTTCTTTTCGCTCTGCTCTAGAGATAGGAACGGGGACCTCTCCGCGCTCCATGCCATCCAGCAGCACCTTGATCAGAAATTGCACGGGGCCTGTGTTCGTGCTCACGTGCATTGCGTGGAGGTGGAGGGAAAGCCAACCATCAAATTTTACCAGGACGTCACAAAGTATGCCAGTGATCGCCGCATAAGAGCAGTCCGTGACGTCCAAGGTACAGTACAGAAGGACCCCCCTTGACATTGTCGAAGTCTATCAGAACTTCTGTAAACAGCTTAATACCCAGGCAGATGTCGATGAGGTCCCTTTTAGGTAATATTAAAGAGCCTATGACATGAGCCTCAAATCGTGATGTCACACACTTAATAGAGGTCCTTAGAATACGCGAAAGCCATCATTAGGATGAAATTCTGCATGGGGTATATGATATCCCCCTCTCAAGTGACAACTAAATAACTACAAACCCATACCGACTCTACGTGACGTCAAATCGGGAACGTTTATTCGATCAAAGCCAAAGCTACTGTTACCAAGAAGAATAAACAATGCAACAACACAGTATTTAACGTAGATTAACCAAACACAGTGCCAGCGAACAACGCTACTCCAAACACGGCCCAAAACATTTTATAAATGAAACGAAATGGCTTCCATAGACAATGTTGGAATTGACGGCGAAGAAGAAAAGGAAGACCTTCATTTGTCAGCATCCTCTTCCAGTTTCGAAGAGTCTGATGGCTCCGATTCCGAAGTCGGAGAAGAAAGAAGAAGAGCAGGAAGTCAGGGCAGTGCTTGGAGCTGAGCCCTATCAGTTCGGGCCGCTTGCCGAGGAACAAGACGAGCCGGCAGCTGCCGCTGCTCCTCTTGTGGAAAATGAAGCACAGCGACTAGGAAATTTAAACTGGTAATACTTTCTTCATTAAAAAGAATAATATATCAGTAGGCTGATCCTAAACGGGCTGTATTTTTATGAAAAAAAAAAAATCGTGTGCGCTATGCCTCCATGATACATAAATAACACGGACAACAGTGGCATAAACTTACGTTACTCGCCTACACAATGTATAGTGTTCGACAGTCAATATAGTACCGAGCGCCTGTGGTTAGTGTCGGTATACTGGTGAATATACAGCAAGTAAGACGTATTGTTAGGCCTAGCCTGTGTCACTATCTAGGCCAATTTAATATGTTCAACTGCCTGTCCATGCCAATAACTGTAACTAACTGTTACTACAGTAGCAACCAAAATAAACTTCTTACAAATGATGTACAGTACAGGAGAATCTACCTAGCTAGGATATACTGTACAGTACTAGTCTCTGACCTACTGTGTGCTTGTCAGTCTAAAAACATATTCTTCCCATGCCAGGCCTACTTGCTTCAGATCTAGAGGACTGATAAGTTCTGACCATTTTTGTAAAACCCATGGAAGTTTCAGACATTCAGGCAACTTATATGTAAATTATCCCCCGTCCTGCAGGCTGTAGTCGTGGTCAATATTTGCGGCAGCACTTTGGCTGAAATGGGATTCAAACGAAACTTGCAAAAATATTCTGAGGAGGTTTCAATTTCCAGATTATGGGAAGATGGAAGGGTATATTAATTACAGATGCACATGTAATGTAAGCTACAAAATAGTTATCTGAAGAAATTGTAAAGTGTATGTGGTAATTTTATGGAGTAATTTTGTGATGGTTTTGAAGGTTAATTTGCTTATTGGTTTCGATGATAAGAGAAACCTATGCAATCATGATGGCGTGTGTATGTATTTGTGTATGTGTGTGTGTGTTTGTGACACTGCTTGTTAGCACGATATCTCAAGATAGAAATGTCAGACAATTTTCAAACTTGATACATGGATGCCCCATATTGAGAGGAAGAACCCTTTTGCTTTTGGCGGAGGTCAAAGGTCATCTGGGTTCAGCAGGGGTCAAATTCTGAAAATCTCGTTAGCACAATATCTCAAGATGGCAAACGTATTGATTTCATATTTGGTATGTGGATGCGTTATGGTCAGGAGATGGCCCCTATTGTTTTTGACGGAGGTCAAAGGTCATCTGGGGTCACCGGGGGTCAAAGTCTGAAAATCTCGTTAGCACAATATCTCATGATAGAAGACTTGGATAGATTTCTTATCTGGTATGTAGATGCGTTATGGTCAGATGATTGTCCCTATTGTTTTTGGTGGAGGTCAAAGGTCATCTGGGTCTCCAGGGGTCAAAGTCTGAAAATCTTATTAGCACGATATTTCAAGATAGGGAACTTTGATTGATTTCATATTTGGTATGTGGATGTGTTATGGTCAGAAGATGGTTCATATTGTTTTCGGCGGAGGTCAAATGTCATCTGGGGTCAACAGGGGTCAATTTCTGAAAACTTTGTTAGCGCGATATCTCAAGATGGGAAACTTGTATAGTATGTGGATGCATTATGGTCAGAAGATGGTCCCTATTGTTTTTGACGGAGGACAAAGGTCACCGGGGGTCAAATCCTGAAAATCTCGTTAGCACAATATCTCAGGATAGGAAACTTGGATACATTTCTTATTTGGTATGTGGATGCGTTATTGTCAGATGATGGTCTCTATTGTTTTTGGTGGAGGTCTAAGTTCATCTGGGGTCACCGCGGGTCAAAGTCTGGAAATCTTATAAGCACGATATTTCTAGATAGGGAACTTGGATAGATTTCATATTTGGTATGGGGATGTGTTTAGGTCAGAAGATTGTTCGTATTGTTTTCGGTGGAGGTCAAAGGTCATCTGGGGTCAACGGGGTTCATAGTCTGAAAAAACTGTCAACACAATATCTCAAGGGAGAAAAATTGGATAGATTTCATATTTGGTTTGTGGATGTGTTTTGGTCAGAAGATGGTCCCTATAGTTTTTGGTGGAGGTCAAAGGTCATCTGGGGTCACCAGGGGTCAAAGTCTGAAAATCTTGTAAGCACAATATCTCAAGGTAGGAAACTTGGATAGATTTCATATTTGTTATGTGGATGCGTTATGGTCAGAAGATGGTCCCTAATGTTTTTGGTGGTCAAAGGTCATCTGGGGTCAACAGGGGTCAAAGTCTGAAAATCTTGTCAACACAATATCTGGAGGGAGGAAACTTGGATAGATTTCATATTTAGTTTGTAGATGCGTTTCGGTCAGAAGATGGTCCCTATTGTTTTTGATGGAGGTCAAAGGTCATCTGGGGTCACCAGGGGTCAAAGTGAAAATCTTATTAGCACGATATTTCAAGATAGGGAACATGGATAGATTTCATATTTGGTAGTGGGTGTGTTATGGTCAGAAGATGGTATCTTTTGTTTTCGGTGGAGGTCAAAGGTCATCTGGGGTCACTGGGGTCAAAGTCTGAACGTCTTGTCAACACAATATCTCAAGGGAGGAAACTTGGATAGATTTCATATTTGGTTTGGTGATGCATTATAGTTAGGGGATGGTCCTAATTGGTTTTGTTGAAGGTCAAAGGTCATCTGGGGTCACCAGGGGTCAAAGTGAAAATCGTATTAGCACGATATTTCAAGATAGGGAACATGGATAGATTTCATATTTGGTAGTGGGTGTGTTATGGTCAGAAGATGGTATCTTTTGTTTTCGGTGGAGATCAAAGGTCATCTGGGGTCACCGGGGTCAAAGTCTGAACGTCTTGTCAACACAATATCTCAAGGGAGGAAACTTGGATAGATTTCATATTTGGTTTGGTGATGCATTATAGTCAGGGGATGGTCCTAATAGGTTTTGTTGAAGGTCAAAGGTGATCTGGGGTCACCAGGGGTGAAAGTGAAAATCTTGTTAGCACGATATTTCAAGATAGGGAACTTGGATTGATGTCATATTTGATATGTGGATGTGTTATTGTCAGAAGAATGTTCATATTGTGTTTGGTGGTAGTCACAGGTCATCTGGGGTCACTGGGGGGTCAAAGTCTGATAATATCTCGGGAGGCATATTTGGTTTGTGGATGCATTATAGTCAGAGGATGGTCCCTATTGGTTTTGGTAAAGGTCAAAGGTCATCTGGGGTCACCGGGGGACAACAATATCACAAGGTAGGGAACTTGGATAGATTTCATATTTGGAATGTGAATGGGTTAAAGTTAGGAGGTGGTCCCTACAGAGATGCCAAGTATCTTGTTTTAGGTGGAATAATTACCATTTTCACCCTCGATTCCGCAATTACGAACATCCTCCAAAAATTGCTCTTTTCACATGTTAAGGATCTCTGTTGAAACCTCAAAGTATCTAGCTCCCTGTATGGTTCGAATGAGCAAGTGGGCTAGTATTTTCTGCCTAGGCTTAACGTAGGCCTTAGTTAGGCCTAGCCGATGCTACATCTTTCACAAAGTAGAATCGAGTAATGAAGAGGATCAACAAAAATCCACTTGGCCAAGAACATCAAAAATATTTGAAAGGCATTGGTAAAAAACCCTTATACAACAATCTGCAGTACTTTTGTGAGCTTTAGGTGTAAAGTTTTTCCCTGCAATGTAATTTTCTTCATCATGTCTACTGTCTTGGCACTTTTGCCATTGCCTAATGTATAGCATATATGTACATTTTGAACCTATTCTACACATGTATGTTTCTGTGTAATATCCTTAGCCTAGCCTAGTGGGAAATTTAGCTTTCCTACCAATATTTTATTTGTTCTAGAACATGATATAAAGCATGCAGCAGCATATTTTGGTAGCAGGGTGGTATCTGCAGCGGGGGAAAACTTACGAAATTCTCCCATATATATTAGTGTTATGAGAAGCTGTTCAAAAGTCCTCCCATATATATTAGTGTTACGAAGTGTCATTGCAAAATAATGTCTCGACTCTGCAGTATTTATGGGGTTGGTTCAACCTCTGCACTGAAATCTAACCCTCATCAAAGTCTTAAAAGTATTATTAAACCTTTCAGCTGGAAAGGATGGGGAGAGGGTCCTTAGTTTACAGTGTTGTGAACTCTCAAGACTTTTTGCAGGTAATTATACAAAACCATCATGTCATTTCTTAATTGTACCATGGTTTTTTGATTCCTTGCCGTAGGCCAAGGAATCTGTGCGATGGTGATGTCGTGTGTGTGTATGTGTGTGTGTGTATGTATGTGACGCTTTGGCTTGTAAACACGATATCTCAAGAAGGGTAAGTGTGACTAACCTCATATTTGGTGTGTGGGATGGTCATATTAAGTAGATGATCCCCATAGTTTTTGGTGGAGATCAAAGGTCATTTGGGGTCACAAGAGGTCAAAAGGTCAAAACCTTGTAAACACGATATCTTGAGAACGGTACATGTGACTATGCTCATATTTTGTGTGTGGGTTGGTCATATTAAGTAGATGATCCCTATCAATTTCCTTTTAGGTCAAAGGTCATTTGGGGTCACGAGAGGTCAATAGGTAAACTCCTTAGAAATTGCTTGTAAACATGGTATCTCAAGAAGAGTAAGTGTGACTATCCTCATATTTGGTGTGTGCATTGGCCATTTTGAGTAGATGATCCCTATTGTTTTTGGTGGAGATCAAAGGTCATTTGGGGTCACGAGAGGTCAAAAGGTCAAAACCTTTTAAACACGATATCTTGAGAACGGTACATGTGACTATGCTCATATTTGGTGTGTGGGTTGGCCATATTAAGTAGATGATCCCTATTGTTCTTTGGTGGTGGTCAAAAGTCATTTGGGGTCACGAGAGGTCAACAGGTAAATTCCTTAGAAATTGCTTGTAAACACGGTATCTCAAGAAGAGTAAGTGTGACTAATCTCATATTTGGTGTGTGCATTGGCCATATTGAGTAGATGATCCCTATTGTTTTTGGTGGAGATCAAAGGTCATTTGGGGTCACGAGAGGTCAAAAGGTCAAAACCTTGTAAACACGATATCTCGAGAATGGTACATGTGATTATGCTCATATGTGGTGTGTGGGTTGGTAATATTGAGTAGATGATCCCTATTGTTTTTGGTGGAGATCAAAGGTCATTTGGGGTCACGAGAGGTCAGTAGGTAAATTGCTCGTAAACATGGTATCTCAAGAAGAGTAAGTGTGACTAATCTCATATTTGGTGTGTGCATTGGCCATATTGAGTAGATGATCCCTATTGTTTTTGGTGGAGATCAAAGGTCATTTGGGGTCACGAGAGGTCAAAAGGTCAAAACCTTGTAAACACGATATCTCGAGAATGGTACATGTGATTATGCTCATATGTGGTGTGTGGGTTGGTCGTGTTGAGTAGATGATACCTATTGGTTTTTGGTGGAGGTCAAAGGTCATTTGGGGTCACGAGAGGTCAATAGGTAAATTCCTTACAAATTGCTTTTAAACATGTAGTGTTGAGCCGATAACCGATAGGTATTATCGGTATCGGCCCATAATGCTGTCTCCGATAATGGCAACCGATAACAAGTATTTCATCATTTCAACAGTAAAGAGGTAAAAGTTCTCGATATGCACTTAAATAAAATACAGATCATTTTGTTGAACATAAAATATTCAACAAATTCATTGCAGTGAACGTACACAAACTAGATCAACTACGCCGCAAGCCCGCAGTTCGTAGTCTATAGAATATTTAGCGCAATCCCCATGGGCGTCTGCAGAAAAAAAGTCAGGGGGGCAAAATTTTTAGACGGGGGCAAAACCTCCCAGTCATCATGAATTGACATGAAATGTGCGAAAATTTCAGCCCAAAATGCCTCCCAGATTGCCGGAAATGGCATTTCCAAAGCCTATTTTTGGCATAGAAACTTGGAAAAAACGTTTTGTTCGGGTTTTTGCTTTGATTTTTATATGGTTTTTTCAAATTTTTGATTTTTCAGGGGCAAAAGCCCCCTTGCCCTTACCTGCGGACGCCCATGGCAATCCCGATGTTTTTCATTTTGGAAGCAGTTCGTAACAAACAACGCTTGCTTGTTGTGTTCTTTCAACAATTAACGTACACACCCATAGCAGAGTGCACGCACCGTAATGTGCAATCTATAGCCAATTCGCTATACAAATCTGTTGTCCGTTTACGCAAGTCAAATTCTTCCGAATCCCGCGACAAATCTCAATGGAGTTTCACTGTGTGAATTTCGCCACGTGCAGTAACAGTAACTCAATGGGGATTTCCACCACTGTGTACAGCAGAGCGGCATGCTCAATGTTCACAATCGCGAACATTCGATTGAAAGAGCTAACTCAAGAGACCAATGCCTGAGACAAAATGTACGATCTCATGAAGTATCGTAACCGCTTTTTACGCGCGTAGAAACGGGCACAGACAAACAAATGAAAAATTCCATACCGGACCGGATGAAGACATAAACTATGAACTGTCGTAACCAGCGAACGATCAGCGCTGTGTAAGGGAGTCTTATCACTATCAGCAGTATCCATGTACAAACACATTCTCTATACTGTAGTGTGTATGTGTATGCTGAGAACACCTGTGGTATAATGTAGATACGTATGCCACTCGCAAGTTTTTTTTCGTAGTAAAGCTTGGGGAATTACACTGTACAGTCCATACACATACCTATAAATGTGGCATACTGTACTTGCGTCACGGCATATATGTTTAGGCGCACAAAAAAAAACTTAACAGTCTGGCTGTAGGTGACGAAATGTGTTTGTTACGAACGGGGTTTCTTGGCTGGCGCGTGTTTTACACCAAATACATCGTGATTGATTGCTTTAAACACTTCGTCAGAAAAACGGAAAATTTTTCAGGGAGACAAAGTAACAGAAACGTGAAGACTTAGTTCAAAATAAGTCTAAGGTGCAGTAGTGATAAAATTATAATTTTTCAATGATAACAAAACGTGTGATTACGGAAGATTTTTTTTTTTTTTTGGGGGGGGGGGGGGTATCGGTATCGGGCCGATATTAACTTTGAGTTATCTGTTATCGGCAAGTTCCGATATCTCTGTTATTGGCTCAACACTAAAAACACGGTATCTCAAGAAGAGTAAGTGTGACAATGCTCATATTTGGTGTGTGCATTGGCCATATTGAGTAGATGATCCCTACTGTTTTTGGTTGTGGTTAAAGGTCATTTGGGGTCACGAGAGGTCAATAGGTCAAAACTTAGTAAATACGATATCTCGAGAACGGTACATGTGACTATGCTCATATTTGGTGTGTGGGTTGGTTGTATTGAGTAGATGATCCCTATCGATTTTCGTGGAGGTCAAAGGTCATTTGGGGTCACAAAAGGTCAAAACTTCGTAAACCCAATATCTCAAGAACGGTACAGGTGACTGTGCTCATATTTAGAGTGTGGATTGGTCATATTGAGTAGATGATCCCTATTGATTTTCCCAAAGGTCAAAGTTCATTTGTCAGCAAGTTCAAAGCCTGACAAGCTTTCCTCACAGTCTTTCAAGAGAGGTCACTTGTAGGGTCCTGTAACTTTTCATGTAGATAGCACATAGTGAATACATGGTCCCAGAAGTTTTTGGTGGTCAAATGTTATTTGGGTTCACAACGGGCAAGAGGGATCTCTATGTAGGAAGATTGGATGCCTTGCATGTATACTTTGTGGGCACATTATTTAGCCCTGTTAATTGAAAAACATGTGAAAAAAGGCCTTACATTTCAGTGGCAAGGAATCACGAAGCCTTTTGGCTTTCTGGTTAGGGTTGCCCTAGCATGAGGGGGGGGGTCCACTTTCAGAGAAGGTTTGCATGATTCCTATTTTTCATTTCTTGAAGTCAGCTCGAAGCCTTTTGAAATTGCAATGTGTAGAGGTTAAAGGTTTTGTAGGGTCACTGGTGGTCAAAATGTGAATGACAACCTCGTTTAATAGGTGTTAACACATCTTAAAGTGGGAGACTTAAATAGATTTCACGTGTGGTTTGTGAATGCTTATGGTAAGAAGATGATCCCTATTTTTGGTGGGGGGGGGGGGGGGACAAAGGTCATGTGGGAAAACAAATTTTGAACATGTTAGTATAACATTTGAATGAGAAGATAATGGTACATGATGGGATTATTTGAAACGGAACGTTTGTGTATCATCGAAACCTCAATGCAGTTTTGCATTCTGGTTTTCATTAAGTGAGCAAGTTATTGCAAACCAAAACGCAAAGTAGCGACTGACTGCCTATAGATTCACAAGCATGGGAATCCCGAATACCATTTATAGGTTTTCTAAATACTCCTTGCCAACCTGTGGTACGTGGCCGGCACTTCCGAGTTCTGAAGATAGTGTGTCAGATAGAATGATATATATAAAACCCGTCCTAAATGCTACAATGTAGCCTTGCTTCACGTAGGTTTTCCTAGCCCTCGCCCTCAGAGTAATATGTAAAGCCTTGCCATACACTCATTTGCTCGCAATCCCCCCCCCCCCACAGGTGCCCTCTATGATGTTGTATATACACTACACACTATATTATATTATATAGTGTAATATGGTGTATATACGACATCTTAGAATCCCCCAGCAAGTGACCCCAGATATGCCATGCATCATAAATGTAAGTGTTTCATGGATTCCATTTGACATTAGGCATAAGGTTGCCTCTATACAATTTATACCCGACACCCCACTTTTTGTTGAAGAAGTGATGTTACAGCAAGGTCAACCCGACTTCCTGTCATCAGCTTTCTGTCAATAGTAGCTGCCATGTCCAGGTCTATGTAAACAAAGAGTCACACTGTAAACCTCATTCATAAAGGCAGAGACTGTTTATTCAGTGCAAGCCAAGTTTGCAACCAGAGCTGCCTCAGCAGACCAGGACAATAGGCTTTTCTCTTTGGACACATGTAGGCTGGTTGTGCTAGCACTGAAGCGTGATGAATTGTGTAAACAAACAGTGGCCAGACTGCATAGAGGTAGCTTATGCATAATGAAGAGATCTGAATAAAACAATGTGCTTTGCAGAAAGTCAATGAAGAGAAGTTCTTGAGGCCCGCACCCAATTTGGCATTATGTAGACCATGGTGATGATACGTCTCTACAGTGGGCATCCCCATCGAATTTTAGAAGGCATAATTTAGTGAAGAATCTTTTCAACAAACTTCAGAAGCCTTTGTCATGCTTTTATAGGTGCTTCTGTGGAGACTGCACCCTTATGGAAACTGAGCAAGAAAGTTGTTGCTGCAGAGAAGTTGCTCAGGTAGAGAACAGAAGGGAAGAGGAAGCAGAGACGAGATGCATTACCCACCATGCAGGTTTTGAGCCTATTTGCCTGAATGTGCATGTATTGCTTGTGGCGTACCTTCAGTACCGACAGCAGGAGAGACAAGGCTTTCAGATTAATGAGTGAGTTTCATTTTTTGTGTGTGTGTGATTACTGTGGAAGTGTAATAGGTTATTGAGGTTCCCTTTCCAGTCTTTTTTTATTAACTCAACTGATGTGATTACTGTAGGTATAGAAGTTATCAAACTGTGACAACTTTTTACATTTACACTCGTTTTTCTTTTTGTATATTCCAAGTCAAAATTTGCTGAAGTGTGTTAACCAATATGTCATTGAAGTGTAATTTTGTTCAGGGTTCGTAGCGGTCCTTGAAAACCTTGAAAAGTCCTTGAATTTTTGTGAGCCTTGAAAAGTCCTGGAAATGTCCTTAAATTTAAAAATGAGGTCATGAAGTCCTGAAAATGTCCTTGAAAAAAGTTTTCGAGTGTAAAGTTTGTCTGTGTATGTTTTATTTCTTACAAGATTTCATAATTAATAGCCGTAATTTTGATCAATCAGGTTTGCTAAAGTCTTAGCCGTTTGCTTGTGGCAGGAGTATCATTGCGGCAGGCATAACCAGCTTCTTCCATCGGCAGTACAGCCTATCATATTGTTAGTCCCTGCTTTGTGTTGCATAACCATTTGGCAAATGTTAACCTTAGGTCCTTAATGTTACGAGATTACGACAGGACGTAATCCATGTACTGCAATATTGTATTGCGCAGTGCTCGTACATAACATGTCAACTGATATGACAACTTTCACATTTGCATGATTTTGATGATGCAGGAAATCCGTAGAACTCTGAATTAATTGGGGGGGGGGGATAAATGCCTGCATGAGCTGTAACTCATCCCAACATAAGCAAAATTCATGTCAACTAGTCGAAGAGAAAACATTTATATCCCAGCGGCTGGAATATTGGGCCTCCAGTGTCTTTGTTAAGCTTGACCAATAGTGCTAGCCGCCGCATTCGGTATGGGTACCGTAAGATTAGTATGTTGAGCACTAAAAACTGAGGCCGAACGTACGTAAACGGTACTAGGTTCAAACAGCATGGCTCGTACTGCCAGGTGTGCTTTTTACGTACATAGAAACGGGCACGGAGAACGAATAACAACTCAGACCAGACGGGACAAAACTGCCAGGTGAGATGTAGTGTTCGACCGATCATCGGTTAAGTAATCGGCATCGGGCCGATTATTCCGTTATCGGTAAATAAGCGGCAATTCTGCCATTCAACCGATCACTACCACCTATTATTTGCAAACTGGAAAAAGGGGCTAACTATAGAGGCTTTGCAATTGCGTCACGAAGCCGCCATGCTGGAGGACATTCATGCCAAATACACGTGGCTTTGTGCCGAACGCACTGCACAGTGTGCACTATGATATGCACGGTGTGTACAGATTCAACGAGCAAGCGCGTCCCGTATGGTTTACTACGTAGTTACATGTACTCCAACATGGCCGCCGGAGAGTATTATGACGTCATGTGAAAAGCCTCTATACTTGAAACTTGCTCTTAATTTCGTTAAAATTCCCGTAAATACTCAATCCTTTAACTTCCCGCTAAAACGGGATGCAGTGATAATCACAAACGTATAAATTTTACCCCTGTCATGGGAATGATCGTTTGATGTTTAAGTTTTCTGCTATAACCTGGTAGTATTACTTGGAATTCGATTTAGAAGTGCATTCAAGGTGTTTTCCCTGTCTTGCAGAAAGCACCGCGTAAGTTGCGGTACCAACTGTTCAGCAAAAAATACATAGTACAGACTATCTAGCTGCAGTGTTTTGCCGTTTTTTCCAATCCACAAGCTTTGCATACATATCTGTGCACGTTTTGTACACTTCGCACCTAGAATCTTGTGAAGTTCGGTGGTTAATATCTTGCATGAGTTAAGTCATTCCCAGCATTCCTTCCGTAATGTTATTTATAGTAGGACTTAAGCAATGTTGTCATACGACGTCATTTCAAACGAAAACAGTAATCTTGGCCTACGCATGCACTAGACTTACGTGCGTGTCCGTTTTTACCGCCAAATAAGGCATCATATTTTGCTCGGTGACATCATATGCATAAGATCCATTGCAAAATTTAAATAAGCCCCTGCTTCGTGATTGGTTTAATTGCGTTGATTCTAGGCAGCCAATCACAACTCGCGCCTTCGCCCTATGTGATTTAGTGTGTGAAATACGCGGTCTCGAGGCAAATTTTCCCGTTTAGTTTGTGTTATGACGATCGCGCTTGTAATACCGGCTAGCGAAGCCGGGCGAGCCCCGTGCTAAATTCACCTAGAAACGGCTTCACAAATCTCTATGAACGTGGATTTTTCGGGGATCGGACTTACGTGCATTTTAGTTGCAGATTCTTTTTAAACAAGACGGAAGTTTTGGACGAGAACTGCTAAAAATATACGGGGATATTTATATCGGAAAAGAACCATGAGATACGTTCTACGGGTGCCCAGAACTGCTAAGATTATCATGATTGCTTTACATGGGGTTCGTTAAAACAGGAGAGTAGCTACAGTGCATTAACTCAACTACAACCCAGTACAGTAAAAGAATGCAATTTTCCGACATGATTGGGGGAGGAAAACTAGACAGAGCATGATGTTGGCATTAGAACTAAATTATCAAAGGGCATGTGACATCGAATGCAAACAATTGTACTGTATTAAGGGTGGATTTGTATCTCCACTTTTAAAGTGAAAATATTTCGCCTACAAAAATGATATCCAGAAATATTCCCAATATTTTCCATCCTGAACTGGTTATGATAATACGATATGCACGAAGCAAGGGGCACGTACTAAAGTGACAAACATGTTACTTCCCTCTTTCCAATAATCGGTGATCTGTAACTGGGCATCAGGTCCGATTGTTAAATTGAATAATCGGGTATTATCGATTATAGCATAATCTGTCGAACACTAGTGAGATGCCCTGCATGGCAGGCAAATGTTACTCGTACACCACACTAGTAGGCTACTTCGTAGGCTTGTGTTTGCATCAGCTTGCCATGCACATACGATGCGGCACGTCTGGTACAAAACCAGCTATACAGTCTGAGGCTATTTTCATTTTATGAAATCGGAATTTTCCATTATTCATACTAGCTGAAGAGAAAAAATCAAAGGTACTCGTAATTGAAAAAATGCAAACAGAATATTTCAAAGGGAATTTTAACAAAACGGAACATTATAACATTTAGGCTCTGTCACAAATTGGTCTTCGCGTGCAACTGGTGATCTACTGGCCACGCTGTATGCATTGTTATCTTTGATGGATTTTGTATATGTTTATTTTTCAAGTAAATGTTGATTCTTTCATGCATACAGTATTTGAAGACATCCCAGCATTATGCAGTACATGACCCTGCTTCCATTTTCAGTTTGATGGTTTGAACATCAAAGCAAATTACAGCTGATACCTGGAAGTACGAGTTTAGATGCACATGCGCTTGATTGATCTCAGTGAAATTTCCGAGTGAAAGTCGCTCTATATAGTACTTGAAAAGTTTTTAAGAGGTCTTGAAAAGTCCTTGAATTTTGAATCCATGAAGGGCTACGAACCCTGTTGTTGCTTGGCTTGTTACGATGTTTCCTTTTAAATTGCATGGCATGCACAAACTTTTCCCCTTTATATTTGCCTATGTCTCTAGGATAAATCACCACCAGAATAACATGAGATCACCTGTGCATTACCGGCTGTCCAAAAATAAATAATTTAGTTCTTGCATGCAAAGAATCTCTGGTTTAGTGCTGGTTAAATTCACAGAGTTTGAAATGCACATGGCCATTAGAGTAAGGAAAGCACTTTGTGGGCAGGGTATGGGCATGAATCTTTTTGCCCTATCTTGATGTACAACATGACAAAAATACTTGAGAAATAACCCAAGCTATCTAAAAAGACAGTTTAAAGCTTCAAATTTACAACAACTGCAAGCAAACATGGGTTCTGGTAGTGTCGGAGGTAGTGACGGGCAATACCAGGCAAACTAGGTATCAGGCTTCGAGCCTGGGACAAGTAAAAAATCACTCGGGCAACTAATGTGTTCGATGTTGCAGCCCGCCGGGCAAGTACCGCCAGCCTTAAATTTTTGAGTCGCGCAAAATGGCATCTGTATTTTAGACTTGAAAAATTATATGCATTCAACAGATTTGAATTGGACAAGTAGATATTTATGCGGGCAGGTAGAGACTGAGGAAACAGCTAGCCCGTCAGACAAGTACGAAAAAAATTTGTCGAAGCCTGCTATTTATTTCACGAGGCAGTAAATTTTTACCCCCCTGCAGTACAGCGCGGAAAACATTTTCTCACCATGTAGTGCCAGGCGGTAATTCTGAGTGCTGGATGCACCCAACCAGTGCCGCCCAGTGAAGCTACAACCCTGGCCCTGGTTCTTCTTCATACAGTGCATTTTGTACAGACAAAGAAAAAAGGTAGAGATGCTGTTAAATGTATCAAGGCAGCGCATTAACACCCTTATAATGTTACTTTGTATTTCCTCCAGGCAATATCGGTATACTGCATACAGACAGTTCGTGAGGTGGTTTTGGGGATTCCTTGGGAGACATGTTCGAGTGGTCATACAATCCTGTGCAGTCAGACGTATTCGAGATGCTTTCCCTTCACCCGAGTATGCTGGTTTCCACTACCCTGATCTAAACTTAGTATTTGTTCTGTAAATTAAAACACTAAGAATAGACTTGCAAACTCAAAACCTTTTGTTTGTGATCTTTTCTTCAGAGTATGAAGTGTGCATTCTCCTGAGTTGTAATCATGTTGCAGTTGTTGAAGATCCAAGCTTCTACAAAGACCTAAACCGACTGGTTAGTACCTGAGCCCTATAACTCCATCTAACTGTACCTTATTTAAATAAGTAAATAAGTAAATTTTTTTTTTTTTTTTTTTTTTTTTTTTTTTTTAACATTTGATTGGAGATGTCATTTATGTGCAACCCTGGAAGTCCTCAATTTTGGGTTGCCTATAAGGAGGAATGGCATTCAATTTGAACTGGACACTTGGTTATCTACAGTACATTCATACACTTTGAATGAAAATGTTTGCTCATGCGGTACCCCATGGGGATTTTGTGCAGCATAAAAAGCTGAGGGTGGGGAAGATAGGTGGTAGGGAGATAGATGGGCACATGTAGTTCAAATTCTGGGCCTGGATGACAGAATCTTTTACCTCACATTGACTCTTGAGAGCGTAGATCATGTCTAAGGAAAGAAATAATTGGTAGTTTTTTTTTGGGGGGGGGGGGGTGAAATACATTTTGGACAGATTTTCTCTTTAGGGTAATACGATTGCTGGTTACAGTTGGTTGCTTTGTTTTACACATGTCCTTTCAAACAAACTACCAAAGTGTTTCAATCATTGCTGAAAGTATTCCCATAACATGGTACTTCAAAATAGAAACTGAGAAGGTACTGTACAGCCCTCAAGGCATAGGGAGTGCCATTTTCAGCCATCATGGAGGCATTTCAGTCAAATTTTGCAAGGTAGACATGCACCTAGATAGTTTACACGCAGGTTGAAGCCTCCCTGACAGCAACTATTGGAGTAGATGGTATCCCCTCAAAGTTATACAAATATCCTCTCCTCCTTTTCTTCTTTGAAAACAAGTTGAGCACTATGTCTCTGAAGAGGCAGCATGCAACTCAACCTATGGAAGGAGCAGCATTTCAGGTATTGACAGCACATCATTACGTGTTCTCTCCGAAGGGCATTGAGCTTGCACATTCTGCTTGTCTTCACTAAACCATCTAATCAAGCATGCACTATCAGTTAGATGATCCTATTTAATTAGCCCTCGGTTCACCTGGCAATGAGTAAGCAGCTGAATGCCCAAGTTTGTCACAGAACAGTCCATTGTCTTGTTGAGAACAACCTCTGTTAAGCCTGCGGGCGTCGGTGAAGGCGGAGGTGAGGCTGAGGGTTGAGTCCGACTTCGTTCGTTTGCCAAGGTCGGCGTTCGGTAGGCGATGGGGTCCACTCGTTTTGGTGAGGGGGAACCGTGTGGTGGTCAACTTGTAATTGGGTGGGTCTGTAAGGTGCTTATGTTGTTGTAAATAGTTTGTAAATATCTGTATATATAGCTTTATTACTGTAATGAACGTAATTTTCTGTACATAGTTTTGTAAATATCTGTATATACCGCTTTATTACTGTAATGAACATAATTTTCTGTTTGATTTAGCAGTCTGTAAATAGTTTGCGTTTATGTTTTTGCCCGATCCGGTTTGAGTTTTTGTTTTTGTTTTGTACGTGCCGTTTCAATGCACTTAAAAAGCACACCTCTGTTAAGAGAACTTTCTCGTGGACAATAGAGAGTTTCAAAGTTTATTCACACTTCACGAGTTTTTTAAATGGAGATGAGCTGGTGTGACCAGGCGGGCAGGATCAAAGGGCCACTTTCCAGTACTGTGGTATCTGACTCAGTATTATTTCCTTCAAAAGACCGTCGCTCTTCGGTATTTGCTGGAGAAATCCACGTCGGGCTTAATACGTAATGTACTTCCTTTTCTTTGTGGAGATGGACAAAGAGGTTCAGGTTCAACAACTTCAACCTGCCTTGCGGATTCAGTGGCCTACTTCCACGAAAAAATTATGCTCCCATTTCAACTTTAGTTTAATATGCTATTTCATCCAGCAGTGTATGCACTAAGGCAGGAACCTTTTTCAACTTTATTCAGAAATAAAATTTGATAAGTGCTTCCACACATCTCGCATGAATGTTGCCATAATAACCAACTTTTGTTGAGAGGGGCACATTAAGGGGCTCTGTCAGACACACAAAAAAATTGGGAGGGGAATTTAGTAATGCAAGTTCAAATTTATGCGGTCTTAGGCTTAAGTTATAGTTGGTTTTCTAATTTTTTCATGGAAATTAAAAGTAGTGATTTTACCCACCTTCAAAAATTTTGGTCTGGGGATACGAGTCTTATGAGAAGGGTCTTCCACTTTGAGCACTTTTTACCCCTTCAAAGAGTCCAGATGCAAAATGGTGTGATTTTTAACACTTTAAGCAAAACTGTCTGGAAGGAGATGTATGGGGTAAAACATTGTTATCCTTTAGGGCTGCTGACCTGGTGACAGTTTATCTCTTGAGAATAACTTTTAAGAGCACCCTCTTTGATGAATCTTAGTTAGGAATTATAACTGCATTTAGATGCAAGCTAAATGAAGCCCTTCTTTCTAATTTTCCCTAATATATTATGACACTCAGGAGAGCTGACTCAATGGTTCATGTCGAACATTCTAGCCAATAATTAAGTCCTTAAATATCATGATACTAGTGAGCAAAATAAGAAATCAGTTTGATCTGGCTGTGTTACTTAGAGGCGAATGCTTTTGCTTTTTAAATTCTGCTTGTTGGAGATTTACGTATTCATGCTGTGCTGAAACCCCTTACTAGATCTGGTGCAGAAAACAAGAATGGCTTACATATGTAGGCTTTAACTGAATCCAGACACAGTGAGAATGAAAATGTAAAAGCAACAGAATGAATGATAGTTGCTGCTATGTATAAAGTAAAGTTGTATGAGAGGTACTACAATAAAATGTACCAGATTTGCACTCTTAAGTTGTTGTAACACCTAAAAGAAAAGAACAAAAAACAAACAAATAAAACAAACAAAACAAAACAACCAAAACTTAAACAAAGATTCTAAGTAGATTGAGCCCTTAGAGACTTTTATTCATTTTCAGTCTTGTGAGATAGAAATGTCATGCTCCACATCTGGCAAAGCATAAAAAAGAAACCAAATATAGCTTATAATCAACCTGTTAAATACTTCAAAAATTGGACACGAGTGTTTAAGGCCAGCAGACCACCTTTAACAGTATGCACTTATGTTCCCTTGTATTCAGAGGTCCAAATTGAACATCCCTGATGTCTTCAAAACTTTACGCTTTCCCCCAAAATGCAATGTGTATCACATCTTGCCTTCATGTACCACACCACCACAGATTTCTTACACCTTAAGAAATATCTTCCAAATGTAAAACTCATCTGAAAACAGTCTGAAAACAACATAAGCACTCTTAATAACAAGACATTACTAATATTAACTAGACAACCCCTACTTGCAGGCAAGTACAAATCGAAGCCTCCGAGATGGTACGAAACAAAGATGAAACGTCCATATACGCTGCCTGATTTTATTATTGAAAACTGAGTGAGATGCAGTAAGTTGCAAATGGCTTGCCAAGCTCACTTCTTGAGAGCAAAATATATCCTGCTGCCAAATTTTTATACTCAACCTGTGAAAGGCGCGTATCTTCCAAGCAGTCAACAGAAAGCCGTGACACGGTTCTAGCGCATATTTGACCATTTGAGGATGCGCAGTCAAAGCCGGGAGTGCTACAGTGAATTTATGTGAAAGATTTGCGTGTGAAACAAACGTACATTTTCAAAAGAGTTGTCGTTGCTTCAAAAGCAGCCTTAGACTGCGCAGCGGCGTTCAAGTCGGTACGTCAGCGTAACAGTCGGTCAATCATTTGACCACAGTGTACTTAACGGCAAGGCACTGAAGTCAGACGGTATTGAATGAAGTACGGGTAATGACTATACGTTTTGTTTGCGTTCCCATTCCTATACTTGTACGTCCATAATGAACGTATATGCTTGATGACGGATGGTTTTTGAAAAATTCTGCAATTCGCTTGCGTAGCAGCAGTTCGCTTGGCCAATAATTTAATGTTGCACTTGTGCGCAGGAGAACCTATATCGAACCTTGCAAGCAGGCGAAAAACTTTTCTCATGCGTAGCGGTTCGTTATGGCAATACGTTCATGCGGAATTTGTGTGCACGAGAAGGTTTACCGAGTCGAATAAGCAGTCGAAAAAGCACGTGACAAGTGGAGCAATCCCTTCAATCGAAGCTGTAGGCTTCGATTAATTACTTCATGTTGTCCTCTTAAAATCATGCTGTTTGTCTTGAAAGACAAATAAGGTACTAAAGGCCTATTCCAAAAATTTTCACATGGATTAATGTGTTCAACAAAAAATTTTCATGTCCTGCAAATATTGCTATCATTCATTTTTTCCATTTCTTGCTAGATATGTCTTACTGAACATATGGTCTGTCTGATTGTAATGAATTTGGATCGATTTCTAGTCTGATTTCTGTGCTAATATAAGAAAATCTCCTCCATCTCTGGCAGGAAAGAGCCAAAATCTGGATCTGCTGTAAATATATGATTTGCATCAGAGGATTAACAAGGGGAAACAGGGAAAACAAAATACAACCTAATTTTTTCATGTTGTCAAACCAACAAACGCTTTAAGCGGCCACGCATAGTCCAGTAAAAGTTGTCTGTCAATGTGATGTAACAAAATAATTAGTATAAGTTTATTTTTTTTAAAGTCCTGGGATACAAATCATATACTTACAATATGGCTGGCTGGACTTGAACCAATTGGTTGGAAACTGGGCTGTAAAACTCCATCCGCTTATCTAACATATACTTGCCAGGATTTCCATCAGAAAAACAAAAAAAAATTGGGGGGGGGGGGTTATTATTGCTAAATTCCAAGCCCACATTGGTGCTCTCATAGGATTAAGTTACAAGAGGGTTCAGGGGGACAAAAGCTTGGGGCTGTAAGATGCAATGTGATGTGCTGTACTTGCTGTTGGTAAATATGTCAAAAGCTCTCCCTCCCCCCTCTCTGCTGGAATTACTGCTTACACAGATTGGCAACTTGGGTTCTTCCCACTAGCGCCTACCAGGTTTTGAGTAGTGCTGTACTTGCTGTTGGTTAAAATGTCTAAAACACTTGTGTTCCATTAGCAATAAGCCTTTTTTGTTTGGAAAATTGTAAATTTTTCAAAATCCTCAACTAACCAGAATGCAAAAATGCATTGAGGTTTCGATGATAGATACATAAATGTTCCGTTTTAAAGAGTACCATCATGCACCATTATGCACCATTATCTTCTCATTCAAATGTTACACTAGCATGTTTAAAAAATAATTTTGTCATTCCAGATGACCTTTTGACCTCAATAAGAGCCATAGATAGCTAGACAGGCAAACAGACAGACAGATGGACAAACACCTATCCTGAAAGATCGTACTTAAAAAGGCTACTAGACTTTGACCCCTGGAGACCCCAGACGACCTTTCGTTTCTGCCAAAAACAGTGGGGATAAATCGAGGGTGGAAAATCGCATACGAAATCTATGTAAGTTCCCTACCTTGGAAATATTGCATTAACAAAATTTAAAGACTTTGACCCCTAGTGACCCCTTATGAGCTTGACCTCTGCCACAAACAAAAGGAACCACTTCCTGACCATAGCACATCCACATACCACTTACCACATATGAAATTTATCCAAGCTTCCTATCTTGAGATATCACGAGATTTTCAGACTTTGAACTCTCGTGACCCCATATGACCTTTGACCTCTGCCACAAACAAAAGGAACCACTTCCTGACCATTATGCATCCACATACCAAACAATGAAATTTATCGAAGCTTCCTATCTTGAGATATCACGTTAACGAGATTTTCAGACTCTGAACCCTCGTGATCCCGTGTGACCTTTGACCTCTGCCACAAACAAAAGGAACCACTTCCTGACCATAATGCATCCACATACCAAACAATGAAATTTATCCAAGCTTGCTATCTTGAGATATCATGTTAAGGAGATTTTCAGACTTTGACACTCGGTGACCCCAGATGACCTTTGACCTCCGCCAAAAGCCATAGGGACCATTTTCTGACCATAACGCATCGACATATCAAATATGAAATTTATCCAAGCTCTCTATCTTGAGATATCATGACAACGAGATTTTCAGACTTTGACCCCATGTGCCCCCAGGAGACCTTCGACCTCCACCAAAAACATTACAGACCATGTCCTGACCCATCAATCAATCAATCAATTTTTTGGAGAATTGCTTCCATTAGCTAGATGAAGTTTCAGTATTTCAAAGCAACGATCGTTCACAAAGTATAGGCTAGGCCACAATACAGTATCCACGGCGAAAGCATCCGAAGAGCCCCCTATGCAGACAGCTGCAAGACCGACTACGATATAATTAATTTTGACACTGGCCCAATCTACCCCATTTGTTTCATTTCTAATTTCCCCAAGAGAGTAGTTTGGCTTGAAGCCACAACAAAAACTAGGCCTAGGACCTAGCCACCTAAGTTTACAGAACAAAATGTAACGTTCTCGACATCGTAGTTTTCACCGGTCATTTTATGTTTAAGTTACCGTCTGTACTTTGTAAATAGTCGTACGTACGTTCGCAGCACATAAACAAGACCTGCTAGCTACATGCACAGTGTAATATACATACACGCTTTCAGCTGACTGATCGGCTCGCTCGGCGTGTATCGTTAAAAGCGCTCGGAGAATGGGTGTACTTCAATTGGCAATAACATGACACCCTCCCTCAATAATTACGTTCGAAGCGGGGAATCCCCAAACTTTTAAACAAGCCACTTCAATTGACAAGTGGGTGTTGAAATTGAACTATTACGGTGAAGTACACAATGGCGCACAGGGCACTTAAAAGACACTGTAGTGTATGCATACGTTTGTTTAGTGCGTTTAAATTTCATTGTTTTACAAATGTATTGGTGGTGTTGAAGTAAAGCCTGTCACAACAGGTTCCGTGTTTGGGGTTCCATGGATTAAAACGTCCCCCATGACACCGCACACAAACACATGTAAACTACAGGGGATTGGGTGGATAAAAGGTGCATGTCATAGCTCTCTGCAATTTTTGAGCTTGTTGTTCATGCTGTAAACATCGATTGCTTTGCCAAGGCAGCTAAACTTGCGAAGAAGGACGATACATTGTTTACTAAACGCAAGTCAGAGTCCCGGGGCATGACATGCGATTAATCACGTGTACCATTTTACTAAACGCAGGCCATTAATCGGCGATGAATAGCTAATCGCTGACAGCCCTAATACCAAATATGAAATCTATCCAAGCTCCCTGCCTTGAGATATCGTGTTAACAAAGTTTTTAGACTTTGACCCCCGGTGACCCCAGATGACGTTTGACCACCGCCAAAAACAATAGGGACTATCTCCTGACCATAACGCATCAACATACCAAACATGAAATCTAGCCAAGCTTCCTATCTTGAGATATTGTGCGAACGAGATTTTCAGACTTTGACCCCCAGTGACCCCAGATGACCTTTGACCTCCGCGAAAAACAATAGGGACCATCTCCTGACTATAACGCATCAAATATAAAAAGTACCTAAGCCTCCTATCATGAGATATCGTGTTTAACGTGATTTTCAGACTTTGACACCCCCCCCCGTGACCCCATATGACCTTTGACCTCTGCCAAAAACAATAGGGTTCTTCCTCTCAATATGGCGCATCTATGTACCAAATTTGAAAACGTCGGACATTCCTATCTTGAGATACCGTGTTAACGAGCAAAGTGTCACAAACACACACACATACATACATGCACACATACACACACACGCACATACACACATACATACGCACACGCCATCATGAATGCATAGGTTTCTCTTTCATCGAAACCAAAAAAAGAAAACCAAGTACTGAAACAAAGTTTTACCTAGAAGGTTAGCATACTAGTTTCAAACATGAGTCTTGCGTATGAATGAGCAGAGCCGAAGACTTTTATTTTCTGGTGTATATTGATAATTTCAGCGTTGTATCTAATTAACAAAATCTAGTTCACTCTGCCAGTACCAAACAATGAAAACTGAAAGAAAAAAAAAATGAAAACATGTGATGGTTATGTTTAGCTTGGTCCAGCCATCTCGGTCTCCGAGGTTCCATGATGAGTATATCTGGAGCTCTGCCTTCTAAGAGCCTCTTGCAAAGATGGTCTTGTGAAACCAGAGGCCACAGGTTCAGGGATGTTTTGCAGTCCTACAATGTGCTGGCGAAGGTCTACACTGTTCTGCCGGGCCTTGAATACTTCCTCCATGAGAGTATTGACATAGTCTGTAGTGTAAGGGAGTTAAACGGATAACAAAGTTAAGTAAAATCAAATGTGCCTTAATAACCGGTTGCAAGGATGAGAAGGGCCATCACCACAGAAAGTGGGGCAACTATTAAACAGTTGAAAACAGCAAATCTATTATGAAAACATTTGTCACTCAAACATGCATGGTTTGCAAGGGGAGAATTACCGTGGGCTTATCATTCATTTTCTTCCCATGGCACTGGGGCTTAGCAAAATGAAAAAGGAACATATTTTTGGGACATGCTGCAGTACACTGCGAACATGAAAATGCACTAAATGGAAGCTCCACTTCTGTTTTCTTTACCGTCCAATCACCACTGCTCAAAAAGTTTCACAAGAACACAACCCCTTCTTTGGATGGGCATCGATTTCAAACATCTTTCTGCTACCTATGGTAATATTTCTCTTCATTTAACATAAATTCAAGTCTTATGGATAAAGCATACTTTAAACCAAATATCACATACAATACTTTAATATGTATTTAAGTCAAACATGTGTACTAACCAAAGGTTGCAGGGCTCTGTACTTCTCTTAATGTGTAATCACCACATTTAGCCCGTGGGAAGTCAATGCTATACACTGTTTCTCCTGTCTGTGTAGTTGCTGGGTCCCTGTCACTGTTTTCATTGTAATACATGACAGCTAGGAGCAACCTTTGAAGAAATTGCAAATTAAAATTATACAGGTGCTGTTATACAAGTATTAAATATCAGTGTTGCCAACTAGACACCAAAATTTTGAAAACAACCTGCACCCCCTCATCTCTCATCAAGCACAAGAATATTCTAGATCCGATGGCATTTCAAATGGAAAGTGCAAAGTATGAAGTCAAACTTTTCACAGTAAATTTGACAGGAGGTGAGTCCTGAGGCTCAAAATTTAATCCAAATTATCATATGATGGACCTTCATATAACACATTCTTTTTCTCTGATATACATTTCACTGGCATGGAATCACTAAGCCTTTTGGCTCTCTGTTTTGTTTTGTGTTTTTCATTGCAGAATGATGACAAATTTAGTACTACCCAGATTATTATGCTCTTGAACCTTACTGCTACAACGGACAATACATACCCTCGATACATAGCAAATTTGAAAGTGAATGGCTACAGTTTACATCAACCCTTCTTTTTATTTACATAGTGCTTGTAAACTAAGCATACCTGCATGTCATGCCTTCATACAAAAAGACTGTATGTTTCGGGGCGAAGAAATTAACTAATGAATGGAAGGCTTCCACCCTTGAAGTCTGCTGCTTTGGAGACATCATTTTTACATCATTCTGAAGCCTTGTATTAGTTAATACTTCACATAGTGTTTCTTATGGTTCAGGGCCTGTTAAATAGGAAAAGAACAATATATTGCTACTGATTATATTCATTTAAACATCACCATTTCAGCCGATGTCAATTACAGAAAAATGTAGGTCTTGAAGCTTGAGGCATGTTAGTGCAATCTCAGACACTCACATCAAATCACTGTGAGGAGTGTGACTTTTTGCACACCTTCCACACTCCTTAACTTTTGGATGGGGTGATTTGAAGCAAATTTGGAAAATAAAAAAACTCAAGCAAGGTCTGATAATTTCCTATCGTATGAAAGTTATGAATGACGGTGTATGAGTTTTGAGTATTATGCAATGAGCACTAAACAACACTTCAAGATGGGCAACAATTTAAGTGTTTGAAACTGATATGGGTATGGAACATATACTGAGGACTAAGCAACAAGAGGTAACAAAATAGAATAAAATTGGCATTATCAATTCCAACCACAATTAATACCTTAGTTAAGCTGTGTTTGATATTTATTCAAAATCTTGTGCATATGAAGCAAGAAGTGCTGCCAAAAAATAGCTCACTTATCTGATATATTGATGCTTACTTAGGGTTAACCACTTTTCTGGGCCTTTCTCCTTCCACTGGGGGATGGGCGCATTCCCTGAAAAGTGATCCATCGTGCCCAGAGTGCACATTTTGAACATGGTTGGTGATGGATAAAAACTTTTCCAGCATGAGGGTGGAATCTCCGTCAGGGGTGGAGGCTGCTGACCAATGAACATGGTTGATAATACCCCTGCGCCACTCATTGATTGGTTCGCAGTTTCGTTTCTTCCCAGCAGCAATTAGTTTCTTTTTCATGGCTGGAAGCAAAGAATACACAACATTTTACATCTTCCATGCATGCATAAGACATTGCACAGATTAACTGTACACTTCCTGGCAAAGACGAGCACTTACAATTTTTCTTGATTGGCATCAACACTAACATACAGTTTGTTAACCATTTCCATAACCTCGCGAACTCAACTACAGTATAGCTTTAACATGAAATCTTGGGAAAACAGTATCAAATGGAGCAAAAATGGCCAATAAGATTTCTTCACATAATTATGTAACCTACATTCATGAAAGACATCTCAACTTGTGGCATCATAGGTAATTGGTAAAACAGTGCAGTAGTCATGTTGATATCTCAGAATATAATGCTATTCACATTTGACTAAAATGCTGCTAACACTTGGCAATATGCCAAACATCGTAGTAGTGCTTGATTTTGTACTGAAGCAGATTTTCACGTATCCACTTGGCCACCTGCAGATGTCGGTCAGTAATGATACACTCGATTTCTAGACTGGCTGATTTAGCCGCCTCCAACAGCCACTTCATAGTCCGCTTCACACCCTCCAATTCCATTGCATTGCTGCTGCTGACTTCATTTTTCTGAGGAGAGAAAATATCAAAATCAAAAATTGGTGAAAGTAAGACATTCAAATGCTTTGCTTAGTTCAATGTGTTGGCTTGTATGGGGACCCCCTGCACAGTATTTCATACCATGTTAACTGTCTCATCCTCATCTTTCACATGAAAAACATTCACTGTCACAAATTTCAACATCAGGAACACAGTATATCTAGGAAGAATCACTGTTCGTATAATTAACAAACACTTTACATAAAGTACATACGCATGATGAAGTGTTTCCAGTTCCACTACAGTTCAAATGGAACTATGTTACAATGAATTGAAAGTGGAATGATTATTTTTATTATATATACCTGGATAAGACTGATATTCATAATCTTGTTGGTGTTTAATTCCATCAAAGTGTAGGATCCAAACTTAGCTGTATGGCCAGGGCTGTCGGACCGTGCGTCACCCCCTAAAACCAATGGCTTGTCCAAAAGCATGAGCTGACTGATAAACTTGTGCTGCATGTCTTCCCACAACTTGACTACAGCAGGTAGCAGAACCTTACTTTGGTGCCGAAAAAAGGTTCTAATGTGGGGCACTTTGCATCCCATGTGTGTTAACACTCTAAGAGTCTTTGTTGGACTAGCACCGGCGAAAAGTATTGCTCCAGAAAGAAGAAAATTGTCTGCTGGAGTGTTGTTCACAAATGGCTGGCTATGCCATGAGCGCTGCCATGAGCACTGCCACGAGCAGGAAGCACAAGTCTGCTTGATGGATCCCATCGTCCCAATCACTGTTGTAATGGCTGCTTTGGTGGGATGACAGCAATTGATGCATATTGTGAAAAGAGACAGCAGGCAGGATTGAAAAACAATGAATTTTTCTTCTTCCCTTATCTTCTGTGTCACTGCTGTAACGTAATCAAAATTAATCTGGTTTCAGCATTGTGCAATGGTCATTTACAAGAATAGTACAAAGCCACTTGGCAGGGGCACATCATATTTGAAAGAACTCATATATTAAGCTCAAATTTCTTTCTGAAGGAAAATTGGCTTTGCAGACTTGCAAAAAGGCGAAAAACCTAGCCAATTTTGCACTTCAAAAGGAATGAGTCTGCCTGACGTCATGAATTCACTTTGGTTTGTAAACAATGTTCACAGAATTTTGTATAGCAGTCTGTGTGTGAGATCCATTAGCATTGGAAACTTGCCTAGGTATGACATGGGGCTAGGGAGAGGTCGTCACCTCATGTCACATTCTTATTTGAGTTCAGCTGCGCGAGTGGATTCAATTTTGGTTCCTTGCGTTAGCAAAAGGAACCTATGTAGTCAGGTTGGCGTGTGTGTGTGTATGTCTGTGACGCTAGCTTGGGTACGCTGTAACTCAACAAGGGAAAGTTGGATTAACTTGAAACTTGGTATATAGAAGTGCCATAGTTTGAAGGTGTGCCCTATGGTTTTTGGTGGAGGTCACAGGTCATTTGGGGTCACCAGAGGTCAAAAACTAAAAACCTTCTCAACATATTTGAAGGTAGGAAACTTGGATAGATGTCATACTTGGTGTGTGGGTGTCATATTGTGTAAGGATGAAATCTGATGTTTGGTGAAGGTCAAGAGGTCACCAGGGGTCAAACACTGAAAAACGTTTTAACACAATTTTTTTAAGGTAAAAAGGACAGATTTCAAATCAATCTGTGTTTGGTTAAGGTCAAAGGTCATCAAGGTCACTGGAGGTCAACCACTGTAAATGTTATTTAGAAAATGTTGTAAGCTAGATAAAGATAGGCTCAATAGATTTTTTATCTCACCTGGTTTTGCATGCTTACACACCCAAACACCTTAGAAATTTGGCCTTTACATTCGTTCAGTAGTGATTCCTTTGGGTTGTACACAGATTTAGGATTATTCAAAGTTGTAAGAGGGCAATAACTGAAATCTGTAGATTTCAATGAGCACAGGTCACACTGCATTAAACTGGCCTCTCTGCCAGTGGAAGCAATGCATGGATTATACAGTTTGTCTCTTGAATACTGCTGTGCTCTGTGGGGTAACCTAATCCTCAGTCTATTACCACACCCCATTAATCACTTGCTTTCTGCTTTACTGCTAAATAAACCCTGTTTTCTGTGTAGAGATAGCAAACAGGACAAATGGTAGATTGTTTTAAAGTAATAGCAAGTTTTATTTGAGAGCAGGTAAAAATAACTTATGAGAGAAGTACAAGGGGTGTTTTTCTCTCTCTAACCACATTGTTTATTGTTTATCGGTGATAATATCAAGTTTGATTACAAGCATAAATACATATGGAAATGAGGAAATGTTTTTGAAGGATCACCTAGCATTAATACAAGTTGAATGTAAGTAAGGCCACAAAAATTTAATCATTGATATCATGTAATATAAGTACTAAAATACCCCTTGTGAAGATGTTACAAACATTGAGTCTGAGCTTTCACTTCGCTCTTTTTCGAAGACTGGCTGTACATTAGTTCTTATAATATCCAGCAAGGAACCACAGTGCCCATTGGGCTCTTGTTTGGAAATCATTCGCTATTATCGGGAAATGGCCTTGTGTATGCACCTCAATTGCGAATAATAGTTACTGATGTATATTTTACGGCTTGGAGTCTATTATTACTCCAATCTTTACGATACCCAATGTGTTCAAGCATCCCTTAAAAATTGCCTGAGAGGAGTTCCTTAACAGTGCCACATAAGGAACTAGCAAAATACAATACAGAGTTTATTTTGGGGGATTTATTTTCTTGCCACAAACAAATTACAGCAATATTCATATTGCCGTTTGTGGGGATCACTTCGGTGAGTTGCTTCAAACGTGACTGTATGTAGGGTTAAAGTAGGCCTACTGTATACACATAAGTGCATATGACTGTAGAAATACAATAAATGTTTGTTCCCCATTGGCAGTGTATGAACAGAACTCTACTCTATGGCCAGGTTAATATTGAGGTAGTCCCACCTGCTTGTTGTCCGAATGATTATAACTGTGGGCCTATTAGTGATCACTCCTCTGCTTTAATAAAGCTCTCGAACACTAAAGCTTTAAAGGTCTAGTCCTCTTACCCCAAACATTTCCAATTCTCCCAAGGGGGTAGGTCAGGTACGAATTGGGTTATCCGGTAATAAATATAACCCGTCTTCCCGACCAGAAAAATTTTTTCCCAAACATTTTGCTTTGCTCTTTGTTTGCCCCCAATTTCGATATTGAAGCTGCCCGCAACCAGGTAAGACCCATCCTCATACAGACACAATCTGCATTTTTGAACTCCAGTTGAGAATTTTGTAGACTACAAGAAAAGACTGTAGTTTCTTATGTGTTCGCAGCCTAATTTAGCTTATAGTATAACCTGTTTTCAGTATTCTCTTACAACTAACACACAAAAAGGGAAGAAAACGGCACAGTACCTTTAGTGACTCCTGTACCATTACACTGAAGCCTCTTGGACCTCTTTTTCAATTTTCTGGGTAACACAGTTACCTCTGTCTGCACAGTTCGTGTTGAAGTTTTTGACGATAACAACTGTAAACAGAAGAAAATTTAGACATGAAGTTGTGATGTTCTAAAATCTGTTGTGCTGTTACATATACCTCTGCATCAGTGAGCTTCAAATCTAACCTAGGGCAGCATCAGAGGTGGCAGCAGGGGGAACACCCCCAATATTTGCAATAAAACTACAAAAAGAGAAGAAAAAGTAAACAGAAGAAAAGGAATACTCCACTCATGCTCTCCCTTCGGCATATAACAGGCTTGCAAGCTTAATCAATAAATTGCAAAGAAGGCAACAAAGATACTTATACTACCCTGTAAAGGTTCTTTACTTCATGTCTGCTTTTTTTCATGTCTCGTTATTTATCTGTAAAGGTAGGGAATATTTACGCATTAATCTACTCTCTTAATATATTAACTGGTAATCTTGAACAGCATTTCATTTCAATTGCTTCTTTCTTTTCACAGCAATAATCACACATAAAAAATTTATTGGTTACTAACTGCAGAAAATATTCAGGGTGTATCCTTATAAGGGACTCACTGCTGAATCGATAGGCTTGTGAGGCTATGTGCTTACATGGATACCGGTGTTCTACGAGTATATTTCACTTGTAAAATCACGCGATCTGGGCCTTTGAAAGGGATCGTGAACTGATCATGGCATCATTTGCTTGGCCCAATGTTTAGGCTACGGTCTAGCCTAGGGTTTCACTGAAGAATATTTCGCCTAGAGGAAAATTGATCCTTGCAGGTCACAATTTTGTACATAACAAACTTTCATAAAATTGGCAGTAATGCAAAGGGACCTTAAATATCGGCTGCCGTTAACGGTGGCAATTGCTGATTTTGCCTATACTGATATTCAACCGAAAACGCCATTATCCGCCGATACCGATAACAACAACCAATAATCGGCTCAACAATGGAACTGGTAACATTCACACATATTTGACAATCTGGATCAGTGCTATGAATGATTGGATCCCATGTGCAATGATTGTCTTCTCAAGTTCTCAGTCCTAACCCTTAAAGTTAAGCTTCGTAATTGCCATTGCAGCACGTATTTATTACAAAAACATTTAATACTGAACAAGCATGTTTCTTTTAGCTCTTTTACTTCCTTTATTTGGGCAACAATTAAACTATATTGGGCAACCAAAAATTTCAAATCTCAGAAGATAGTGGCCTGATACTGATAGGGCAACAAGGCAAGAAAAAATTTTTCAAGCCCTGGGCCAGACCTAGGCCAAAGTTGTTATGGTCTAACTCATGCCTATGGTACTTGGCTGAATTTACTGTTCACATGTTAACTGTTATTGTACTGTACCGTACTAGCAGCTAGTGTACATTACGACATTAACATGCTGTCAGCCTGTATTAGCCTAGGAGTAGGCTACGCCTAACACTATTGCTGTATTAGCATATGGCCTACTGTAATACTAAGTAATGTCACTTGTGTTACGCGTTACTGTAGGTAGGCTAGGCTACTCACAATTTCTATAGCAGTGAGGGGTCGGATTTCATTGCGGGGCACTGTACGGTTCCAAGCTTTGCTCCAACCGTCGAAAGATACATAGTAGGCCTACTCTCCATCCTGAATTTCTCTGATGGAGCATCGTGCCCAGTGACCGACAGAGTCGAGTGCTTCTGCCTTTTCATTCACCGAGAATTCCATAGCGATAGCGATCCTAGCGTACTGATTTCATACGATCATGTACTGACATTTAGTACATGATCGTATGAAATCAGTACATGTACGTAAGCAAACAGTACATGAACGTATGAAATCAGTACATGATCGTAAGCAGTTAGTACATGAACGTGTACTTTTACTACATCACATTCGGTGAGCCTTTTGGCGGACTTCTGGTACGCCGAAAGGCTCACTCTGTATGGCGTGCGGAAGAGACAATAATAACATGATTATCTTACATTTTTACATGTACAACGTGTGTTTTTAGATGTACAACGTGTGATTTTACATGTACATCGTAACATTTTAGTACATGATGGTGTAAATTTACATCATGATCGTATGAAGTTAGTACATCATCGTATATTTTTGGTACATGAACGTGTAATTTTAGTACATGAACGTGTAATTTTAGTACATGAACGTGTATTTTTTAGTACATGAACGTGTATTTTTAGAACATCATCATATCTGGAAAGTCTTTTGGCGTGCCATATTTCTGTGCACTGAAATGCACTGATCGTAACCCCCGTGCGTATACAAGCACAAGAGAACATTCAATCTGCTACGCGGCGAGGACATTTCTGTGAAACGCGAATTGGGCCGGTTCATGCGACACTGACGAAACCTGAGTTAATTTGTTGCATGAAAATACGAATTATGTATAAGAAACGTCTCACAATTTCTTATTCTAACAAATTTTGAGAAATGTGAAATTTTCGTAATAATAAGAAGTTTCATCAAATTTCCCCAAGAAATTTTCCGGGGGGGGGGGGGACAGCTTGCCCCCCTCCCCCCCCCCCCCCAGTAGCTGCGCCACTGAGCGGGGGAGTAACGCAATTCGGTGCAAAAGCAACACCGATGTCGTATTTAAAAAGTTGGCGGTTGGGTGCTAGAGTGTCCGAATCAATTTTAATGAAATATTGATCAAATCTCTCCGTTCAAAGATATACGTCTAGCATAGAATCCACTCCGACTCAAACCAATTGACAAAATCTTTTTAAATTTCCAATCTATGGTAAGATAAGAGCCCAGTATGTAGGCAAAAGCACAGGAATGCCCGCCTGCCTCAAAGTTTTCACTGGGAGATGGTAAGAAAGGTGTCCAATCCACCAAGCCAGAAATATTGTAATGACCATCCCTCTTCTTACGAGCTCCGTCTCCCCTGACCATAAAAACCTAAACACAGCCCTCTCGAGACGCAACAGGACACCCTTTGGAGTAGCCAGAACAGTGCCTGGATACCACAAAAGGGGATAAATAAAACGATTGATAACTGTCCCCTTTCCGAACAAGCAAATGTGGCGCTCGCCGAAGTCCTTCAACCTAGCTTCCACCAGGTCCACTTACTCATTCCAGGTTGTAGGCCTAACTCGGTTTGCCCATAACCAAACCATATGCCGTTGATCCTTATGGCGTCATCTACCCATGATGCAGCGAAGGGCAGTCTTCTTGACCGCCACTTACCTAGGCGAAGTCCTTTGGTCTTATTGGGATTCAGTCTGGCACCTGTGGCTCTTTGAAACTTAGACAGCGTGCCAGTAAGGGCCTTGAAGGAAGCTAGGTCGGAGACTACGCATGTGAAGTCATCAGCATACTGAAGGCACTTAACTTCAACACCACCGGGTATGTGAAATGGTTGAAACAAAGACTTTACTTAAAAGGCTCTTGCTAGTGATTCACTAAACAATACGTATAGTGATGGTGATAGGGGGCACCCCTGCCGTACGCCACGTTGGACACTGAAGGGGTCTGAAGGTAGGCCATTAACGATAACCCGACTGTTTACACTATTATACAATAAGGAGGTCCATTTAACAAAAACTGGATTCAAACAAAACTTCTTCAAAATTTTAAAGAGGAATCCATGATCAACCATGTCGAAGGCCTTCTCCTGATCGAGGAAGACGGCAGGTAACGAATGCATGAATAAGCTTTTCAGTAGTTTGGGCATCCAAATAATGTCGTAATTGACCAATTTTGTGCAAAGCAAAGGAGGCAGAGCGACACACATTATTAATATGCTGAGATAAGCTAAGATCATTCTGGAAAATAACACCCAGATTTTTTGCACTCTGGGCAGGCGTGATTAAAGAGTCTCCAATGGAAATACTGGTGAGTGGTATAGTATCACGGAAGCGAGAAACAAGGTGTAGTACTTCAGTTTTCTCAGGATTGAGTTGGTGGTTGACCACGAAAGGATGTCCTTAACACAAGTTTCCAGTTGCGGTAATACTGAATGGCAGTTTCTATTATCAACTATAGCATACACTTGAGTGTCATCTGCATAAATCATTTTGGACAGACCATATGATTCTATTATGTTTTCAATAGGAGATGTGTACAAAGTAAAAGCAAGAGGACCAATAACAGATTCTTGAGGGACTCCCTCTTCAGGTACATGAGCCTCAGATAAGTGACCATTGATATTAATATGTTGCAATCGGTTGGTAAAGTATGATGTAAACCAGCGGAGTGCAGTTTCACAAAATCCAAATCTATTAGAAAGGCGTTGTAAAAGGATAGTATGATCAATGGTATCAAAAGCAGCAGAGTAGTCCAATAATACAAGAACAGATTCCATCCCTTTATCAGCTGAAAGCAGCAAGTCATTGTAAACCCTTAGAAGGGCAGATTCTGTAGAATGGTGGCTTCTGTAAGCAGACTGATACTTGCTGTGAAGGTTATTATGCGAGAGGTAATCTTGGATCTGTAATACAGCAGCACGTTCAATTGACTTAGCAAGAAATTTGAGATTAGCTACTGGACGATAGTTTTTGAGATTCTCACAGTCAAGCTTTGCATTTTTAATAAGAGGAGTAATGTGCGCAACTTTTAGCGACTCTGGAAAAATACCAGTCTGTAGTGAACCATTAATAATCTTTGTTATGATAGGAGCCAGTTCTTTGATGCATTTCTTGAGAAGCCAAGTAGGTATAGGATCCATAGAACAAGAAGTTGTTGGAGAGTTCTGAATAATACTAGAGACTTTTTCCACACTAATCAGAGAAAATCCTCTAAAAGAACTAGTACAAGGCTCACAAGGAATATGTGGATCATTGTTAGCTGGCATATTATGAAGATCCTCCTTAATACATTTCACTTTATTGGCAAAGAAGTTACTAAAATTATTGGCAAGGGATGGCTGAGAACTAAAACCATGAGGAAGAACATGTTTAGAATCAGGAGCACTTAGACTGTTGACCTTTTGAAAAAGTTGACGAGAGTTACACTCTTCAAAGTAATGTTGATAATGGTTACGCTTAGAATCAAGAATCATGTTCTTATATAAGTATGCTTGGTCACGAAAGATCTGTTTGTGGACTTCAAGTTTACTTTTCAACCACAGGCGTTCAGCACAGCGAAGTTTCTGTTTTTCTTTCCTAAGATTGTCATTATACCAAGGTGCATGAGGACGGGCAGTAACTTTACGACAAGAGAGAGGAGCATGAATATTAATAAGCTCACTCAAGACAGCTTCATATTGTCGGACCAGTAAGTTCACCTCAGAGCAAGGAGCAGTGTATAATTTTGAATTAAGAATATCTTGGCGAAATTTATCAAGGTCAATGTCATTAAACCTTCTTAATTTGACTTCCAATTTAGTAGTAGGAGGTTTGCTTATTGATACAGAACAAGTTACAGCAGCATGGTCTGAAGGAAGAAGGTGTGTAGTTGAAACACCAGAAACAAAATCATCAGATGCCCTTGTTAGAATAAGATCCAAAGTGTGACCCTTGAGATGAGTAGGGCAAGGGACATGTTGCACAAGATTAGCTGACCACATCACCCCTGTTCTTCGTAATCTTCACTGGCTTCCTGTGCAGCATCGTATCAACTACAAATCCTTCTTCTTACATACAAATGCATCCATGGGTTTGCTCCATTATATCTAAAGCATCTTATATCTAATAACAAGCCTTTACGTGAACTACGTTCCAGCTCTCAATCTCTTTTAAATGTGCCGTCATCTGTTACCCATTCTTATGGTGATCGTGCTTTTTCAACAGTATCTGCGAAAATGTGGAATGACCTTCCATCTTTTGTCAAGAACTCTTCCACTGTTGGACAATTTAAAAGTTACTTGAAAACTCATTTGTTTACTTTGTCTTATTGACCGCATGTTGTATAGTTTTAGCGCTTTGAGACTTCTTGTGTAAGGCGCTATATAAGAACTGTTATTATTATTATTATTATCATTATCATTATCATTATCATTATTATTATTCAACTAAGTCCCCGCACCACCCAGAGGTTCTGCTGAGTACTGTGTCCCCGCACCGCACAGGTCTGAAAGGACCCTACAAGATCTGGCATAACTGTGCCTAGCCTGTTGCAAAGGGCTTTCGCCAGAATCTTGTAATCTACATTTAACAAGGTGATTGGCCGTTTGTTTTTCGGTTCGAGTGGGTCTCCTGACTTAGGCAGCAAAGTTATTATGCCTGTGCGCTGCAAGTGGCTCAATGAGCCAGCGAGGAAGGCAGAGACGAACACATCACGGAGATCATGTGCTACGGTACCCCAGAAGCGTTTATAGAATTCTACTGGAATACCGTCGGACCCAGGTGCCTTTCCGCCCTTCATCTTCGCCACTGCCTTCCAGAGCTCGTCAATAGTCAAAGGGGAGCCAAGTTCATCATTCTGATCTTTAGAGAGGGTCTTGTTAATATTATCTAATAGGGACTTTTGAAGGTCTTCATCGACATCTGCCTGGGTATACAGCTGCTCATAAAAGTTTTTATACTCTTCTACAATGCCGAGAGGGTCCTTATGTACCACACCGTGGGCGTCACGGACAGCTTTAATACTGCGATCGATGGCATACTTTGTGACGTCCCGGTAGAATTTATTGGTTGGTTTCTCCTCCGCCTCCACACAATGCACACGAGCACGAACGCGGGCCCCGTGTAGTTTTTCATCAAGATACTGTTGGATTGCATGAAGTGCGGAGGGGTCCCCGTTCCTCTCCCTAGAGCAAAGTGAAAGGAACTCCTCCCTTCTTCGACGAGCTCTTACTACACAGTATTCCACTGTAAAACGTTTGATGCGGGTCTTTACATCATCCGACCACTCTAAATCTGTTGAAAAGGCCGGCCTCAAAGTTCGCCACCCTTCGTACCTGGCCTTAAAATCTTTGCTATATTCAGCCTCCGTTAGAATATGTGTTCATTTTCCAGAACCCCCTCCCTACTGGCCATGACTCTCGGGGTTGGAATGAGACAGTAACTGCATCATGGTCCGAAATTGGACATGCCACAACTTCGCAATCACTTGGTGACAGAGCCGTTGGAGCGTTAATCAAACAACATTTCAGTGTTTGTTTAAAGGGTACTCTTAAGTCAAAAAATTCAAAAATATATGTTCAAGAGCATGAAAAATAAATTTTAAGAGTCCAACTTCCATTTTCACAGGACATTCCTGAGCTGAGATATTTAATGTTGAAGTTTATTCAGTCAAATTACACTCTAAAATCAAAAGAGTGAACTAGGTCACTCTTTGATCAAGTGAAAAGTAGAAATTCGCTCCATAAGAGTGATAATTCACTCCAAGAGGAGTGAAGTTCCCTCCAAAAAGAGGGAAGTTCACTCCAAAAAGAGTGAAATTCTCTTAAAACGAGTTAAGTTTCCCTCTTGATGGAGTGCCCACTGTGATCGCTCTTAAAAAAAAGAGCGATCATTGGAGGCACTCGTGGAAGAGTGAATTTTCCCTCTTCCTCTAGTAAATTTCACTCTTTTTGGAGAGAACTTCACTCTTTTTGGAGGGAACTTCACTCCTCTTGGAGTGAATTATCACTCTAATGGAGTGAATTTGCACTTTTCACTCGTTCAAAGAGTGACTTAGTTCACTATTTTGACTGTTTGATTTTAGAGTGTAAAATGGTACATTGCGCAATAATTTGTGATGTCATTCTTGTACTACTCAAATTACCATTTTTGTATTTCTTTGTTTTTCCGAACGTAACTGCACCTTGTACCAAGGTGTAGGTGATAAAATTAATTAAGTCCTTCTTGTGCAACATGCTATTGAAGCAAACAGGAAGTGTTCAAGGTCATAAAACATTTTTTATTTTAAAGGAAAACAAAGCATATTATGTGAGTTGTACAACAAGAAAGTCACAATTTATTGCGCAATAGACCACTTTGTTTTAAGTGAATAAGCTTCAACATTTTATATCTCATCTCAGGAATGTCGTATGAAGATGGGAGTTGGACTGCTGGAATTCATTTTTCATTTTCTTCAATATAATTTTTTGATTTTTTTTTTACTAGAGGTACACTTTAGAGTAAAGATGTTTTTCTGATGTTACTTTACTGCTTTTAATCTATCAAATTTTTTTGGATGTTGAGAAATTGTTACAAAAACTGCAAGTTAACACATAACATTCCAAATAAATCGTGGCAATATCACTGGCCAAAATTTTATAGTAATATTTAAA
This sequence comes from Holothuria scabra, assembly GCA_037179385.1. Lineage (NCBI taxonomy): Eukaryota > Metazoa > Echinodermata > Holothuroidea > Aspidochirotida > Holothuriidae > Holothuria > Holothuria scabra. The sequence goes on along the minus strand of CM074183.1, from coordinate 16,480,081 downwards.
TGACATAAAAAAATGTATCTCTGAAAAATATCACAGGGGTGTAAGTGGCTCAGGATGATTTTGCAGGAAAAACCAAATCCATTACGGCCGGGGTGCAGGGCCCGCTCAAGGGCCCTGCACCCCGCCCCTGGAGCTCCTCGGCTAACTGCTTATCAAATACCTTCAGATAGCGTCTCAGAGGACTTTTCAGTATGATTGTACTATGTTGTGAACGACCACAGAAGGCATGCACATGTACTTTAATTCACTGCTTTCTAAATACACAATAGATCAAGGACAATAGCTACCTTGTCACGGCTTTTACAGAACGGAAAGAAAATACACCGCCCTCACTTTCATTTCCCTGTGACGTCTGCCCATAGTAACTGTAGGCGATATATCGCCGTGTAAACCGTTTCCCTACAAATGGCTTCTTGAATTCATACAACATTAGCTTGCGTCGTACACAGTTACTAGTGTTTGCGCCGCGTTATTTGTAACAGTAGCACTACAAACAATCTTCATGTCTGTCATACTAGGTCGTGTTGGACTGTTCTGTAAGTTTTCAAAGGACTTGTGTAATTAATTCCGGATCAAAATGTATTTCGCGAAATTGGATTCTATGATACGAATATGCAGCTCAGTGGTACTCCAGTATAGTTCGTTACGGGATGCGTAACGTATTCAGCATGCACAACCCATTCGTTCCACGACTTTGTCGCCAATCGCGTTTGCTTTTTACAACTAAACTGCGGCCTGGTTGATCAAACATAGGTTAAACCTTTCAGCGTTTTTTCGCAAACAAATAATACCTGTCATAGTTATGTTAAGTTCGAAATATGTGCAGCGTTAATTCTACATCAGCTTCACGTATAGTGAATTCAACATAGATCTAGGGGATGAGCTTCCGCATGCAGTGTAGCTGCACGGATATAGACTTGGCAAAATTTGTAGGGGGCAAGTTGCTGGGAGGATGATAAGCAGGATATGTCTAGTTTGCCATCCTTTATCTTGGGCTATGAGTAAACTGACCATCTGTTAAGGGACATAGAAGCTGTCTGAGCCAGGAAGGTATTCAAGCCTGGGGAGGGGATAACCATCCTCATCACCCCCCTCATCTTAGGAAAATTTTTTGAATATTTGAGGGTCATTATATGCAATTTGGTGCAACATTAGACAAATGCTAAGGTAAATTGCCTCACCGTGATTTTACATTCCTTACTGGGGAAACAAATAAATGGTTTACATCCTTAGTTGAGGCATAGTTTAAGGGGCCGCAGACCCAAATTTGCCTAAGTGTGGGAACTAATCATTGAAGCTGCCAATATGTTTAATGAAATAAATGCAGTTTAAGGTGGCCCAAAATGCCCTCGGCACAGGTGTGGAGCTAAATCCACAGCCCCCCCCCCCCCCCCGCGTCTCTGCGGTTAATGAGTTGGCTGCACCATGTTAGACTGATGGGGCCAGGGGCAGTTCTACGGGTGGGCTAGCAGGCTTCGACAAATCCCCCGCCTGACAGCCCGGGACAAGTAAAAAATCACTCGGGCAACTACCGTGTTCTATGTTGCAGCCCACCAGGCAAGCACCCCCAGCCTTAAATTTTTGAGTTGCGCAAAATGGCATTTCTTTTGTACCTAACAGATTTGAATTGGGCAAGTAGATATTTATATGGGGGCAAGTAGATTGAGAAAACAGCTAGCCCGTCAGACAGGGACGAAGAAAAAATTTTTTCAAAGCCTGAGGCTAGGGGAGCTGTAGCCCCCCAAAATTGTGCAGTTTTTATAGGCTGGTAGTAGTGAAGACAAAGATATGCCCAGGGTCAATGGCAACTTAACCCCCCCTCCCAAAAAAAAATACCCAAAATTATGTCTTTAAAACCGCACCTGGATGGGGCTAAAGCACCCCCCCCCCCCAACACACACACACCCTTTTCCAGTTCCTACAAATATAAGGTGTTTAAGATGTTTCAGCTTGCTCAACAAATTATTTTAAGGCAGCATGTAAGAAAACTGTGGGGTCAGTTTTAATCTATCAGATCATGTTATAACTCTGGAAGCTGAGAAAATAATTCGTTTGGTCTTGCAAACTATCAATAAACCACTTACTAAGAGGCTAGCATTTGCAAAATGAGACAAGAGTACCAGAAAAGCAACCATTCAATTAATACTCACATGCAGTGCGGTACTTTTTATTTCCATAACAGATTCAACTTCAAGGTTGACAAAAAAAAATGATACTTCAGACTGTTTACAGTACCATAACATTATAGCATGAACTATACTTAATGTGCACAAGATTCAAGTGCTTAATTCCTGTGAACAAGACTAGACTCCAACTATTAATTCATTCTTGCTGGATGCAGTTATTTTGAAAGTCTAAAGTACAAGAACTATAAAACTTACTGCTCAGATTTCATATCTCCTCTGACATAAAACAGTAATACCTAAACAAGGACCACTGCATACTTGTGAAGCTGGTAGCAAAATATTGTCTGAATAATCACTAATGCAAACGAGATTAGAGAGACACAATCACTGTCAGCCCAAATCTCAGAATCTCATGACTACGGTTAATAGCGTTTTTGAATACCTATCTAGCAAATTAAATACTGTGTGTAGTATAAAATAAGCACAGCAGGGAAATTGAATACATTTTAGGTTGGATAATTTGAAACAAACAAGGGTGACAAACTTTACTTACAAAGCGAGGATCTACCCAACCCTTCCTTGCAATGACATCATATTGCCTAACTTGTTTTCAGGACGGCTAACACGTATAATTATGTGTAAATGACTAACTTTTAAAATCGAGTAAAAAATTTTACCACATGGAGTGAAAAGGTTGGATGTCTACATATAAGAGCACTTTCAAATTTCAACATACTCCATGTATAGAGACAGTTACACAGCACAGGACCATGTGTGTGTTATTATATGTGTACATCATTGGAGGGGCAGCTCCAATCCTAAGTAAGAATATGTCATCCCTGTACTAAAACCGTACCTGCTTTTAAAGGGCAGCTGCACAACTTTCAGTAACATTTGGAAGCATTAATCTGCATATCGAATTTTCTATTGAAACACTGCTTAAAATATTTTCTGGTGAGAAAAATCAAATGGAAATTTACATTCAAAAATGTACACTAAATAAATATTTCATAAGGGTGTCAGCAGTCAACACTACAACATATTTAATAATACAAATTCCACTAAAAACTTTTTCAATTCATCACACACATTTTGCCATTGAAAAACTTGAAAAAAGTAATAAAACATTTTACAGGTATGAAATGAGGTAGCAATGTAAAAAAGCAGAATAACTGTGGATAAAATCAGCTGTAAAAGGCAATCCCTTTGAACAATTATGTGACAAGAACAAGGTACACAAGGTGTTGCCCAATATCTGCCTTGCACATTCATCTATTGCATTTGTCTAGTATACCATATAATGTAGAAAGTAAGGTGGCTTAAAAGAAAATACAAAAAATAAACACTTTTCAGGCTCAAAGATTATTACCAATATAAAACATATAATATACCCCAAAAATTTGAAAGTAAAATCTTTGATAGAATCCACTGTCAGATATCACAAAATATTGCCCCTTTTAAAAGCAAACAAACTCTGGCATGAAAAGGCAAAAGCACACATCAAAAAATACTTGGCTGTTTTCTTTGGCTAATTCTTGTGAAAATGTGGAAAGACTTGGAAAAATGGAATGCATAGTGTGATGAACATGGAACAAGCACCAAAAGCTCGTACAATTGCAGGTTTATTGTATAAAATATAAGGCTACAATCGCATGTGATAGGCATGTGCAGTCAATGGTCACCCCATTAACCCTTTACCGTTGTGCTCCGATCGGGGCATATTTGCGCGCCTCGGGAGTGGGCGGAAAAGCGGACGTAGCACGCCCCGCATCAGCTTCCGTAGGCCATTGACCCCGTGACCTTAAACTATTGTCTCTCTTGTTGTTGTTGCCGAATTTTCGGGTAGCTACTCGCAGTTTCGAGCTCCGTGTGAAACAGTAAAGATGGGTTACAGCCGAGCTCTCCGTATGGGTCCAAAAGGACCCAAACAACGGTAAAGGGTTAAAGATTGTGAGTCAAAGGTCTGGCAAGAAATGACTCTGTTTGTAAAAACCGCATTATACTTTAAACAGTTAACTCCCAACTGGAAATCTAAAAAACCCCTATATGTAGATAGCTGAAGTTAGTTCTGAGTCTGGACGGAGTTGGTTTCAACCAAATTTTTATTGAAAATAAGGTTGGGGAATGACCATCTCATTAACATCTCAAGGCTGTCAATTACTAAACAGTATAAAATAATAAATTCAGTAAAGGATGAACTTGGCAGGTTAATCTTTGGCAAGCAACCTATTTAAGTACTGACTGTGTATATAAACAAACTTAGATACTTTTTAGATACTTTTCATATGAACCCCTTACAACAGTAACTAAGAAAATACTGTAAGTTAATGTTAGTGGCTTCCTTTGTTTAATACCTTTTAAATAAATTTACCTATTCAGAAAAAGGATGAACTTGGCAGGTCAATCTTTGGCAAGCAACCTATTATAAAGTGCTGACTGTGAATAAGAACAAACATATACTTTGCATATGAGCCCCGGACAACTGCAATTTTGAAAATACCGGAAAGAGGCAATTACAAGTTATTTAGCATCCTGACATACATTTGATTAAAGATGAAAATTTCTAATAATAAAAGCTGCAATAAGCATGCCCTGAATACATGAAACATTCTAAAATAATGAAAGAACAGTATTAATTTAACATTTAATCACATGACTGACCACATTTTTGGCACTTCCTTACGCCATCTAATACCTTATACCTTCCGTCACAATGTGGTGAAACACATTTTCGTCTCACAACTGATATTAAAGTTTTGTCTACCATTGATCTCTGGCCATGCTGGTTGTAAATGTGAAGCAACCTCTCTCTTTTTTCTCTAATGCAGGCATAAACTCTTTCCTCTGCATTGAAGGTTGCATGAACACTTTCCAGTCCATGCTCTCCGAGCAATCCTATTGTGCCCCATGCCATTGCACATTCTGGTATATGGGCAATTAAAAAATGTAGCTTTGGAGGAATTCTCTCCTCTGGAAATTCAACTGGAAACCACTGTCCTAGGTTCCAGCATAAACAACAAAGTTCTTTTACCTCATCTGCAGGGAGAAACCGTGCTTCAAAAAACAAAAATATTTCCCTGAGACTTTTGAACAACTTCCCCAACTTTTGTTTCATACCTTCATCCTCAATAACTACCAATAATCTGTCAATCTCTTTGAGAATAATTTTGCAATGGTTTCCTACAAAGCATTGGGAATGGTAGGCCTGTTTTACTACTCCAACATCTTTCTCTAAGATTTCATGGACGCATTTCTACTGGGCCACGGGTTGCTAAAACTTTCTCATAGATAGAATCAAGACTTGATTTTGCCTTATCATATGACAATTTGGAATGTTTCATCTCAAGTTTTCTTTCAGCAATGTGCTCCTTTTGCCATGTGAGCACACTCTCCTCATCATTTACATCTCCTTTACACATAGGACAAATGGAGAATGAAGCAGCTGTCTGTTCTGTTAATCTTAGACAACTCAAGTGATACCACCCACTGTCACCATCTACTCCACACTGCACACACTGAATCCAATCAACATTACCTGTTATATCACTTGCTGAAACTGCACATAAAGGCAAACTACATCTTACATTTCTAGCTGGCACACTTCCATAACTGTTTGCTTTTTTGAAAGCTTTCAACATTTCCTCTTCTTCTCTAACACAGTCTTTAAGTCTGAGGTAATCAATCTCAGTAGTTTTTGTAAGAGTAGAGGCTTCCTCCCACTCCTTAAACAACTCTTCATTTCGTTCTCCCAAAGAACCATGGTCAACGCTGCGGCAGTAAGTCTCTAAATATTTGTAGTATCTCACAACAAGTCCCAATAAAATATGGAGGGATGGAGGAATGATGTGGTCAACATGAGTTAAAATTGGAAATATGGGATCGTGAGCAATGGAATGATGACTAGCCCCATTAGCCCTGGGGTCCCCTCCTCTTCTCGGATCTTCTTTATTTCTAACAAGATCCTGTTGCATATCAGTAACAGTTCGGTTAGGTGGCCAAGAAGGATTATTATGAAAATTTTGTGTCTCTTCACTCCAAAGCATAGGAGTATGTGGCCCATTATTGTTACATAGGTCAGATAATTTTGTGTAACACCACAAACAAGGATAGGTTGCTGAAGCCCCCATATGGCCAACTACTTTACAGAGAAATTCGTAATCACCGAATAAAAAAAAAATTAAAGGATAATTACTCTCTCCAGCAGTTATTGTGAAACCTTCCCTTTGAAGCGAGATGAAGTCCTCTGTGAAAGAACCAAAGATAGTTTTGAGGTTTTCAATGCTGTCATAGGCTTCGTACAAGGCAATAATGTCAGTCTTGTCCGGTGAATTACAGCTTTCCAAGTTGACAACCTGTAGTCCCAGTTTGGTAGAGTTACCTCCTTTGTCGCCCTGGATAAAAACAGGAATGGCAAATAAACCATATGACCTTTTCTAAGCTTTGGAAAGTGATACCAAGCTATGTAAAAATACTATGTTCAGCATCTCTGGCCACTTGCTTTTTGAAGTGTACTGAAAAGTGTATTAAAAACTGCAAGGCCATCTAAATACTGACTTGAGAACACAAATTTTTTCTACGCTGTTTTGCATATGGGTATTCATTACTTAGCACATGCATAACAGCCTCAATTGAAACTGCTCGCTCAAAAAGGCCAACCACCATTACAGCAAAGAAATTTTACCATTAAATTCGCTGTACTATAAAGGTGAATACGGCCATAAAAATGCACAATTACATTAAAACATCACGAATATAAAAATTGACAGACAAAAATGAAAATCTGTGGAAACAAATTTACATTCAAAGATTGCAAATATTGCACCATTCAACATTTTACTGCATTTACTATCTCAAAACTTTATTAAGGAGGGGACAACCCATCCCCTTAGACACCCACTCCCAGGAGAGGGTTCACATACCTTAACTTTCTCTTACATTGGAAAGTCTGTCTAGGCCACACCATCCATATAACTTTTGTAAGCCAATATATTCTACCAAAAGTCTGCATTCTACCAAAGGTAGGTGAACAATGCCTATGTCTTCCATATCTATGTTTGAATTGGGTATTTGGGCCAATATTTTGCCATATTGGATGGGTTTACTTAAGGAAGAAACATGTGCTAAAGGACCTGCATCGGCATCTCTTGTCATTGGGTCCTTGAAAAAACTTGTTTTAAGACAAACTTACGCCAATTTTAATCCACAGCTTGCCTTTGTAGCTGCCATTTGTTGAGAAAGAGGGAGTAGAATGATGGCGTTGAATGGTTCTATGCAAGTGATCAGCTAGCGATTTGACACGAACAAAAGCAACTTCGGATTCATCTGCAGATCCAGCCCTTTGCTTCATAGATGCAGCACCAACCTCCAAACTTCCTCCATCATAAGCTTTCCGTCTTTCTAAATAAAAAAAAAGGTCGGGAGTATATATTATTTGGAAGTCCGATGCTCTAGTCTTCACTTGAAAAGTACTTGCTTCAGAGTGACAATACTCACCATATTCCATGCAATACACAAAAAAATGTAAAACATAAAATAACCGTGAAAACATGACAATCAAATGCTCAAACGAGTCTGAATATGTCGCCATAAGCACAATTTGACTTCCTAATTCTTGGGCAATGTACAAGGATGTTTTTGCTGAAATTTTGTTTTTTTTTTCTGCTCCAGCGCAGCAATTTTTGGGGCCAATTTTAGCATTTCGGCGGTGAATTTACACTCTGCCCCTGTTTTTCAAGCATTGGGTATGACCATACCTTGGACTTGGACAGAGTGGAGTGGACTGCAGCACTTCTGTAAACAGCAGATTAAGGGAAAAGAGGCACAAAAAAGTATATACATACCCAGTAGTTCTTGGTAGATTGACTTTTCACTTGGAATGATGTTGACACCTGCATTTTTCAATAGTGTCCTGAGCATTCTTAGCTTGTGCATTGGCAAACGCAATAGAATTTTGAGGTCTGCAGCATTCGCTGGGGATAGTTCTGTGCAAGGAAAAAATTTATAAATACTATAAATTTAAATAGTTGTAAATCAGTCCAGTCATTTCAATACTCTACATAAAAGTGTGAAATTGATTTTCAGGCTGGGTATCCTCATATTCAATTAAAGGTAGAAATTAATAAACTTCCTACTGCAAACTACTTACTAAAACAAGCTTCATGGAACAATTTCAACAGTACCTCATGAATGATATCAAACATAGGCTATTACAGTATGCTTGTTTTGTGGTTTTTCCACATTGATATTTCTGCACTTGTCTTGCTTCTGGGTGGGTGTTGCAACATCCTTTTTGTACCTTAAATGACCGCCCAGGGCTACAAAACACTACCAGCAGGAGGGGTACAAAAAGCAAATGAGTAGGAATGGTAAGAGATAAAAAAAAGAGCTACGGTGAATAAACTTTGCTGAATCAGAAGTCATCTTACCTTTCATTGTCAGTAATGACTTAGTTCTTTCAGCTGTAAGACTCAGAATTTTGGGATTTCGCTTAAAGTATTCAGCAAGCACAGCAACAATGTCTTCATCTGATGTACTTTGGTCCTGGCAAGCGATGACTTCAAGGATCTTTACACACACGAAAAGAAAAAAATTACGATCAGAAGTTTGTGAACATTCAATACAATATGCTTGTGCTACTATTCACTGCTGAGAGACACCTACATGATTCTTCCTAAAACAAACTGTGTTAAATTCCTGCCTATCTTACTTACCGAGCTTACATGAAAATACATTAATACTGTATATGCACTTATTTCAATTCATACTGGAATATACTAATTCAGAGCATGTGCAATACAGGATAGATCATAGTACACAAACCTGTACACATCCACAGAAGACTTCAGGCTGGCGAGACGGGCCCAAGCAAGCATGTGTAATTTATGAATTATTCAAAACATCCAATAGAGAGAATTTATTCATTTTTATGATAGTATTTAGGTTGGAATTGACATATAAATATTAGGTATGAAATGAAGTTAAATCCCATTCTTGTCAGGAAGCCATCTGGAATTCCTGCACAAATTCCAAATGATTTGAATTTATTTCAATTGATTTGCAGATTTGTTTCACAAATCATTATTGTGCGTTAATTGCATCGCAAGTTGTGATGCAGTACTGGCTATTGCAGACCCAGGTTACTGGTAAACTCACCTGTCCAATCTGTTTGGCTCTTCTTTCTAGCGACTTGGCGCTAGCTATGCAAGCAGACACATCTGGGCGTACCACTGGAATACATGCTGATGGCCGCTTGCTACTTCCAGCTTTCCTCGACATCAAAAGCATTCCAGAAGCACTGGTAGAGGGAGTGGGCCGTATTTCCATTAGTGATGATGCCATTGCATTTTGTTTCTGCTTTTCAATTTCGACAGTTTTAGATAAGGTTGCAACTTGACCTTTTAAACTTTCATTTTCTAACTCTACTTTTTTAGCTTTCTTCGATCAGCCATCCATTTTTGTGTAATTTCTTTCAGTTTATTTTCTTGTTCTTGATAGGCAGTTCGGAGTGAGATCATGTAACTGTTGAAGGCAAGGAGTTCTTTTTCATACCTATCAAGGGTTTCTTTCTGTTTTGAAATGATTTGAACAAGTGTTTGGACCCTCTTAGCATTCTCTGTCTGAACACTCAGAAGTTTATTTCCGAGTTCCAACACAATGCCTGATGCCCTTTCAAAAGTTGCCTGTAGTTTGTGAAACTTCTCATCCAAGTCAGACTTTTCTCTTTCAGTACTGTGTATCGCCATTAATGATTCTCTGTATGATCTCTCTAGTTTGTCAACTTCTTTTTGAGTAATAGTTAGAATACTTGAAATAAAACACATATCTCCTACGTCAACCTGATCATTCCATTTTTCTAGAGTAAATTTTAACTCTTGATATGGATTCAGACATAAGTCATTTAAGTTAACATGCACAGCATGTTTGCAAAATTCCTGGGAGGGTTTCATCCATATGCTATTTTGTTTTACTTGAACCACTTTTCCTGGCACTAAGGCCAAAAATTCTCCACTGAAGTCCCAAATGGTAAGTACATCTAACTTGGGCTGTAACCTTTCCTTTGGTATGCTTAGTGATTCTATAGGCTTTGGGGCATTGTGTTTAGTTACAACATGCTTTTCTGTGCAGGAATTATTTTGACAAGATGCTAATTCATACACTCCATCCTTTACTTTTCTAGATACTACCCCTAACAGAATTTTGGATTCCTGACGGAAAACTACATATTCTCCAACTGACAATTCTAGAGCAGTTTTTCTCTCCTTTGAAGAAGATGATTTGCCCTTGTAGTATCGTTTGTGCTGGCCAGATTTTCCTTTGGCCTCGAAACTCTTACCCTTGTAGCTAGACATTTTCTTGAATGAACTTGGAATGCTTTATTTGCAAATACAGGAGACAGTACCCAACTCACTATTGGTAGTAGCATTACATACCATACTTTATATCTTTATAAACTATTCAGCATGGACCTGCACTGTGCAGTCCATGTTACAATTAAGCACCCTCTATGCTATCACGGGCAAAAAAACAGTTGGTCTTCTGTGCTAATGAAATAAAATTTTTGGTTTCTACTGTACATTTCATGTTATTTGCCAATGAAACCCAATTTTATTTTATCTAAATTGCAACCTTTAATTGTATGAATGTTATTATTATACAGTACATAACCCAACACCCACTACCAGGCAAGCTGGAGTGGTGCTTTTAAATATCTCAGATCATCCTTCACCTACATTTCGATGACAGCAGTCAAAATGAGATGAACATCTGTGAAAGAACAACATTTTGCAAACAGTTTAAAATTTCTGTGAACCTTTAGTGCATTATAGATGGGCCAAGCTCTACACTAATGCTACCTAGCCTAGACTCATACTGTATACTTTGTATGCCTCACACCCTGCACCACAGAATTAAATGCCAAATTATGTTGTGCAACGAGGGGAGATGCCCCACCAATTTATTCAATTTACAGTACACCCCAGTCTCAGAAAGAAGAAGTCTTAGGGTTCACAACTGTTTGTTCTATGGGAGTACTGTGTATTTGGCTTAGGCCTAGGGGAGTTAGTGCGTACAGAGTGTAGGCTAATATTAAATTATTGTCAGGGTTATGCAACAATAATAAATGACATTGTCACACAGTATGTGTGCCATACCTGAACAACAAATTTATCAAATTTGACGATCACCAAATATTGTGCACGGTTGCAAGCACAGATCTGTTGGAAACTGCCTTAAAATCTCCCTTTCCCAGTACTGTCTACCTCAAGATACCCCTATCCCTTTCCAGTCTGAATTCAGTGCATTCACAACCAAAGATCTTTAGTGTGGAGTTGGCATTTCCCTTACTGTACCACTATGTTTTCTTTTGTTTTTCTTTGCGTAAATTCGGTGTGGGTCTGACATCGAATACAAGTTTGGCCCCATTCCTGAGAAAAACTTGAATGCATGTAAAAACTTCATTATGAACTGCCATGTGGAGGCACAGTCGCATCAGCGTTTGATGAGTTGGTGTTATTTTGCAACACAATAACTAGCAGGCTATGTGTGATTTATACAAGTATTTTAGAAAAAAGATCTAGACCTAGGCCTAGCCTAGGCGTAAGTCCACTGAGCCTCCAGCTAGTTTTCAGTGGAGGGGCAAACGCAGTCCCATGCACTGGCCATCCTTTAAAATAATGCAAATTAGGCCAAGGCATAGGCCAAGGCATAGCCCAAGTTAGGCTAACATGATTAGGCTAGGCCCTAACTTAAGCCTAGTATTTTGTCACTTTGTGGTTCACTGTGACTGCACCTCCGGAGGCGAGGTGAGGTTTATTATTGACGGGGTATGCTACAGTTGTACGGCCAATACTTAGAATACTAACGTTAGTTCTGTCATTTTCCTCACGCAATACAAAGTACTAACGTTGACTCTGTTCGTAATAGTAAACGGAACATATACATGTATGATGTACCGTGTGGGCTACGCAGAACATATGGTTAACGAAAAAATTCGCCCAACGGGACCGTATAACAGCATATGCTGACCCAGGTAAACACTCGGGATAACAAAAATAGTAGTCTAAACGGATGAAACAATATTAGAAAAACTACATCAGAACACTAAAAGAGCTTCATACCAAACGAAAGAAGAGAAAATTCTCTTCTGCGCTAATTAACTATTATATATCTGTTACATAGAGAATTTTGGACATATTCAGCTTTGTTTTCTTACCTTAAACCTTAAACAACATTAACCAGAGTAAACGTCATCGCTGTGGTGATTTTTTTTATCCAGCGCAGATGAATATTCATTTTTAAAGGTCTTCGTAAAATTTCAACTCTCTGTGATTTGTTAGTTTTCTAAAATACGTTCATCCCCAACCAATGGCAAACTGTACCGTGCATATGGTTATGCATACGCAACAGACGGTGTTGATAGACGGTTTTTTTCAATGAGTGACGTCACTAACCGTTTTCAGCAGCCAATCAGAGAAGAGAACTCAAAATAGATGGCGGGCTATTTGCTGTCTGTTGTGTCTATTGCACTGTAAAAGCCGTGTT